>JASVEL010006751.1:0-115894 GCA_032618575.1 Nicotiana noctiflora
CCATCGCATCACCATTCTGCGGTCCGCATATTGATTGTGCGACCGCATATGGTACCGCATAGTTGACTCCTGGGTTTTCTTCGTGTTCATTGTGCGGCAGAAGTGCGGATCGCATGTTCACTATGCGATCGCAGAATGCATCGCATTCTTGACGTGGTTTTTAGCTCCAGCCTCTGTTTAGCTCTGCGATTTGTTGTGCAATTCTGCGGTCCGCATGTGCAATCTGCGACCGCATGTTGGTCCGCAGACTTGCCTTTGTGCACAACTTTGCCCTTTTCTTGTCTTTTTGATTCCATTTTCGTGTCCTTGGTCTTTTCTTCCTCTTGATCTGTAAAACCACAAATCACATAAGTATGGACTACATTTTGCAATAAAACAAGCCAATATAAGAGAAAGTAGTATGTAAATGTGCCAAATTTCTCCGGCACATCAACAGTCCATTTTAGTCCAATTATAAAAGGTAAACATAAATCAAAATTAAATCTAAAAAATACAAATCATCTGTGACTATCCTACTAAGACAACTTGACTACATAAGTTTCTGGAAGGCAAATGGTTGATACATTTCATTGCAGCATTTCAACTTCAAAACTGTGTCAATACAAGGTTCAAATGTACACCTGGATGTGAAAATACATAAGAAATGGGAGGTCAGTAGATCAGCAGCAGTAACAAACTCCAGCAATCAACAAATAGCAGCAACATGCATGATTTGGAACCAAAAACACAATTCAAAAGCCCAGGAACACCACAGCAATCAGAAAACAGAAAAACAAATTTGATTGAACCCCAATCTGACTCGAAGCACACCCAATCAAAGCAGTTTCAGAACTTCAGCTACCAAATGCTGAATTCAGAGAAACAAACTAGCAACTAGCTTGAAATTAGACTAATAGTGCCAATGGAACAGTTTTATTTTTTTATTTTTTGAACGTTGTCTATTTTTGGTTTCGAATTTTGAACTTCTACTTTTAGATCTGAACCTGGATAAAGACTAATTTTGGGGGGAATTTTAGAGAGTCCCAAAACTTGTTAACGAAGGCATTAGGGGTGCCTTTTATAGGCAAAGAATGCGGTAGAAGGTTCTTGTGGTTTTCACACACTTTTTTCCTCTTTCAATTTCAGATTTTACCTATTAATTCTTCAATTTCTAGCTTGTTTCTAAAGTTACTGCCCTAAGTTTGCTGAAATCTATACTAAAGTCTATTCTAGAAGGCCCTAGGGTGTTCTTTTAACTATACAGTGCCTATACTACCCTTTCTTCCATTTTGAAATTACAATTCTTAACAAAACTACCATTTTCCATGCCTAAACTACCACTGAAAACCCCCTAAAATTACTGACCAATCAGACCCATTTTTACCTTGATCAAGACTAACCATGGTTAGTTATTTAACAATGCTGAGAAGTGAAATTGAATTATTCAATCAAAATCAAAAGAAAAATCAAAGTAAAATCAGAACAAAATTAATCCAAACTAAAAGACATAACAACATGGATAAAAGAAAATTAATCCAGCAAATAGAACCAATAACAAAAAATGGAATTCTTCACTGAAACACCACAAATTGATGACAATTAATACAACATTATGCACACAGTGTTCATGCCAATGAAAGCCTAATTAGATACTCAGACCTAAATCATAAGCGAAATGGTTCTAAACCTAAACTAATTGATTTGAAACAAATATATGTAGGCTGAAATCCGAGTGATTAATTTAATCAGGACAAACATGACTTTAATTTGAACTCAGAAAAGAAAGGAAGACGAAGAGAAGTATGAATCAATTGAAACTGAGTAGACAAGAAAATCTTACCTAATTACTACGACCTGAAACGGCCTCCAAACACACTCGAAACAGGAAACCCTCAAAACTCTGCTTAAGCTTTGGCTCCGGGAACCCTAGCTTTAAATTTTGACCAGTCTTGGAGGCCTTTGAGAAAATTTGATGTTGAATGTAGGATGAGGGGGACAAGGTGACCACAAGATGTGATTTTGGGATGATTTGATGGTGGCGCTGCCATGCACGGTGGTGGCGCCGCCTAGGGTTTGATATATTTGAGGATTTCGTCTAGGATTCGAAAGACTTCAAGCATGGATATGGAAAGACGAGGGAGGAATCTACGGTGAAACTTTAGGCGAGTTTGAAGGTGGTGGTGTTTTGGCCGGATTTTTGATCTGAAATTCGAGACAAGCTGTGAGGATTTGAGGAAAATGGATTTGAGGGTTTGAAGGAGGAAGGAAGGGGGATTCTGGGTGTATTTTTGGGTGAATTTGGGGCATCGCCGGCGGCAGCGGTGATTTTCAACCGGCAGCGGATGGCGGAGTAAGGCGGAGATGGGGTGGAGTGATGGTGGTGTTACACCGATGGTTGTACGAGGAAGATGAAGTAATGTTCTAGGGTTTGAACCCTTTTTCGGACAATTATATCTAAACTGGGAGAGTCAATTGTGGCCGTTGGGTGATAGGAAATTGACGGCCAAGATCAAACGATGCCAAACAGCGTTGTTTCATTTAATGAAGGGGGGTAGGCCGGATTGGGGCGTGGGTTGGGTTGGCCTGGGGTGCGTTTTTGCTGGGCAATATTATTTAACAAATGGCCCAAATCAAGTTTCGTAGAAACAACCCTTTTTCTTTTTGTTCCTTTTTCCATTTTGTAATTGCTTTTATTTATTTTTGTTTTCTTTTTATATTTTTATTTTTTCTAATTTTATTAAAATGCCAAACTGAAAAACCCAAATCCAAATTGACTTTAAAAATTATATTTTCTAATTTTCAATTATAATAATTCCTAATTTAAATGCAACTAAGACAAATTAAAACTATAATTGTAAGAATGACAATTTTTGTTATTTTAACTACTAATTAATCCTAGAATTTAAAATTAAACCTTGAATGCAAATGCCAAGTAGTTTATTTACTTTTCATATGAATTAACATGCACAAATAAAATATAATCAATTAATAGGAAATAACACAAAATTCACAAAAATATAAAATAATGACAGAAAAATTATTTTTGTTTGGAGTTTTGGGAATAATTCATATATAGGGCAAAAAATCACGTGCTCCCTCTTTGCTCGAAAACATGAACAGTTTTCGGGCAAAGATAAGTGAGCAAATACGAGCGATTTTTAACCGTTTGAATATTCTGTGTGAAGCATTTTTGAAAACCACCTGACTGCACCCTATTTCGGAAGTTGCCTACATATCCTTGGCTAAAAAGGAATCAGGTCAGTGTAGTTCGGGAAGGTTTGGTAGCTGGGACTACCAGGAGCTGTGATTTCATTGCGATTGCTGCTGCTACTGCTTGCTGACCTCTCTTGTTACACCATGTCAAAATAAAAAGAAGCTAGCCTAACCTATGATCTATAAATTACAAAAATAGTCCTATCTATGTCTTCAAACTTGCTCTTGTATTGCCTTGAACTTGTATTTTCCACTGGACATTCTTGTGTTGTTGCCTTGCATTGTGAGGGGATGTTTTTCCATTCCTCCGAATGATGCTTGATTACTGCAATTTGAAATATTTGCCTCTGTTCTCCAGGCGGACTCTTGAGCGCTAACACTTGAAAAGTATTCCACTGTTCTCCAGGTGGGCTCCTGACTGCGATGCTTGAAAAGTATTCCCTTGTTCTCCAGGTGAGCTCCTAATTGCTATGCTTAAAAACTATGTAATATTAAAAGTTGAACATCTAATGATTTGGAAACTGTACAACAGTCTTTGTTTATGCATTTTCCTGTATATTATCAACATGATATGGATACCTTTTCAAAAAACATTTGCAATTGACTTTGAGTCATATATATTCTCCTCAACAATAATTATTACTGACTAAGAAATAGTTTTGTCCCTCGTAGCTTTCCTTTGAAATTTCCGTGAAAGACTTGACTTGAGTTATATATATTCTCCTCAACAATAATTATTAACGACTTAAGAAAAAGTTGTCCTTGTAGCTTCCTTTGAAATTTCCGCAGAAGACTTGATATTGATTTATCATACTTATATAGTCACTGATAAAACACACACAAACCAATACAATTCTATACTCTGCATAGTATACAATTTTTTCATACTTATATACTATATAGGTATTACATAATTTTTTACTTGAAAACATGCAAACGAACCTTCTTGAGCATGATTTATGAACTCGATATTGGTATTTTTCCTTTACGGCATACTGTTTTATAAGGAGAGCCAGCAAGTTTTTGTCTTTATAAATTGGGAAAGGGCCAAAATTATACCTCTACTATCGAAAATTAATCACATTAGTACCCCATTCTACTTTAGGGCTAAAATTATCCCTACCGTTAACAAAGTATGCAAAATTGTCCCTACTGTTACTAAAGTAGATAAATTTATACCTAAATCTTATAGATTTGGAGAAAAGGCCAAAAATGTACCCTTACTATTAAAATTTATCCATGTTAATACCCCGTTTTACTTTCGGGCTAAAACAATACATGTTGCTATTAAAGTAGGAGAAATAGTACCCAAATCTAAGCTCATACGTGACAACCGGGTCCCTCTTAATAATGTGCCAACTGACTAATAAATTACCAACTAGACTATTACAACCCGCCCTACATAATAACCTGCCCCATTTGATAACCCCTCCACCTAAAAACAATCTCATTCGAAAAAACCTAGGGTTCAAGCTCAAATCCTCATCTTTGCCTCTTTCTTTCTCCTTTGCTCGACTCTATTTCTCTCATCTTCATCAATGTCGCAGAGAGTTACTTCTTCACAGAGAAGAACAAAGTGGACTGATATTCCCCATTGGTCTTTAAAATCCTCCTCATATGTGATTCATGCAGCCCACCATAAGTACTTCTTATATTTCCCATATCCCCATTTTTTGCACCAATTTGCCTCTATGTGCCTTACACAATATCTATAGTGTGCCTCGGGAAGAACCAAGTGGAATGAATCAATCAAACCCTTAAAATAAAAAAATAGTAAAAAAATGCATAAAAAACTGAGCATCTCTAGTAATGCAACAGTGGAACAAACCAATTAAATGCAGTAATGAAACTCTAATTAAATGCAACAGTAATAAAACTAATGATATGCTACATAATAGTAATAAAATACAACAATTATGAACTAATGAGATGCAACAAAATAGTAATGATATGCTACAGTTATGAACTAATGAGATGCAACGAAACAGTAATGAGATGCAACAGTGAAGAATAGAGGCAAAAGTTTAGTAAATGAAACAGTAAAGTCATACCTTTTGCATATCTGAAATAAATGTAATCCCTTCTCCACTTTTGAGGTCCAATAAATGTTGTAGCAGCCTTAAAAACCAACTCCATGTCACTTTGGTCTCTTTATCAACAACAGACCAAGCTAAGGGATAAAAATGCCTCATGGAGTCTTGGCCAACAACTACTAACAGTTAACCCTTGCATTCATTTCCCTTTCTGAAACCAATGAATGGTCTCAACCCACTCTTGAACCCCATTTTCAATGCATGAAAGTAGATGTACATTCTTAGGAATCTTGTTTTATTAACGTGGATAAATTTCAATAGTAGGGGTACTTTTTTGGCCTTTTTCCCAAATCTGTTAGACTTAGGTACAAATTTATCTACTTTAGTAATGGTAGGGATAATTTTGCATACTTTGTTAACGGTGGGGACAATTTTAGTCGTAAAGTAGAACGGGGTACTAACGTGACTAATTTTCGATAGTAGGGGTATAATTTTGGCCTTTTTCCCTTATAAATTTGTCCCTTTTCAACATTTTGATGAAATTGATCAGTTATGATGTTTGCATCATCAAGTTCTAAAATGGCATCATCTCCTTCTTGCACATCAAATATAGTAATCATATCAGTGCTTCCAAATTCTGCAATTTCTTATGAAATTGGAGCAACATCGAAACTGGAGGTGCTTGCAGCTATAGTGTTTTTAGCAAACGATACACACAGGGGAAATGTTGTCATCCCTCCACTTGATTTTTTCAATTCCATGTAAACACTAACACTTATATCGCTGCAAATTGTAATTGGTAGATATTCTTGAGCAATAGCACACTGAATAACTATTGTTTTACTATCCTTTTGCAGTTGCTTTGCAATTTCTCTGAGAAGTTGTTCAAATTTCCAATAGGTCTTTATTAGAATTGCGTCAACATAAAAATTTATGAAATTATTGTTATCATCCCATTCTCCACTATGTTGCAGCAGAATTGGAATATTTTTCATGATTCTAAAGTTATAGTCACTTTTATGTCCAAAATTAAATCTCAACAATGCAAATTTCAACAGTGTTCTTTCAACAAAACAACAGCGAAATCAAACCTCTAGATCTCCAAACCTAGATTAAAATTTTCAGCTAAAATTCAGAAGTTTAACTCCGAAATGAAAATCAAATCAACAGCGAAATCAAAATTTGAAGAGAATCGCGAAATTAAAATCCGAATCAGCATCTTCAATCTATTTTTCACACTTACTGCTCTTTGATCGGTGGAAATCTTAATTTTGTGCGCTAATTTTCTGAAATTTTGAGCAACTTCTGCGTTTTTCTACGTTTGTGCGCAAATTTTCTGAAATTTTGAGCAACTTCTGCATTTTTATACGTAGGGCATTGAAAGCGTGGGTAGTTATTTTGTTATTGCCGTTTATTTATTAAATGGGTATGAGTTGTAATTATTTAGTGGGTAGAATTCTTTAATGGGTAGGGAAGGGTAAATAGTTTCACTTTTATAGGTAGTCCTGTCTTTTCCCCTATATTATTTATGGGTTCAAAGTTATTTGCCCATTTTATTTGTTAGAATTAAACAGAGACCCCCGCATATATAATTTATTTGACTCTTTTGTAATCTAATTATTTTTAAATAAAATAACTCTTAGAACTTAAAATTTTTATAAAGATAAATAACTAATCTTAAAAATATTTTTTTAAGTTTAAAGTTATTTCTTAAATAAATTATAGTATAATTTAAAAATTAAGTTCTATACAAATTTCTTCAACAAATGTTTTCTACAGAGTACAGATTACAAATCCTCACTCTCTCTTTTCATGGAAAGATTGTGTATTGACTTACTATGCATCACTCATTTGAAATTGTCCCTTTCGCAAGTTGCCCCCACTCCAAACATGTGCATTGACTTGAGTCATATATATTGTCCTCAACAATAATTATTAATGACTAAGAAAAAGTTTTGTCCTTCGTAGCTTTCCTTTGAAATTTATGTAAAAGACTTTGTTATGACTGAATAAATTAGGTGTCACGCGGAAGATAATAAAGCAAACCTTTAACGACGATAAATCATACAATAGAGATAAATCTATTAAAAACGACACAAACATTTAACGTGAACTGACCTACGTACACAACGGAGATGAACAATCCACTATAATAAAAGAGAGTTGAAAATATCCAAAGAACAACATCACGAAGAGGCAAACACAAGTGACACACTAACACTTGTGTTTAGTCCTACAAGGAAAAGGACTAGCAAAATATTAGAGATTTATAATTTTCTTTTACAAAAAGAAAAACTCAGTTAAGGTAATTATATTGCCCTTTTCCTTCAAGATATAGGAAAACCAAATATGGTAAGAAAATTATGGCAAATACCTAACAGACTTGACTTGAGTCATATATATTCTCCTCAATATGATTCTTATGAATTGAGCTTCAACTAATTTTTTTTAATACCCTTATGGGAGGCTTTGCAAAGAGGAAGATATTTTGTATTTTTGAGTTTCCGACTTGCAAAAGAAAATATTTTGGAATTGGAATTTGATGTATCAAGGAAAGACTTCAAAGTAAACGATAGAAGACAATATATATACGTTGTGACATTATTTTTTTGAATTTTCTTGGAAATGAACCTTTTGTAAAGGTCAAGTACCAACTAAGTTCTATTCACGTTGTATAGGTTTAACATCAAATTCACAAGTTTTAAAAATAAAACTGAATATTATACAATAAAAATAAATAAAAAACATAAACTTTATTTGTGGTCCAGTTCCCACGTCCAAGCCATAACAAAGAAAACTATCCTCCTATATATTTGTGTATAGGCTTTTCAGCAACCAACTTTTGAATTTCTTTATGCAAACATCAAACATGGGCAACAAACAACTCTCACTTGTGCTCTTTGTCTTTCTTTGTCTTGAACTTTCTTTTTCTTCATCCACAATACCTCAATTGTGCAACAAAGATCAATGTATTTCCCTTCTAAAGTTCAAGCACACGCTTACTGTAGATCCCTCTGCTTCTCCTACTTACTTTTGTCAGAATCTTTATCCGAAAACGAGTACGTGGAATATGAGCAGAGATTGCTGCTTATGGGATGGCGTCATATGCGATGAGTTTACTGGCCATGTCATTGAGCTTAATCTCAGTTGCAGCAATATAGTAGTGAAGTTGGATTCTAAGAGCAGCCTATTCCAACTCTCTCAACTCCAAAAGCTTGACCTTTCTTCCAATAACTTCTATTCTTCTGAAATCTCACCTCTATTTGGCAGGTTTTCGCACTTGACGCATCTCCAACTTTCTGACTCATATTTCACAGGTCAAATTCCTTCTGAAATCTCTCATCTTTCCAAGTTACAGTCTCTTAAGTTTAGATCAAACGGCCAGCTCAGTATTGGACCTCACAATTTCAAATTGCTTCTTCAGAATTTGACCCAATTAAGAGAGCTTGATCTTACTCTTGTAAACATCTCTTCCACCATTCCTCCAAATATCTCTTCTCATATAACAACACTGATGCTATCCAATACAAGATTGCATGGGGCATTACCTGAGAGTATTTTTCAATTGCCAAACTTGCAATTTCTTGAATTAGATGCTAATGATCTTGGAGGACCAATTCCTCTATTTATAAGTGGACTGCAGAATCTGGAGTCCCTAGTGCTATCAACTAACAACCTGAATGGAGAAATACCATCCTGGATATACAAGCTTCCATCACTAACTGATCTAATTTTGAATAATAACGACTTTTCTGGTCAGCTTGAGGATTTCAAGTTCAATTCACTAGAAAGTATTTCAGTAGGAGGGAATCGGTTGCAAGGCCATCTTCCCATGTCAATTCAAAACCTTGTGAATTTAGCAACACTTGATCTTTCATATAACAATTTTAGTGGCAATGTAGAGGTAAGCTTCTTTTCAAACATCAAACACCTTGAATGGTTGGACCTTTCATATAATAGTATTTCGCTGACCAATAATAACATCGTCAAGTCTACCTTGCCCAAATCTCTTACATCCTTATACTTGTCCGGTTGTGATGTAAACGAATTGGATTTTTTGAGATCGGCAAAGAAACTTGTAGAGTTGGATCTTTCAGATAACAAGATTCAAGGAGCAATTCCTGATTGGGCATGGTCTAATTGGATGCACTCACTGTATACTCTTAATCTATCCCACAACATTCTGACTAGTATTGACCATTTTCCATCATTTTTTAAACTAGATACTCTAGATTTGCGATCCAATTCTCTTCAAGGATCGCTACCTATTCTACCGTCCTCTCTATCTATTTTTTTCATATCAAATAATAGTCTCAGTGGGAACATCCCTTCTTCTGTTTGCAATTTGACATTATTAAGAGTTTTAGACTTGGCAAGAAACAATTTGATGGGAGCAATTCCACAATGTTTGGGTAACATGAGTGACAGGCTTCAGGTTTTAGATATGCAACACAATTTTTTTTCTGGGAATCTCCAAACAACTTTTAGAGTTGGAAGTTTACTGACAAGCTTCAACTTGTATGGCAATAAGCTAGAGGGGAAAATCCCAAAATCCTTAGCCAATTGCAAAGAGTTGAAAGTTGTTGATTTGGGAAACAATCACCTCAATGACACATTCCCTATGTGGCTGGGAACACTTCCGAAGTTACAAGTATTAAGCTTGAGATCCAATAAATTGCATGGACCCATCAGAGCTTCAAGGACTAAAAACTTGTTTCCTCAGCTACAAATATTGGATCTCTCTTGCAATGCATTTACAGCAGAGTTACCAACAGGTCTTTTTCAACATTTCAAAGCCATGATGAAAGCTAATCAAACAAAGACGGCACAAAGAAATTATTACGAAGACTCGGTAGTTGTTGTGACAAAGGGACTGGAGCGTGAAGTTGTGAGAATTTTGTCTTTGTACACCGCTATCGATCTTTCAAGTAACAAATTTGAAGGGCATATTCCTAGTATTTTGGGAGATCTCATTGCACTGCGTGTGTTGAATTTGTCTCACAATGGATTGCAAGGTTATATACCACCATCACTTGGAAATTTATCTCTAGTGGAAACATTGGACCTTAAATATAACCAGCTTTCAGGAGAAATACCAAAACAACTTGCTTCTCTTACGTATCTTGAATTCTTAAATCTCTCCCACAATCATCTCCAAGGATGCATTCCTCAAGGACCTCAATTTCATACGTTCGAGAATAACTCATACGAAGGTAATGATGGATTGCATAGTTGTGGAAGTAGCAAGATTCCCGGGACAAACAACACAACGCGCATTTTGGATGAAGAAAGCACTTATGAATTCCTCAATGATTTTTGGAAATCTGCTCTTATGGGATATGGAAGTGGACTAGTTATTGGATTATCCATTGTATATATCATGCTTTCCGCTCGAAATCCTAATTGGCTTGCTTGGATTTTTGAAGAACTAGAACACAAAATCGCCATGAGAAGGCGAAAGAAGCAGCGACGCCAAAGGCATCATAGAAGAAGAAACAATGGTGTCTAGACAAGTTCCAGTAGCTCTTTTGTTCTTAATTATAACTTTTGAGTTACAAAAAGTAGACAGTATATCTAAAATATTGGTATATATCTATGTAATTATTGTTAGTTCACTAGATGGTCCAAGTTGGCCTGCTTGTGATTGTGACGGAATATATATGGTGTTTCGGTTCAAATATCGGCTATTTTTGAATGACCAGTACGAAAACTGGCTAGCTCGTACTATTTTTACCAAGAAAATAGCACATTAAAACTTTTTCATTTGCTGATTAATGCAACATATAATAATTGTTTCCTTCATTTAGTTCCGATTTTGATCTGAATTATTTCAATTTTATTTTCCTTAAATTGCTTCATTGCTCTTATGATCTCCAGATCTCCAAACCTAGATTAAAATTTTCAGCTAAAATTCAGAAGTTTAGATCCGAAATCAAAATCAAACCAACAGCGAAATCAAAATTTGAAGAGAACAGCGAAATTAAAATCCGAATCAGCATCTTCAATCTATTTTTTCACACTTACTGCTCTTTGATCGGTGAAAATCTCAATTTTGTGCGCTAATTTTCTGAAATTTTGAGGAGCTTCTGCATTTTTCTACGTTTGTGTGCAAATTTTCTAAAATTTTGAGCAACTTCTGCGTTTTTATACGTAGGGCATTAAAAACATGGGTAGTTATTTTGTTATTGCTGTTTATTTATTAAATGGGTATGAGATGTAATTATTTAGTGGGTAGAATTCTTTAATGGGTAGGGGAGGGTAAATAGTTTCACTTTTATAGATAGTCCTGTCTTTTCCCCTATATTATTTATGGGTTCAAAGTTATTTGCCCATTTTATTTGTTAAAATTAAACAGAGACCCCCGCATATATAATTTATTTGACTCTTTTGCAATCTAATTATTTTTAAATAAAATAACTCTTAGAACTTAAAATTTTTATAAAGAAAAACAACTAATCTTAAAAATAATTTTTTAAGTTTAAAGTTATTTCTTAAATAAATTATAGTATAATTTAAAAATTAAGTTCTATACAAATTTCTTCAACAAATGTTTTCTACAGAGTAAAGATTACAAATCCTCGACTCTCTCTTTTCATGGAAAGATTGTGTATTGACTTACTATGCATCACTCATTTGAAATTGTCTCCTTCGCAAGTTGCCCCAGTCATGTGCATTGACTTGAGTCATATATATATATTGTCCTCAACAATAATTATTAATGACTAAGAAAGAGTTTTGTCCTTGTAGCTTTCCTTTGAAATTTCCGTAAAAGACTATGTTATGGCTGAATAAATTAGGTGTCATGCGAAAGATAACAAAGCAAACATTCAAAGACCATAAATTATACAATAGAGAGAAATCTACTTAAAAAGACGCAAATATTTAACATGGTTCAATTAACTGACCTACGTCCACAACGGAGATGAGCA
This sequence comes from Nicotiana noctiflora, assembly GCA_032618575.1. Taxonomy (NCBI): domain Eukaryota; kingdom Viridiplantae; phylum Streptophyta; class Magnoliopsida; order Solanales; family Solanaceae; genus Nicotiana; species Nicotiana noctiflora. The sequence continues at coordinate 12,155 of JASVEL010006751.1, forward strand.
ATCCACTATAATAAAAGAGAGTAGAAAATATCGAGAGAACAACATCACGAAGAGGCAAATACAAGTGACACACTAACACTTGTATTTAGTCCTACAAGGAAAAGGACTAGCCAAATATTGGGAATTTATAATTTCTTTTTACAAAAAGGAAAACTCACTTAAGGTAATTATATTGTCATTTTCCCTCAAGATATAGGAAAACCAAATATGATAAAAAAATTATGGCAAACACCTAACAGACTTGACTTGAGTCATATATATTCTCCTCAATATGATTCTTAAGCTAGAGGGAAAAATCCCAAAATCCTTAGCCAATTGCAAAGAGTTGAAAGTAGTTGATTTGGTGTTTCAGTTCAAATATCGGCTATTTTTTAATGACCAGTACAAAAACTGGCTAGCTCGTACTATTTTTACAAAGAAAATAGCACATTAAAACTTTTTCATTTGCTGATTAATGCAACATATAATAATTGTTTCCTTCATTTAGTTCCGATTTTGTTCTGAATTATTTCAATTTTATTTTCCTTAAATTGCTTCATTGCTCTTATGATCTTCTTTTGGTTTGCAATTTTTCATTAATTCACAACACATAGCTTGGTTCTTCTCTAATTTACAAGATGGACGGATAAAATAATGTTCATGTTACTTTAAAGGAAAAAGATTAACAAAGAAATCCATGAGATATCTTAATTTCAAATAGTATTTTATAATATTAAGATACCCAACCTTCCGTGTACGAGTGGCTATGCTTAAGTTAATTAAGATACGTTTTGATGGAAAGAACCAAAAGTTTTTCCAAAGTTAAAGTGTTTTGCCAAATTTTTTAGAGGGGAAACGGTAGTTTTGAGTAGAAGTAGTTTTGGAGGATCCGAAAAAAGTTGTTTCTCTCCAAAAGCATTTTTCAAGAAAAACATTTTTAAGAAAAATACACGTATAGCCAAATACTAGTTGTTACTCATAAGTGCTTTTCAAATAAATTAATCAAATACAAATTATTTCTTACCAAATATACTTTAAAAAATAACACTTTTTATAGCTAATTTTACAGGCCAAAAAGGTTATTGAAAAGAACATATGACCTATTCTACTACATTTAACTGGTCAACAAACCGCTATTAGAGAGTAAATTCAATTAAATGGTGTAAGGAAAGTAGGGATGGCAAATGGGGCGGTGCGGGGCGGAGGCGGTTTATAGTATTTGCGGTGCGGGGCGGGTCCTGAATTTTTTTATAAAAAATTAACGCGGGGCGGTTGCGGGTCGCGTTTATAAAAACATAAATTTTGAGAAACATAAAGTGACATACATATTTCTGCGTTAAGTTGTGGTAGTGTTAGTAAAGTAGAATTTTATAGTGGAACTCAAATGATGTATTAGTCATATAAAATTTATATTAGTAACGCAGATTATGCCTTCTTCATACAACGAACCAAATGAGCCATAAATGTAATGAGAATTTGGATATTGAGAAAAAACGAATATGTTGTGGATCTAGAATAGAATATTTTCTAATTTAACAAGGAATAAACTGGAGAAAGAAACGAACCATTTTGGTGGTCTTTAGATTTGAATCAGTAGCCAAATTATAGAAATTACAAAGCATTAGTATTTTACCAAAGTACTAATATGGATTTAAGAAATTATAAAATATTATTAAAAGGTACCAAATTAAAAAAGAATTAAAAAAAATGCGGGGCAGGACGGAGCGGTTAAAAAAAGTAAATTTTATTTTACGGGACGGGGCGAGGTGGGTTGGAGTCTTCGCGAATGTGCGCGGGTCTGCCCCACAACCATACCGCCCCGCACCATTTGCCATCCCTACTAGGTGAAATGGACACGAACGAAAATGCTTCAATCAGATTACTCATATGAGTATAGTGCAAGACTGAGTCAAGTGGGAAACTGGCTTCTCATTTATTCAAAGATGTGAGGGTTTTTGATAAGATCAAAATCTTTTTTCCATGGAGAATATCCTGAAAGATGTTTTCGAGTGCGAGGCTGGTGAGGGAAATTATATGAAAAGAATATATTAAATTAGCTTAGATAATTAGCAATCCGAGAGTATTTTGATCAAATATTTGGCTACTAAATGCAACTTTCATAAACTGCTACAGTTTATTAGCTATTTACTGGAGGATAAAACAACGGCACCACATTTACGGATTTTTTTGTTATACCTAATAGACTATACATAAGTTTTAAAAAAATTACGTGAAGTGAAAATATTTGATTATGTCTTTAACAAATATAGAGAACAAGAATTTGCATCTGCTATGATTTCTTCCAAGAAAATTACATTTGAAATGAATATCAAACTCGAATTTCGTAAGAAACGTGTGTGATATATAAAAAGAAACAATTTGAGTAGAATGGTGATAATGAAATCTCAAAATCTCTCGAAGAGTCATTTAGAGTTAATTACTTTTTTATACATAGTAGACAAGATTATTTTTCTCTTCAAAATATATTTGAATAATTCGAAACATTTAAAAAAAATTGATTTTCTATTTAGTAGTAAAAAGCTAAGATCACTTGATGATGAAAATTTTAAAAAATATTGTCTTAATCTTGAATGTTCTTTAAAGCATAATAATCAATCCGATTGTGACGACCCAAAGGGTCATCACCTGTTTTAATTGAATTCTGTGTCTCCGGGACCTTGAAAACCTCATTTAGAGTTACTTGATTTGCGTGTGTAGTCCGGGCACGTAGCCGAAAAGCTTAAATGTGAAATTCGGTGAAAAATATTAAGTCTTGACTTTAAAATGAATAAATTTGACTTTGGTCAATATTTTGAATAAACAAATCCGGACCCGTGATTTGACGGTCCCGGAGGGTCCGTAGGAAAATATGGGACTTGGGCGTATGCCCGGAATCGAATTCCGAGGTCCCAAACCCGAGAAATATATTTTTGAATGAAATTATTTTAAGAAATTATTTAAGGAAATATGGAATGAAAACTGATTAGAAAGTGATAGTACCGGGTCCGTATTTTGGTTCTAGCGTCCAGTACAGGTCTTATATATGATTTGAGTCATTCCTGTGAAATTTGGTTAAAAACGGATGTTGTTTTTATGTGATCCGGACCTTAATTGGGAAAATGATGTTTAAAAGGTATTTTGGCAAATTTCTTTGATCTTGAGGTTTAATTTGATGTCTATGATGTTATTTTGATGATTTAACTACACGCATATGTTCGTAAGATGTTTTTGAGGTTGTGTGCATATTTGGGTTGGAATTCCGAGGGCTCGGGTGAGTTTTCGAGTATGTTTCGGGATGTCTTAGGCTTAGAAGATCAGATGTTGGAGGTTTAGGAGTTGCACGTCTTTGAACCCTCTCGTGCAATCCGTAAGAAATCGCGCGCAACCGCGGAGGGGCCAGCGTGGTCACCTTTGTGCGAGGCGTTGTGGAGGCGTGCGACTGTAGTCGGCTTTGTGCGGTCCGCACAGGGTGCTGAACTGCAGGTCTTCAGGTTGTCACACCTCTTTTTTCACTACGCCCCCGAAAGGGTGTAAAGGAGTTTTTCCACTTAAAGGACAATCGAAACGTGATTTGTTATTAAAAATAAGAGTCGCCACTTGGGAGATTAATGGTGTCCCAAGTCACTGGTTGAATTCCGAACCAAGAAAATTATGACTCTGTTAACAGTCCACGAACCAGAAATCCGAGTAAGGAATTTTGTTAAAATCTCCCACTTGGGAGATTAATGGTGTCCCAAGTCACTGGTTGAATTCCGAACCAAGAAAATTATGACTCTGTTAACAGTCCACGAACCAGAAATCCGAGTAAGGAATTTTGTTAAACCAGGAGAAGGTGTTAGGCATTTCCGGACTCCGTGGTTCTAGCACGGTAGCTCAACTGTTATATTTGCTTTTATCTAATTTCAAAACATGTTCTAATTTATGTGCCTTTCATCAGTGATCCGCTTTTTATTTTTTACAAAGAATTGCAACATTGTGAAAATGTATCTCGAACCACGTCGCACCACTGCACCCGTGGTTGTCAACACATTTCGACTCCGTTGAGATTTGGATTTGGGTCACATAAATGTGCACCCGGGTTTAAGGAGATAGCATTATTAAAAGCGCACCTTAAGCACTAACGCGTTATTATCTTTGGGGAATGTCGTGGAATCCGCTAAACGGCTTATCCCGAATTCTAAGTATTTTAGTTAAGCATTGAATGAGGGCCCCGCTTTTTATTTGGCGAGGCTCATCTCATCATTTTTATTTAAAGATCAATCCTAAAGCGGCTAATATTTTTTCTAATTAATTCTTTCTTTCTAAAAGCACAAGAAACAGTCTAAAATAATTTGTTATTGGACCGAGGTAAACCAGGCATCGGCCTAGGTCCAAACGTGAAGGAAAATGACACTGGACCTGGGCCTGATAATTTGAGGCCCAAAGGCTGTTGAACACAACTCAAGGTCGAGTATTGATCAACGACCCAAAACAGCACTTAAAGTGCAAGGTCGAATGGCCCAATTAATTCCAAAACATACTAGCAAATTTCCGAGCAATCTTGCAGCGCATTCTATCTTGAGGAATAAAATTCGCATTAGGTTCGTCACTGATTACTTTAGATCATTGTTTCAACAATTCAAAATCCTATATTACCTATCCACTAGCGAGTTCCTAGATGTTGCTAATAGTGAATTCATATAAAACAAGCAATAGTAGTACATGCAATTTACATGCTAAATTGCAGGAAACTAATTCACATTATCGTGACTAAAATAACATTCAACACTGAGGACTCTAAGGAATTGAGATAAACTAGGGACTGGTTTACAACTCTCTTTTAACTATTAATATGCATAAGGATCAGAGACCTCTAAACCAAATCCTGCCTCAGCCATCCTTCTAGTTTTATTAGTTAAAAAATACGAAAACAGGTTTAAACTACTGAGTCTAGTTCAAACAGACGAACTAAAGAAGCTATAGCCAATACCGTTTCGAATTTAGCAGTCCAAACAATTATCGAAACACAAGAGCTCTAACTAATTAACGGACTAATACTAATTGATTATCATGACAATCCCCAATTATAAAAGGTAAACATAAATCAAAATTAAATCTAAAAAATACAAATCATCTGTGACTATCCTACTAAGACAACTTGACTACATAAGTTTATGGAAAGCAAATGGTTGATACATTTCATTGCAGCATTTGAACTTCAAAACTGTGTCAATACAAGGTTCAAATGTATACCTCGATGTGAAAATACATAAGAAATGAGAGGTCAGTAGATCAGCAGTAGTAACAAACTCCAGCAATAAACAAATAGCAGCAACATGCACGATTTGGAACCAAAAACACAATTCAAAAGCCCAGGAATACGAAAGCAATCAGAAAACAGAAAAACAAATTTGACTGAACCCCAATCTGACTCGAAGCACATCCAATCAAAGCAGTTTCAGAACTTCAGCTACCAAATGCTGAATTCAGAGAAACAAACTAGCAACTAGCTTGAAATTAGACTAAAGTGCCAATGGAACAGTTTTATTTTTTTATTTTTTGAAGGTTTTCTATTTTTGGTTTCGAATTTTGAACTTCTACTTTCAGATCTGAACCTGGAGAAAGACTAATTTTGGGGGAAATTTTAGAGAGTCCCAAAACTTGTTAAAGAAGGCATTAAGGGTGCCTTTTATAGGCAAAGTATGCGGCAGAAGGTTCTTGTGGTTTTAACACACTTTTTCCCTCTTTCAATTTCAGATTTTACCTATTAATCCTTCAAATTCTAGCTTGTTTCTAAAGTTACTGCCCTAAGTTTGCTGAAATCTATACTAAAGTCCTATTCCAGAAGGCCCTAGGGTGTTCTTTTAACTATACAGTGCCTATACTACCCTTTCTTCCATTTTGAAATTACGATTCTTAACAAAACTACCATTTTCCATGCCTAAACTACCACTGAAAACCCCCTAAAATTACTGACCAATCAGACCCATTTTTACCTTGATCAAGACTAACCATGGTTAGTTATTTAACAAGGCTGAGAAGTGAAATTGAATTATTCAATCAAAATAAAAAAAATATCAAAGTAAAATCAGAACAAAATTAATCCAAACTAAAAGACATAACAACATGAATAAAAGAAAATTAATCTAGCAAACAGAACCAATAACAAAAAATTGAATTCTTCACTGAAACATCACAAATTGATGACAATTAATACAACATTATGACACAGTGTTCATACCAACAAAAGCCTAATTAGATACTCATACCTAAATCATAAGTGAAATGGTTCTAAACCTAAACTAATTGATTTGAAACAAATATATGTAGGCTGAAATCCGAGTGATTAATTTAATCAGGACAACACATGACTTTAATTTGAACTCAGAAAAGAAAGGAAGACGAAGAGAAGTATGAATCAATTAAAACTGAGTAGACAAGAAAATCTTGCATAATTACCACGACCTGAAACGGCCTCCAAACACACTCAAAACAGGAAACCCTCAAAACTCTGCTTAAGCTTTGGCTCCGGGAACCCTAGATTTTAATTTTGACCAGTCTTGGGGGCCTTTGATAAAATTTGATGTTGAATGTTTAATGAGGGGGACAAGGTGACCACAAGATGTGATTTTGGGATGATTTGATGGTAGCGCTGCCATGCACGGCGGTGGTGCCGCCCAGGGTTTGATATATTTGAGGATTTCGTCTAGGATTCGAAAGACTTCAAGCGTGGATATGGAAAGACGAGGGAGGAATCTACGGTGAAACTTTGGGTAAGTTTGAAGGTGGTGGTGTTTTGGCCGGATTTTCGATCTGAAATTCGAGACAAGCGGTGAGGATTTGAGGAAAATGGATTTGAGGGTTTGAAAGAGGAAGGAAGGGGGATTATGGGTGTATTTTTGGGTGAATTTGGGGCATCGCCGGCGGCAGCGGCGATTTTCAACCGGCAGCGGACGGCGGAGTAAGGCGGAGATGGGGTGGAGTGATGGTGGTGTTACACCGATGATTGTACGAGGAAGATGAAGTAATTATTAAAATGCCAAACTGAAAAACCCAAATCCAAATTGACTTTAAAAATTATATTTTCTAATTTTCAATTATAATAATTCCTAATGTAAATGCAACTAAGACAAATTAAAACTATAATTACAAGAATGACAATTTTTGTTATTTTAACTACTAATTAATCCTAAAATTTAAAATTAAACCTTGAATGAAAATGCCAAGTAGTTTATTTATTTTTCATATGAATTAATATGCACAAATAAAATGTAATAAATAAATAGGAAATACCACAAAATTCACAAAAATGTAAAATAATGACAGAAAAATCATTTTGTTTGGAGTTTTGGGAATAATTCATATATAGGGCAAAAAATCACGTGCTCCCACTTTGCTCGAAAACATGAAGAGTTTTCGGGCAAAGATAAGTGAGCAAATACGAGCAATTTTTGACCGTTTGAATATTCTGTGTGAAGCATTTTTGAAAACCATCTGACTGCACCCTATTTCGGAGGTTTACTACATATCCTTGGCTAAAAAGGAATCAGGTCAGTGTAGTTCGGGAAGGTTTGGTAGCTGGGACTACCAGGAGCTGTGATTTCATTGCGATTGCTGCTGCTACTGCTTGCTGACCTCTCTTGTTACACCATGTCAAAATAAAAAGAAGCTAGCCTAACCTATGATCTATAAATTACAAAAATAGTCCTATCTATGTCTTCATACTTGCTCTTTTATTGCCTTGAACTTGTATTTTCCAGTGGACATTCTTGTGTTGTTGCCTTGCATTGTGATTGGGGATGTTTTTCCATTCCTCCGAATGATGCTTGATTACTGCAATTTGAAATATTTTCCTCTATTCTCCAGGCAGACTCTTGAGCGTTGACACTTGAAAAGTATTCCCCTGTTCTTCAGGTGGGCTTCTGACTGCGATGCTTGAAAAGTATTCCCTTGTTCTCCAGGTGAGCTCCTAATTGCGATGCTTAAAAACTATGTAATATTAAAAGTTGAACATCTAATGATTTGGAAACTGTACAACAGTCTTTGTTTAAGTATTTTCCTGTATGTTATCAACATGATATGTATACCTTTTCAAAAAACACGTAGCAATTCAAATGACTTATTTTCCTCACTCTCTGGAAGGAAGCAGATTGAACGTATTCAAGAGCAAAAATATACAAGAGTCAATTTTCATATGTTGGATCTTTTTTAATTATATTTATTGAGTGATTCTCAACGCAGTAGAAATATACCAAATAGCCTTCACCATATATACAGGTACATATTTTTTGTTCCTTACTTTCACTTGCAACCCGAAGTGGCCAGAAATAAATGAAATGCTCCGCTTAATTGGACAGGAGAGGGTTGAGAATAGATTATAAGACTTAATTACATAAGAGAATAGATTATTTAGAGTATTTATTCATATATCATCTGTAGCCATAAGCCCACCATTAACCAGGATTAGCAATGGAGTAATTGTCAAGAGCCACTAAACGTCCTGCCAATGTGCATTGACTTGAGATATACATCGTCTTGCCAAATCAACAATTATTAATGACTAAGAAAAAGTTTGTCCCTTTGAAATTTCCGTGGAAAGACTTGTGCACTTATTTGAACTAAACATTGGGTTATATATTTCCTATTTTTAGTAATTAGATAAATATTATTACCCTAATGATGAAGTTAAAAAATTCAAGAATTTCAGTTTTTAACATTAAACCAATTACGTATTTATCTATTTGAAAAAAAAAAGGCCCTAGATATGATTCTTGTGAATTGAGCTTCTTGTAAGGAGGAATATATTTTGGATTTTTGAGTTTCTGAATTATAAAAGTAGATATTTTGATTTGGAATTTGATGTATCAAGGAAAGACTTCAAAGTAAATGATAGAAGACAATATATATATGTTTTGATATCATTTTTTTTAATTTTCTTGGAATTGAACCTTTTGTAAAGATATTAGGTTAATTGTGACCCAAGTGACCAGACTGACCCATTTGTCTAGCTAAGGATGCGAGAAATCGGACCCATAACAAGTTGCCTACGTATCTTGACCAAAGGTCAAGTATCAACTAAGTTCTATTCACGCTGTATAGCTTCAACTTAGTTCCATCAATTATCATTATATTTGGTAGGATTTTTGGCTGAGTCCTTTTATACATTTGTTTATATTTATTTCAATTGTGATAAAATTCATCTACTTATTGTGGGTTACTAACAAAGGAGAAAAAGTATTTTAAGAATTAGAAAATTACTGCATAAACTTTATTTGTGGTCCAGCTTGTGCCCAATTCCCACGTCCAAGTCTTTTAATCAACAGCCATAAGCGAAAGTATCACTTTGTTGTAGCTTTCATTTGAACATTTTCTTTCACGATATGTTTCCATGGAAAGATCTGTGCATTGACTTAAAATATCTTACAATTTATTTGGGAACTACATGTTTCTTTCACTAAAATTGCTAAATTTGATGTGGAAAAAGAAACAAGTTGCCCCAAATCCACGGCGATTAAAGTAAAGAATATTTTCTACAATAAGAAAAAAAATTATGTTCATTTAGAAACTTGGTGTTGACATTCATATCATATGCACTTATCGTAGTTACGAATGATAAATTAATCTAAAAATACAAATTAAGTGAATCGTGCTTAAGTGATATTTGGAGATATTATTAGCAGGGAATCAAAGACTAATCTATAGATTGCTGATTATGGGATGGCGTGATATGTGATGAGTTTACTGGTCATGTCATTGAGCTTGATCTCAGTTGCAGCAATCTTAAAGGGATTTGTATGGGTCGAATCAGATGTAAGACGGGTCGAGCACATATCCTCATACAGCCGACTCGGATGTAAGATGGGTCAAGTACGTATCCTTATACGGCCACAGATGTCAGACGATATCCTCTCTCACGTCTATACGACGAAAGGGGTACGCCCCCGACCATAGAGGCATATCAGCCGACTTGCCCGTATAGATGCCCCGACTTCCCCTCCCTTATACCGTCATATTTCCAAAGTTAAAGTGTTTTGCCAAATTTTTTAGAGGGGAAACAGTAGTTTTGAGTAGAAGTAGAAGTAGAAGTAGTTTTGGAAGAGCCGAAAAAAGTTGTTTCTCTCCAAAAGCATTTTTCTAGAAAAACATTTTTAAGAAAAATACACGTATAGCCAAATACTAGTTGCTACTTATAAGTGCTTTTCAAATAAATTAATCAAATACAAATTATTTCTTACCAAATATACTTTAAAAAATAACACTTTTTATAGCTAATTTTACAGGCCTAAAAGGTTATTGAAAAGAACATATGACCTATTCTACTACATTTAACTGGTCAACAAATCGCTATTAGAGAGTAAATTCAATTAAATGGTGTAAGGAAAGTAGGGATGGCAAATGGGGCGGTGCGGGATGGTGCGGGGCGGGGGCGGTTTATAGTATTTGCAGTGCGGGGCGGGTCCTGAATTTTTTTATAAAAAATTAATGCGGGGCGGGGCGGTTGCGGGTCGCGCGTTTATAAAAACATAAATTTTGAGAAACATAAAGTAACATACATATTTATGCGTTAAGTTGTGGTAGTGTTAGTAAAGTAGAATTTTATAATGGAAATCAAATGATGTATTAGTCATATAAAATTTATATTAGTAAGGCAGATTATGCCTTCTTCATAGAACGAACCAAATGAGCCATAAATGTAATGAGAAATTGGATAACACTAGGTAAAACAAGTATATTGAGAAAAAACGACCTAAACTCTAATGAGAAGCAACACTAGTTTTATCTGACAAATGTAAATGAATATGTTGTGGATCTAGAATAGACTATTTTCTAATTTAACAAGGAATAAACTGGAGAAAGAAACGAACCATTTTGGTGGTCTTTATATTTGAATCAGTAGCCAAATTATAGAAATTACAAAACATTAGTATTTTATCAAAGTACTAATATGGATTTAAGAAATTACAAAATATTATTAAAAGGTACCAAATTAAAAAAGAATTAAAAAAATGCGGGGCAGGACAGGGCGGTTAAAAAAAGTAAATTTTATTTTACGGGACGGGGCGAGGTGGGTTGGAGTCTTCGCGAATGTGCGCGGGTCTGCCTCACAACCACACCGCTCCGCAACATTTGCCATCCCTACTAGGTGGAATGGACACGAATGAAAATGCTTCAATCAGATTACTCATATGAGTATACTGCAAGACTGAGTCAAGTGGGCAACTGGCTTCTCATTTATTCAAAGATGTGAGGGTTTTTGATAAGATCAAAATCATTTTTCCATGGAGAATATCCTGAAATATGTTTTCGAGTGCGAGGATGGTGAGGAAAATTATATGAAAAGAGTATATTAAATTAGCTTAGATAATTAGCAATCCGAGAATATTTTGATCAAATATTTGGCTACTAAATGCAACATTCATAAACTGCTACAGTTTATTAGCCATTTACTGGGAGATAAAATAACGGCACCACATTTACGGAGCCTATTTTTTGTTATACCTAATAAACTATACATAAGTTTTAAAAATATTACGTGAAGTGAAAATATTTGATTATGTCTTTAACAAATATAGAGAACAAGAATTTGCATATGCTATGATTTCTTCCAAGAAAATTACATTTGAAATGAATATCAAACTCGAATTTCGTAAGAAACGTGTGATATATAAAAGGAAACAATTTGAGTAGAATGGTGATAATGAAATCTCAAAATCTCTCGAAGAGTCCTTTAGAGTTAATTACTTTTTTTTATACATAGTAGACAAAACTATTTTTCTCTTCAAAATATATTTGAATAATTCGAAACATTTAAAAAAAAATTGATTTTCTATTTAGTAGTAAAAAGCTAAGATCACTTGATGATGGAAATTTTAATAAATATTGTCTTAATCTTGAATGTTCTTTAAAGCATAATAATCAATCTGATTGTGACGACCCAAAGGGTCATCACCTGTTTTAATTGAATTATGTGTCTCCGGGACTTTCAAAACCTCATTTAGAGTTACTCGATTTGCGTGTGTAGTCCGGGCACGTAGCCGAAAAGCTTAAATGTGAAATTCGGTGAAAAATAAGTCTTGACTTTAAAATGAATAAATTTGACTTTGGTCAATATTTTGGATAAACGAACCCGGACCCGTGATTTGACGGTCCCGGAGGGTCCGTAGGAAAATATGAGACTTGGGCGTATACCCGAAATCGAATTCCGAGGTCCCAAGCCCGAGAAATAGAGTTTTGAATGAAATTATTTTAAGAAATTATTTAAGGAAATATGGAATGAAAACTGATTCGAAAGTGATAGTATCGGGTCCGTATTTTGGTTCCAGCGCCCAGTACAGGTCTTATATATGATTTGAGTCATTCGTGCGAAATTTGGTTAAAAACGGATGTCGTTTTGATGTGATTCGGACCTTAATTGGGAAAATGATGTGTAAAAGGAGTTTTGGCAAATTTCTTTGATCTTGAGGTTTAATTTGATGTCTGTGATGTTATTTTGATGATTTAACTACACGCATATGTTCGTAAGATATTTTTGAGGTGGTGTGCATATTTGGGTTGGAATTCCGAGGGCTCGGGTGAGTTTTCGAGTATGTTTCGGGATGCCTTAGGCTTAGAAGATCAGATGTTGCAGGTTTAGGAGTTACAGGTCTTTGAACCCTCTAGTGCAGTTCAGTAAGAAATCGCGCGCGACCGCGGAGGGGCCAGCGTGGTCACCTTTGTGCGAGGCGCGGTGGAGGCTGTGCGACCGTAGTCGACTTTGTGCAGTCCGCACAGGGTGCTGAACTGCAGGTCTTCAGGTTGTCACACCTCCTTTTTCACTACACCCCCGGAAGGGTGTAAAGGAGTTTTTCCACTTAAAGGACATTCGGAACGAGATTTGTTACTAAAAATAAGAGTCACCACTTGGGAGATTAATGGTGTCCCAAGTCACTGATTGAATCCCGAACCGAGGAAATTATGACTCTGTTAACAATCCACGAACCAGAAATCCGAGTAAGGAATTCTGTTAACCCGAGAGAAGGTGTTAGGCATTCCCGGACTCCGTGGTTCTAGCACGGTAGCTCAACTGTTATATTTGCTTTTATCTGATTTCAAAACATGTTCTAATTTATGTGCCTTTTATTAGTGATTCGCTTTTATTTTGTATGAATAAGAATTGCAACGTCGTGAAAATGCGTCTCGAACAACGTCGCACCAGTGCACCCGTGGTTGTCAACACATTTCGACTCCGTTGAGATTTGGATTTGGGTCACATAAATGTGCACCCGAGTTTAGGAATGTGGTTTATTAAAAGCGCACCTTAAGCACTAACACGTTATTATCTTTGGGGAATGTCGTAGAATTCGCTAAACGGCTTATCCCGAATTCTAAGTATTTTAGTTAAGCATTGAATGAGGGCCCCGCTTTTTATTTGGCGAGGCTCGTCTCATCATTTTTATTTAAAGGTCAATCTTAAAGCGGCTAATATTTTTTCTAATTAATTTTTTCTTTGTAAAAGCACAAGAAACAGTCTTAAATAATTTGTCATTGGACCGAGGTAAACCAGGCATCGGCCTAGGTCCAAACGTGAAGGAAAATGACACTGGACTTGGGCCTGATAATTTGAGGCCCAAAGGCTGGAGAACACGACTCAAGGTCGAGTATCGATCAACGGCCCAAAACAACACTTAAAGGGCAGGGTCGAATGGCCCAATTAATTCCAAAACATACTAGCTAATTTCCGAGCAATCTTGCAGCACATTCTATCTTGAGTAATAAAATTCGCATTAGGTTCATCATTGATTACTTTAGATCATTGTTTCAACAACTCAAAATCTTATATTACCTATCCACTAGCGAGTTCCTAGATGTTGCTAACAGTGAATTCATATAAAACAAGCAATAGTAGTACATGCTCAATTGCAGGACACTAATTCACATTATCATGACTAAAATAGCATTCAACACTGAGGACTCTCAGGAATTGAGATAACCTATGGACTGGTTTACAACTCTCTTTTAACTGTTAATATGCATAAGGATCAGAGACCTCTAAACCAAATCCTGCCTCAGCCATCCTTCTAGTTTCATTAGTTAACAAGTACGAAGACAAGTTTAAACTACTGAGGCTAGTTCAAACAGACGAACTAAGTTAGCTATAGCTAATACCGTTTCGAATTTAGCAGTCCAAACAATTATCGAAACACAAGAGCTCTAACTAATTAATAAACTAATACCAATTGATTATCATGACAGTCCATTTTAGTACAATTATAAAAGGTAAACATAAATCAAAGTTAAATCTAAAAAATACAAATCATCTGTGACTATCCTACTAAGACAACTTGACTACATAAGTTTCTGGAAAGCAAATGGTTGATACATTTCATTGCAACATTTCAACTTCAAAACTGTGTCAATACAAGGTTCAAATGTATACCTGGATGTGAAAATACATAAGACATGAGAGGTCAGTAGATCAACAGCAGTAACAAACTCCAGCAATCAACAAATAGCAGCAACTTGCACGATTTGGAACCAAAAACACAATTCAAAAGCCCAGGAACACCACAGCAATCAAAAAACAGAAAAACAAATTTGACTGAACCCCAATCTGACTCGAAGCACACCCAATCAAAGCAGTTTCAGAACTTCAGCTACCAAATGCTAAATTTAGATAAACAAACTAGCAACTAGCTTGAAATTAGACTAACAGTGCCAATGGAACAGTTTTATTTTTTTTTATTTTTTGAAGGTTTTCTATTTTTGGTTTCGAATTTTGAACTTCTACTTTCATAACTGAACCTGGAGAAAGACTAATTTTGGGGGGAATTTTAGAGAGTCCCAAAACTTGTTAAAGAAGGCATTAGGGGTTCCTTTTATAGGCAAAAAATGCGGCAGAAGGTTCTTGTGGTTTTCACACACTTTTTCCCTCTTTAAATTTCAGATTTTACCTATTAATCCTTCAATTTCTAGCTTGTTTCTAAAGTTACTACTCTATGTTTGCTGAAATCTATACTAAAGTCCTATTCTAGAAGGCCCTAGGGTGTTCTTTTAACTATACAGTGCCTATACTACCCTTTTGAAATTACAATTCTTAACAAAACTACCATTTCCATGCCTAAACTACCACTGAAAACCCCCTAAAATTACTGACCAATCAGACCCATTTTTACCTTGATCAAGACTAACCATGGTTAGTTATTTAACAAGGCTGAGAAATGAAATTGAATTATTCAATCAAAATCAAAAGAAAAATCAAAGTAAAATCAGAACAAAATTAATCCAAACTAAAAGACATAACAACATGAATAAAAGAAAATTAATCCACCAAACAAAACCAATAACAAAAAATGGAATTCTTCACTGAAACACCACAAATTGATGACAATTAATACAATATTATGCACACAGTGTTCATGCCAACGAAAGCCTAATTAGATACTCAGACCTAAATCATAAGTGAAATGGTTCTAAACCTAAACTAATTGATTTGAAACAAATATATGTAGGCTGAAATCCGAGTGATTAATTTAATCAGGACAAACATGACTTTAATTTGAACTCAGAAAAGAAAGGAAGACGAAGAGAAGTATGAATCAATTAAAACTGAGTAGACAAGAAAATCTTACCTAATTACCACGACCTGAAACGGCCTCCAAACACACTCGAAACAGGAAACCCTCAAAACTCTGCTTAAGCTTTGGCTCCGGGAACCCTATATTTAAATTATGACCAGTCTTGGAGGCCTTAAAGAAAATTTGATGTTGAATGTTGGATGAGGGGGACAAGGTGACCATAAGATGTGATTTTGGGATAATTTGATGGTGGCGCTGCCATGCACGGTGGTGGCGCCGCCTAGGGTTTGATATATTTGAGGATTTCGGCTAGGATTCGAAAGACTTCAAGCATGGATATGGAAAGACGAGGGAGGAATCTACGGTGAAACTTTGGGCAAGTTTGAAGGTGGTGGTGTTTTGGCCGGATTTTCGATCTGAATTCGAGACAAGCGGTGAGGATTTGAGGAAAATGGATTTGAGGGTTTGAAAGAGGAAGGAAGGGGGATTCTGGGTATATTTTTGGGTGAATTTGGGGCATCGCCGGCGAGCGGCGATTTTCAACCGGCAGCGGACGGCGGAGTAAGGCGGAGATGGGGTGGAGTGATGGTGGTGTTACACCGATGGTTGTACGAGGAAGATGAAGTAGTGTTCTAGGGTTTGAACCCTTTTTCGGACAATTATATCTAAACCTGCAGAGTCAATTGTGGCCGTTGGGTGATAGGAAATTGACGGCCAGGATCAAATGACGCCAAACAACGTCGTTTCATTTAATGAAGGGGGGTAGGCCGGATTGGGGCGTGGGTTGGGTTGGCCTGGGGTACGTTTTTGCTGGGCAATATTATTTAACAAATGGCCCAAATCAAGTTTCCTAGAAACAACCCTTTTTCTTTTTGTTCCATTTTCTATTTTGTAATTGCTTTTATTATTTTTGTTTTCTTTTTATATTTTTATTTTTTCTAATTTTATTAAAATGCCTAACTGAAAAACCCAAATCCAAATTGACTTTAAAAATTATATTTTCTAATTTTCAATTATAATAATTCCTAATTTAAATGCAACTAAGACAAATTAAAACTATAATTGCAAGAATGACAATTTTTATTATTTTAACTACGAATTAATCCTAGAATTTAAAATTAAACCTTGAATGCAAATGCCAAGTAGTTTATTTACCTTTCATATGAATTAACATGCACAAATAAAATGTAATCAATTAATAGGAAATAACACAAAATTCACAAAAATGTAAAATAATGACAGAAAAATCATTTTGTTTGGAGTTTTGGGAATAATTCATATATATATGGCAAAAAAGCACGTGCTCGCAACTGTCCCTCTTTGCTCGAAAACATGAAGAGTTTTCGGGCAAAGATAAGTGAGCAAATATGAGCGATTTTTGACCGTTTGAATATTCTGTGTGAAGCATTTTTGAAAACCATATGACCGTACCCTATTTCGGAGGTTGCCTACATATCCTTGGCTAAAAAGGAATCAGGTCAGTATAGTTCGGGAAGGTTTGGTAGCTAGGACTACCAGGAGCTGTGATTTCATTGCGATTGCTGCTGCTACTGCTTGCTGGCCTCTCTTGTTACACCATGTCAAAATAAAAAGAAGCTAGCCTAACCTATGATCTATAAATTACAAAAATAGTCCTATCTATGTCTTCAAACTTGCTTTTGTATTGCCTTGAACATGTATTTCCCACTCGACATTCTTGTGTTGTTGCCTTGCATTGTGATTGGGGATGTTTTTCCATTCCTCCGAATTATGCTTGATTACTGCAATTTGAAATATTTGCCTCTATTCTCCACGCGGACTCCTGAGCGCTGACACTTGAAAAGTATTCCCCTGTTATCCAGGTGGGCTCCTGACTGCGATGCTTAAAAAGTATTCCCTTGTTCTCCAGGTGCGTTCCTAATTGCGATGTTTAAAAACTATGTAATATTAAAAGTTGAACATCTAATGATTTGGAAACTGTACAACAGTCTTTGTTTAAGCATTTTCCTGTATGTTATCAACATGATATGGATACCTTTTCAAAAAACACGTAGCAATTCAAATGACTTATTTTCCTCACTCTCTGCCAATGTGCATTGACTTGAGACATATATCGTCTTGCCAAATCAACAATTATTAATGACTAAGAAAAAGTTTGTCCCTTTGAAATTTCCGTGGAAAGACTTATGCACTGATTTGAACTAAACATTGGGTTATATATTTTCTATTTTTAGTAATTAGATAAATATTATTACCCTAATGATGAAGTTAAAAAATTCAAGAATTTCAGTTTTTAACATTAAACCAATTACGTATTTGTCTATTTGAAAGAAAAAAAGGCCCTAGATATGATTCTTGTGAATTGAGCTTCAACTAAGTTTTTTCTTTTACTTGTAAGGAGGAAGATATTTTGGATTTTTGAATTTCTGAATTATAAAAGTAGATATTTTGAATTTGGAATTTGATGTATCAAGGAAAGACTTCAAAGTAAACGATAGAAGACAATATATATGTTTTGATATTATTTTTTTGAATTTTCTTAGAAATGAACCTTTTGTAAAGATCTTCGGTTAATTGTGACCCAAGTGGCCAGACTTGACCCATTCGTCCAACTAAGGATGCAAGAAACCGGACCCATAACAAATTGCCTACGTATCTTGACCAAAGGTCAAGCATCAACTAAGTTCTATTCACACTGTATAGCTTCAAGTTAGTTCCATTAATTATCATTATATTTGGTAGGACTGTTGGCTGAGTCCTTTTATACATTTGTTTGTATTTATTTCAATTGTGATAAAATTCATCTACTTATTGTGGGTTACTAACAAAGGATAAAAAGTCTTTTAAGAATTAGAAAATTACTGCATAAACTTTATTTGTGGTCCACCTTGTGCCCAATTCCCACGTCCAAGTCTTTTAATCAACAGCCATAAGTGAAAGTATCAATTTGTTGTAGCTTTCATTTGAACATTTTCTTTCACATGTTTCCATGGAAAGATCTGTGCATTGACTTAAAATATCTTACAATTTTCCACGCGGACGAGAACATTCGTGTGGAACTCCAAAACCACCCTCTCCAACGCGCATGGTGAATATGATCGTCGGATAAGGGAACGAAGTCGACGTCAATCATGTTAAATTCGCCAACAAAAAACAGATTGAAGAGGACCATCTCCTACGAATGGTATGATGACCTCAAAGGAAGTATCACCTTCGATAAGTCTGACGCCGACAGTTTGTGTTTCCCTCATTATGATGCTTTAGTTATTACTTTACGTAACGTCGATACGGATGTCAGGAGAGTCATGATCGATGACGGAAGCGGCGCCTGGATCATCCATCCAAGAGTCCTCTCACAGATGTTACTCGAAGACAGGATAACCCCCCACTGCATAATCTAACTGGTTTTAACAGTGCAGTGGAGCGTACATCAGGGTAAGTGACCCTACCCGTCCTCGCGGGGGGAGTCACCCTGGAGACTACTTTCCATGTGATGAACAAGGAGACAGCCTACAACGTCATCATCGGGCACCCATGGATATATGCCATGCGAGCGGTCCCCTCGAGCTTGTATCAAGTGGTAAAATTCCCTACCCCATGGGGAATATTCAGCATCAAGGGAGAACCGCGCACAGTGCAAGAGTGCTATAAAATAACACAAGACTGAGCCCACAACCAGTAATTGAACGGGGCGAGCGCAGAAGCATAGCAATCAGCCATGTCGGGAACCAAGGCGGACCCGACGGCCGACATCATCAGAGACCCAGACGTTGTGGAAATCTGTAAAGCTACGATCGAGGATCTCGATCCAGTTCAGCTAGATCGCGACGACCCCGAAAAGAAGGCATACATCGGCCACGGGCTCGTCGACCTGGGTAAGTATCTGACTAACCATGCAGACACATTTGCTTTTTCCCATGCAGACATGCTGGGGATCTCGCCAGATATCACCACCCACAGGCTCAACGTGGACCCACTACATCCGTTGGTAAGGCAAACCATGAGAAAGTTCAACGCCGCAATCAACGATGCAGTCCGCGAAGAAGTAGACAAGCTGCTAGCCAACGGCTCTGTTAGGGAGTCAAAATATCCACAATGGGTCGCCAATGTGGTGATGGTCAAAAAGAAGAACGAGAAATGGAGGATGTGCGTGGACTTCACCGACCTAAACAAGGCCTGTCCTAAGGATTCATTCCCCCTACCTCATATCGATCAACCGATCGACGCCACCGCCGGACATGAATTACTAAGTTTCTTGGACGCATACTCTGGCCATAACCAAATCCCGATGGCCAAGGAAGATCAGGAGAAAACCACATTCATCACCCACCAAGGTACCTACTATTATAGAGTGATGCCCTTCGGGCTAAAGAACGCAGTGGCTACTTACCAAAGGCCGGTCACTAAGATGTTCAAGAAGCAACTTGGAAAAACCATGGAGGTTTACATCGATGACATGCTAGTGAAATCAGCAAGGAAGGAGGATCATATCGACCATTTGCGAGAAACCTTCGAGATACTAAACAAATACAGAATGAAGCTAAACCCCGAGAAATGTGCCTTCAGCGTAGCGTCAGGAAAATTCCTTGGTTTTCTCGTATCTCAAAGAGGGATCGAAGTCAACCCCGACAAGATCAAGGCGATCGCCTCAATACTTGAAGCACTCAACAGCAAGAAACATGTTCAGAAGTTGACAGGCCGAATAGCCGCCCTCTCTCGCTTCATCTCCCGATCATCGGACAGATGCCACAAATTCTTCAGTGTGCTGAGGAAAGACAACGGGTTCCACTGGAATGACGAATGCGTCAAAGCCCTCCAAGAGTTGAAAGCGTATCTGACGTCCCCACCACTGTTGGCAAAGGCAGAACCAAACGAACCTCTATTAATATACCTGGCCGTCTCCGAGGTTGCAGTCAACGCAGTGCTCGTCCGCTAGGAAAAACGTATGCAATCACCTATCTATTACATTAGCAAGACTCTAGTGGACGCCGAGACTCGGTACCCACACCTTGAGAAACTGGCACTGGCATTGGTCACGGCTTCCAAAAAGTTGAGACCCTACTTCCAGTGCCACCCCATCAGAGTAGTGACCACTTTCCCTCTGAGAAGCATCCTGCACAAGCCCGAACTATCGGGCCGTCTCGCTAGATGGGCCATAGAGCTCAGCGCACGACATCACCTATATCCTCAGAACCGCCAGTGTGAAAATCTCACCAGAGGCAGAGAAGGAAGCCCTGCAAGCCGCTTCAAACACCGACCCCTGGATACTCCACACCGATGGGCCGCAAACACCTCGGGGTCGGGACTGGGACTCGTCCTCGAAGTCCCCACGGGCGAAGTCATTCGCCACTCCATACGATGTCCCGAGATGACTAACAATGAGGCAGAGTATAAAGTTGTTATTGCAGGTTTAAAATTAGCCGTCAGGTACGGAGCTCGCCGACTGGTCCTACATTGCGAATCACAACTTGAGGTAAATCAAGTCATCGGGACTTATCAGGTCAAGGAACAGAGACTGCAAAAATATCTAATGGAGAACTGCAAACTAATGGCCCAGCTCGACGAATGCCGCTTTGAGCAAGTTCATAGGGTACACAACGCCGAAGCAGACGGACTAGCTAAACTGGCCACAGCCGCCACCAACCTGAATTTAGAAAGCACCGTCACCCTCATACACTCTGCAATCGACCACATCGAGGTACTCTCCCTGCATCTGACTTGGGACTGGCGCAATCGATTTGTATCATATTTGCAGGATGGAAACCTACCACAGGACAAAAAAGAAGCAAGAAAGCTTCGCACACAAGCAGCGAGATACTATTTGGTAAATAACGACATCTACAAAAGAACTTTTGGAAGGCCCCTGGCTAAGTGCCTAGGCCCCAACAGACGACGCCAGTGTTAGAGGAAGTCCACGAAGGTCATTACGGCGCTCATACAGGCAATCGAGCGCTCGTTCGATGTCTAATATGGGCTGGGTACTACTGGCCCACCATGAAAAAGGATGCGATGGAATACGTTCGCCAATGCAAAAAATGTTAAAAGTTCGCCCCTCTGATATATCAGCTAGGGGAAACCCCTCCACTCGGTCACATCACCATGACCCTTCATCAAATGAGGAATGGACATAGTCGGACCACTACCCGTCGGACGAGGGAAGGTACGCTTCTTATTAGTTTTAACTGACTATTTCTCCAAGTGGGTGGAAGCAGGTGCCTACACCCAGATCCGCGAGCAAGAGGTCATCGCCTTCATCTGGAAGAACATTATATACCGCTTCGGCATCCCCAAAGAAATAACCTGCAATAATGGACGACAATTCATAGGACAAAAGACAACCATCTTTTTTGACAAATGGCACATCAAAAGAATTCTCTCAACGCCATATCACCCAACCGCCAACGACCAAGCGGAATCATCCAACAGGACTATATTAAACATCCTAAATAAGAAACGTGAAGACGCCAAGGGATTATGGCCTGAGCTGTTACCATAAGTATTATGGGCACATAGAACCACCCCCAAATCCTCCACAGGAGAAACTCCCTACTCATCAGTCTACGGAACTGATGCCCTCATACCAGTTGAAGTCGGCAAACCGAGTCTCAAGGTACTCGCACGCAAGCGGAGAAGAGAACGACGCAAACCGACTACAAGATCTAGATGGAGCCGCAGAAAGGAGGTAAATGGCCCACATCAGGCTAGTGGCCCAAAAACAACAGGTCGAGAGATACTACAACAAAAGAGCAAAAATCCGGCCGCTCAAGGTAGGCGACTACATGTTAAAGGCCAAGACATTGGCATCCAAAGATCCTAACGATGGAAAGTTGGGCACCAATTGGGATGGACCCTACAAAATCATTGCAGCAGTAGACAAAGGCTCCTTCAAGTTAGAAACCATGAACGGGAAGATGCTCCAAAACAACTAGAACATCTCCCACCTCAAACATTTCCATTTCTGAAGAGTATCCCCCAAGTCGTACTCTTTTTTCCTCATTCGAGTTTTGTCCCAATTGGGTTTTCTCGGAGAGGTTTTTAATGAGGCGATGAAGGAGATGCTTGAAAATGTTTAGAAGTTTAAATCTGATACCCCAAGCGTACCGGCGATCGGCACGAATGGCGTATCACAGGGACATGTATGAAAGGCTACAGCCATATTCAATGTATGAAAGGCTACGGCCATCTCCAATGTATGAAAGGCTACGGCCATCTCCAATGTATGAAAGGCTATAGCCATCTCCAATGTATGAAAGGCTACGGCCATATTCGACGTAAAGAAAGGCTACGGCCATCTCCAATGTATGAAAGGCTATGGCCATCCATATGAACAAAGGGCTAAGGCCCTGATAGCGTAAGGAAAGGCTACGGCCACCCATACAAACAAAAGGTTAAGGCCCTAAGAATGTAAAGAAAGACTACGGTCATTCTCAATAAATGGAAGGGTACGGCCATCCATATGAACAAAGGGCCAAGGCCCTGATGGCGTAAGGAAAGGCTACGGCCACCCATACAAACAAAGGGTTAAGGCCCTAACAAAGTAAAAAAAGACTACAGTCATTCTCAATAAATGGAAGGCTACGACCATCCATATGAACAAAGGGCTAAGGCCCTGATGGAGTAAGGAAATGCTACAGCCACCCATACAAACAAAGGGTTAAGGCCCTAACAACGTAAAGAAAAACTCCGGTCGCCTCCAATAAATGCGAAAGGCTAAGGCCTTGACGACGGTCGCCTCCAATAAATGTGAAAGGCTAAGGCCTTGACGACGTAAAGAAAGACTACAATCGCCTCCAATAAATGTGAAAGGCTAAGGCCTTGACGACGTAAAGAAAGACTACGGTCGCCTCCAATAAATGAGAAAGGCTAAGGCCTTGACGACGTAAGGAGAGACTACGGTCGCCTCCAATAAATGCGAAAGGCTAAGGTCTTGACGACGTAAGGAGAGACTGCGGTCACCTTCGATATAAGCATAAAGGGTTAAGGCCCTAACAACTTACAGAAAAGACTACGATAAATAAAAGGCCACGCCACGAACAATACAGAAGTCACAAAAGAAGACACAAAAACACAAGTTGTTCCCATGAAGTCATCAAAAATCATATTAATAAATTACAAGGTTACAAGATTGTCTCGATTACAAAAAAGAAGAAAAATCCTAGCTAACCACCATGACCCCCATCGCCTTCCTCCGCACTAATTTGAGCTAAACATTGGGTTTTATATTTCCTATTTTTAGTAATTAGATAAATATTATTACCCTAATGATGAAGTTAAAAAATTCAAGAATTTCAGTTTTTAACATTAAACCAATTACGTATTTGTCTATTTGAAAAAAAAAAGGCCCTAGATATGATTCTTGTGAATTGAGCTTCAACTAAGTTTTTTCTTTTACTTGTAAGGAAGAAGATATTTTGGATTTTTGAGTTTCTGAATTATAAAAGTAGATATTTTGAATTTGGAACTTGATGTATCAAGGAAAGACTTCAAAGTAAACGATAGAAGACAATATATATATGTTTTGATATTATTTTTTTCAGTTTTCTTAGAAATGAACCTTTTGTAAAGATCTTCGGTTAATTGTGACCCAAGTGGGCAGACTTGACCCATTCGTCCAGCTAAGGATTAGGGGTGACAATTTAAGCCCAACCCCATTTAACCTGTCCTACTAGCCTAGAGATTAATGGGTTGGGCTACGACCATTTTAGCTTATGGGTCAATTTGGGTTGAGCCCAAGTTAACCCGTTATTTTTTATAGCCCATTCTGACCCATTTAACAGCCCAAATATAACCTATGAAACTCACCCAAAACAAAGTATCTCAACCTAACTTATTTAGAAATTTACTTAGTTGCTCCAATTTTTTTTTATTTTTTTTATTTTTAATTTTCCATTCTGTTATTTTTCTACGTCACTCACTCACCCACCCAACCACATCCCACCCAACCCCCTACACCCCCACCCTGCGCAAAACGCCTATAAAAAATAATTTTCTATTCTGTTGTTTTTCAGTTTTTCTGACATCCCACCACACCCCATCATAACCCTCATTTAACCCCCCTCCCCGGCGCAAACCCCCTTAAAACAATTTTATTGTTTATTTTTATTTTTAAATTTCTATTTTTTGTTTTTCAGTTTTTCTACCACCCCACCCCACCACATCCCACCCCATCCTATTAATACCCCTCCCCCACACACCTTACCCCACGGTGCCAAACCCCTAAAAAAATTTATTTTTTATTTTTATTTTTAAATTTCTATTTTTTATTTTTAAAATTTTCTACCACCCTACCATACCCCCATCCCCTAGCCCCTACCCCTACCCCTCCCCCTCCACGCAAAATCCCTAAAAAATTAATTTTTTTGTTGTATTTTTAATTTTCTATTATTTTATTTTTCTACACCTTCTACCCCCTACCCCTCCCATGCCCCCCTCACCCTCACCCCCACCCCGGGCGCAAACCCCTTTAAAAAAATTGTATGCAACATGAGCATGATTTTAAAATATGGGTCATGTTGGGCGGTTAGGTTATGACCCATTGTTTAGCCCATCTTGACCCAGCTCATCTTAACCCAAATTCACTTTGGGCTGGATTGGGCAATGACTCATTTATTAACTAACACATCTTGACCCGCCCAAATTCAGCCCAACCCGCCCATTTACCACCCGTACTAAGGATGCAAGAAACCGGACCCATAACAAATTGCCTACGTATCTTGACCAAAGGTCAAGCATCAACTAAGTTCTATTCACGCTGTATAGCTTCAAGTTAGTTCCCTTAATTATCATTATATTTGGTAGGATTTTTGGCTGAGTCCCTTTATACATTTGTTTATATTTATTTCAATTGTGATAAAATTCATCTGCTTATTGTGGGTTACTAACAAAGGAGAAAAAGTATTTTAACAATTAGGAAATTACTGCATAAACTTTATTTGTGGTCCAGCTTGTGCCCAATTCCCACGTCCAAGTCTTTTAATCAACAGCCTTAAGTGAAAGTATCACTTTGTTGTAGCTTTCATTTGAACATTTTCTTTCCCAATATGTTTCCATGGAAAGATCTGTGCATTGACTTAAAATATCTTACAATTTATTTGGGAACTACATGTTTCTTTCACTAAAATTGCTAAATTTGATGTGGAAAAAGGAACAAGTTGCCCCAAATCCACGACGATTAAAGTAAAGAATATTTTCTACAATCAGAAAAAGAATTATGTTCATTTTGAAACTTGATGTATACATTCATATCATTTGCACTTATCGTAGTTAAGAATGATAAATAAATCTAAAAATACAAATTAAGTGAATCGTGCTTAAGTGATCTTTGGAGATATTATTAGCAGGGAATCAAAGACTAATATGATTGCAAAGGCACATAGCCTCAGTCCCAATTCAAATGTTGTTGAACTTTGTTAAATTTGATAGCAAAAGCACATAGTCCGAGTCTCGGTTCAACCATAGTTGAACTAATTGGCGAAGGCGAATAGGCTGAGTCCCGGTTCAACCATAGTTGAACTTTTTGGTGAAGGCGTATAGCCTGTCTTGGTTCAACCTTGTGGAAATTTTTGGCGAAGGCGAATAACCTGAGTTCCGGTTCAACCGTAGTTGAACGTTTTGGTAAAGGCGCATAGCCTATCTTGATTCAACCGTAGTTGAAATTTTTGGTGAAGGCGCATAGCGTGTCTTGGTTCAATCATAGTTGAACTTGTTGGCGAAGGCACGTAGCCGGAGTCCCAGTTCAACTATTGTTGAACTTTGTTAAATTTGATGGCGAAGGCATAGAGCCTGAGTCCCAGTTCAACTGTTGTTGAACTTTGTTAAATTTGATGGCAAAGGCACAAAGCCTTAGTCTCGGTTCAATTGTAGTTGAACTAATTGGTGAAGGAAAATAGCTTGTGTCACGACCCCAAATCCAGTCGTGATGGCGCCCAATGTCACACCTTCTTTTTCCGCACCCGCGAGGGCGCAAGGGAGTTTTTCCAATTAAAGGACAATCGAAACGGGATTTATTTATTTAATTCAGAGTCGCCACTTGGGAAACTAATGGTGTCCCAAGTCACCGGTTTAATCTCGAACCGAGTAAATTTATGACTCTGTAATACAGTCTGCGAAACTAGAAACCTGGATAAGGAATTCTGTTAACCCGAGAGAAGGTGTTAGGCACTCACGGATTCCGTGGTTTGAGCACGGTCGCTCAACTGCGATTTTTGTTTTTATCTGATTTCTTTACATATTTTAATTAGGTGCTTTTAAATTCAGCTTTTCGATTTTAGAAGAATTGCGATGTCACGAAAACACATTTCGAGTCACACCGCAACCAGTACGCCTGAGACTTTTATGTATTTCAGTTTCGCCGAGAGTAAGATTTGGGTCACATAAATGCGCACCCGTATTTAGGAAAGTATTTTATTAAAGTCGTGCCTAAAGAGTCTATCGTGTTGTTAACTTCGGGAAAGACCGTGAAATTTACTAAACGGTCCTTCCGAGTCTAAAATTATATAACAATTAACTGAGGGCCCCGTGTATTTGATTTTCTAACGAGGCTCGTCTCACTTTTTATTAAAGGCCAAATCTAACATGATTATGAATTTCTATTTAATTAGTCTCTAGTAATAAACAATGATCCTAATTTATTTTAAAGGACTGTTTTAGTTGTATTTAGATGAGGTTCAGAGTTTTGGGTTTCGAATGAGCCCAATTTATAAGAGAAAGAGCAGACTGGGCTGGTAGCCCGCGTGTCTCCTGGCATTTCGTTTTGGGCGAAACCATGTACAACTGGGCCAAATATTCGTGGCTTAGGCAGCCCACGTGAGTAATATTCAGTTACAACTAATGTTCATTCTTATGAAATCAAATATGAAATATAACCAAGGCATTAGTTCACAGTAGCATTTTTTTTTATTAACCAAAAACTAATGTACTTATTGCCTTTTAAGATCCTGTTTTGTTTATTTGCCTATTTGTTTCTTTATATTTTTGTTTTGCACAGAAGTATGACTAACATTTGACTAAAAAAACGTTACTATAGCCGAAGGCTTTTGAAATCCTTATTCACCTTTAATTTTTGAAACAATCAAGAATTATTCTAAAGGATAGTACAACTGGATGGCCTGTTTTGTTTATTGTAAGCAAAACTATTTTTAGAAATATGCTAACTGAACATCAGTTCGATTCAACATTCTGATAAAAAAATGCTACTAATCTAATACACTATATCTTAAGCTAATGAACTATCAACTCTTAAGAAAAAATAACAAAGTCCATGTTTATGGCAGTTCAAACATACTATTAACATTTAAGGAATAAAAGTCTAGCAATAATCCAGCAACAATGCAAATCCAGCAGAATAAATGGAGCAATATAGCAAAAACAACTTCTATTTCATAATCCAAGCTTGGAGATACAATGTGTACCTGAAATAGTAATGGGAGGAGAAGATCAACAACAGCAAGCAACAGCAAACAACAGCAAGTAACAGCAAGCAACAGATTTCCCCGAAATTTACTTTCAACGATCGACTTAAATGCAATTGATAACTAGACAACAAACGATCAACAACCAATGGATGCGAGTGATGTTGGACTTTAAAACCAGAGATGGACCAACAATTACCAAACTCAACTCTACACTTAAATGGAGTCCAAAACAAACCTAATGGAATAGTGAAACTTAGTGTATTCTCTTTGATTTCAAATTACCCCCTATTTCTTTTCCAAACTCTCAATTTTTTTCTCCCAGATTGTCTATCAGTATTCCCTATTCTGTTTCTCTCTGTTTGTATTCTTTTCAGTGAGTATTTGTGTGAGTCTGTCTATCCTTCCAGTGAGTCTCTAGTTCTATTTTTATAGCCAAAGAACAAAGACCCTTTAATCATTCCCCCCATCTGTTTTCCAGATCTCTTTTGCATATTTTAACACTTAAAACTTATTATAAACAAAAGTATCTGCATGTTATTCTCTGATTCCACTTAAGTTTGTCTAAGTATGAGTTTTAACAATTAAACAGCTAATTAAAGGCAAAAACCCACTGGAATATACTGCTGTCCAGCAGTTCCAGCAACTCAATCCATGTGCAATGCACCCTAAGGCTTAGTTTCT
The DNA here is from genome assembly GCA_032618575.1 of Nicotiana noctiflora. Lineage (NCBI taxonomy): Eukaryota > Viridiplantae > Streptophyta > Magnoliopsida > Solanales > Solanaceae > Nicotiana > Nicotiana noctiflora. The sequence goes on from JASVEL010006751.1 coordinate 40,740, forward strand.
GAACACTTAAACAGATTAAACAACTAACAAACATCACAAGCAATCCCAATTCTGTCCAACAGTGATTATGGGCATAAATAGGGATTACAACAGACCTACGAAACTAATCGACAAACATTCGATTAAACGATTACGGCATGTACATTTGATATCCAAACAATTGCAAAAGCAGTGAACCAAGAATTCTCGGCCAAGTGCCGGGGAATACAAAGCTAATTGTTCGACGACGCTAATCGACGCGAACACGTATTCGACAACATAGGTAATCAAACAGGCAACACAGAATCAGAATTGACCAAACAAAGGGTCTTTGAGAAAGAAGAAATGAAACAGGGACGGCCAGAAACAAACCAAATGGAATCTACTTATTCCACGACGCTAATCGCAGCGAATTCATTTAAACAACTACGACCTATATAATCGATAACGACTAATCGACGGACCAGTGATTCATAAGTCTCGGGTAGACTCGGGGGTCGACGATTCAAGTTAACTTATTCGACGACCTTAAATCAATTAATCATACAAAACCATTACAATTAACAAACAATTAGAAAGAATCCGACCAAATAAAAGGCCTGTTGTGTAGGGGCAGAATAACTTTGAGAGAAGAAAGTAAAAAAAAAAAAATTCAATGAGGTAGATTATACATGTAACAAGATATTACCAAAACAACAATCAAAACACAAAAAAAAGAAAAAAAATACCTCAGGAGTCAGAATGTCCCAACTTCGAACACGGCTTGCCTATTTTGAGGTCGGATAGATCTTAATCGAAGTGTTCTCGACCGAGAACACCCCGAATAAAGTCCATTGGACCCCAAAACCTTGATTAATTTGGCCTAATTCGACCCTTTTAAATTTTAGGGTTCTTGAGAGGGAATTTGGGGCTCGACCTCTTCCGGTCAGATTCGACCCAAACCAAACTTCGTTTAGTTATGAGGCATGTTAGAAGGGTACGAGGTATCAATTTGGGGTCGATTGGTGTAGGTTGGGTTTGGACTCGAATCTTCAATTGAAGATTCGAGGAGCTCGGGCTCGATTTGAGATAAACCGTGCTTGGGGTTTGAAAGAGGGGGTCTTGGAGGTGCCATGGTGAAAGGATGGTGGTCATTGGCCTACCGGAACCGCCGTGAGGTGATTTACGGTGGGATATGGCGGCGGCCGCTAGGGTTTCGGGGGAGGGATTTGAGTGAAGGAGATGAAGGGTGTGTTTGGGAGAATGAACGGGTATGCTGGGGTTTGGGGTCTTTGGCTATGTCAAAACGTAGGAATTAATTTCAGCCGTTGGATCACAAGAATCCAACGGCCCAGATCAACTCTTGTAACAAATGGGTCGTTTGGGATCGGGTTGACAGGGTATTGGGTCTTATTTTGTTTTGGACTTAGTCTTATTTAATGAAAGATGGCCCAAATGTGGTTTGTTCTTCCACTCTTTTTTTTTCCTTATTTTCTTTTCTCTTATTTCCTTAAAATAAAACTAAAACTCTAAAATTAACTTATATAAATAAATCAACTTATAAAAGGTACGAGTTAAATCGTTATAACAATTAACACAAAATTAAATAACAATTAGGGCTAAAACCACACAATTAGACTTTAGACATTAAACACATATTTTTGTTATTTTTTCATTTTCGTCAAAATAAATTTAATTACTCTAAATTACAAACATGAATTTTATATGCAAGATGCAAACATTTTTGTATTTTATATTAATTTAAATAAATAGACACGCACACACAAAAAATGTGAATAATAAGAGAAAAATAACACAAAAATCACCAAAATCACGCATAACACAAAACTATTTTATTTTGAATTTTTCAGGGAGTAATTCTCATGTAAGGCAAAAATCACGTGCTCACAGCTGCCCCTCTTTGCGCGGAAACATGAAGAGTTTTCGTGCAAAGATAAGTGAGCGGATACGAGCGATTTTTGCCCGTTTGAGCACTCCGTATGAAGCATTATTTTGGAAAAGTTTGACCGAACCTTTGCTTCAAAAGGTCTCCTACATATCCCTGGCTAAAAGGGAATCAGGTCAATGTAGTTCGGGAAGTTTTGGTAGCTGGGACTACCATGATTGATGTGATCTTACTGTTACTGTTGTTGCTGCTGACGCCACTACTTAACTAATCTCCTTATTACATCGTGCTAAACAAAAATAAGAAGCTAGACTAAGTTACAGTATTGCAAATTCTTATCTATCTTTTCAACTTGATCTTGTCATGTTCCTTGCCATCTTGCTGGCTCTGATGTTTCTTCACATGCTTCTTCTCTTCTGACAATTGTTATTTCGGTCTATCTTGATTGCCGAACTCTGACCATTGGTCCCTTCCTTGTGAACTTCGAACTATTCTCCTTCAAAGTCTGAATCTATCTTTCTGATTCTTGTTGCCTTCCTTCCGATTACGAACTTGGATTCATGCTGGGGATTTCCGTTACATTCTGTAGCTTTCCAATTCTTCACTATCCTTATCAAATCTTGGAAATTGGGATGCCGTTCTGCTTTTCTGGCGGGCTTCTGACTTTATCGACAAACTCTAAAAAAAAATCGCCATTCCATTCTTCAGGCGGGCACCTGATTTCAACAACAACTTCAAAAATAATAACTCGCCACTCCGTTCTTCGAGCGGGCTCCCTGATTTCAACTATAACTTCAAAACTGAATCGCCACTCCATTCTTCAGGTGGGCTCCCTGACTTCAACTACAACTTCAAAATAAAATCGCCACTCAATTCTTCAGGCGGGCACCCTGACTTCAACTAAAACTTCGAAACTAAATCGCCACTCCATTCTTCAGGCGGGCTCTCCGACTTCAATTACAACTTCAAAACTAAATCGCCACTCCATTCTTCAGGCGGGCTCCGTGACTTCAATTACAACTTCAAAACTAAATCGCCACTCCATTCTTCAGGCGGGCTCCCTGAATTCAACTACAACTTCAAAATAAATCACCACTCCATTCTTCAGGCGGGCTTCCCGATTTCAACTTACAACTCACTAACTCCATCCCATCCATATCGCCTTCCTTTGCTTCCTGTACCATTTTCTTCTTCCTGCATCACCTCTTAAACCATCCCTTCTCCTAAATTACCTTGTTCTGGAACTGCTTTCCTCCTGGGTCGTGTTGGTTTCCCTCCCGATTGCTGGGGATATCTTTGGAATTGTTTACTTACCTGCTGAGGATAATGATGCTGGGAAAATTTTCCTTCATTACCTCCTTTCCTTTGACTCATGCGCTTGAATTTGCGCTGGGATCTCTTGTTGTAACCCTATGCTTTATGGTGGGTTACTGGTTTCAAGACCTACAATGTAAAGACTGAAGACTTGCCTCTTGTTATACAGGTAGGCGCCTGCTTTTAGTAGCAATTTTTTGAATTAAAAATGCATTCTGGTAATAATTTATGAAATATGCAAATGACAATGTAAAAATAAAACAAACGTAAAATACCCTATTCGAGGGCGGATAATCCCATCGTATTCTATTAGAGGGCGAATACTCCCATCGTATTCTATTCGAGGGCGAATACTCCCATTGTATCCTATTCGAGGGCGAATACTCCCATTGTATCCTATTCGAGGGCGAATACTCCCATTGTATCCTATTCGAGGGCGAATACTCCCATTGTATCCTATTCGAGGGCGAATACTCCCATTGTATCCTATTCGAGGGCTAATACTCCCATTGTATCCTATTCGAGGGCGAATACTCCCATTGTATCCTATTCGAGGGCGAATACTCCCATTGTATCCTATTCGAGGGCGAATACTCCCATTGTATCCTATTCGAGGGCGAATACTCCCATTGTATCCTATTCGAGGGCGAATACTCCCATTGTATCCTATTCAAGGGCGAATACTCCCATTGTATCCTATTCGAGGGCGAATACTCCCATTGTATCCTATTCGAGGGCGAATACTCCCATTGTATCCTATTCGAGGGCGAATACTCCCATTGTATCCTATTCGAGGGCGAATACTCCCATTGTATCCTATTCGAGGGCGAATACTTCCATTGTATCCTATTCGAGGGCGAATACTCCCATTGTATCCTATTCGAGGGCGAATACTCCCATTGTATCCTATTCGAGGGCGAATACTCCCATGATATCAATGTATGAATGTGAACAAACCCGAGACGTCCTGTTCGAAGGTGGACAAACCTGAAACATCCTATTTGAAGGTGGACAAACCTGACACGTCATCTTGAATTGCCTTCTCATTTCTCCGAGAAAATTTTCAACAACGGCAGAAAATTTTCTGCCCCAGTATTGGTGTTCTTCCTTGTGGCATGACTTTCTGCTATCAATATCACTTTCTTTCCCTGTTTCAAATCAAAGAAAATTTGTTAGTTCAAAACATTGTGAGCGGTTGTGCCGCTCCTGTGGGGTGGTTTTTCCTTTTCCTCTTTCCCTCGCTCGGGGTTCCCAAAACTTGTTGGGGAATGATTTCATTTGCTGGAGATGATATTCCTGCTGGGGATGGGTTTTTCCATTTATCCCTTCCCCGTTCTATGTTTCTCAACTTGCTGAGGGTTATTTTGTTGAAGATGAGATTTCCTTTCTTCCTTTACCACTCTGTGTTGTCCGACCACCTCGGAACTTGCTAAAGATACTGCTGGTGGTGGATTTTCATTTCCTCGAAATTGGTGTTTCACTCTTCTAAAGGCTGTTGAGGATGACACTGGTTCGAAGACCATTTCCCTTAAGGCTTGTCCTATCTTCCTTCTTCCCCAAGTGCAACTTGACTTCCAGAAAATTTTCAAAGTGAAAAGAAAATTTTCTGCCCCAGTTTAATAATCTTCTTTGCACCATACTTTTCTGTCGTCAATGGCATTTCCTTGCATAATAATTGGAAAGTTGGTGGCAAGTTTTGAAGTCATTTCTCACTATGTTTGGACTAGACAGACTTTGACAGGGGAATTTTTTGACAAAAGGAGAAAGATAAAAAGAAACAACAAATAGAGGACAAAGGAGAACTGACTCTCTAACAAGAAACAACTATAAAACTTATCAAACGCGAATACCAACTCCACCGGTCATGACATGCACATATGGTCTATCCTTCGTCGTTAATTGCCTTTCACGATTTCTGTCTCGTGATTTCCATCCTGATTATCACCTTTATTCGACTTGTAGTGCCCGAAGGGTTTTTACTTTCAAGCCTTTCTCATTTTGATTTTCTCTCATCTTTCGTCGCCTTATGGTGCCTGTGAAGGTTTTCACCGGTAAGACTCTCTCGTTTGTATTACGTTTAGCTGGGGATTGGGGTGTCACTGCTAAGACTCTCTCGTATTTCCTTTCTGCTGGGAATCAAAGTCTTTTCTGCTGGGAATCAGAGTGTCACATTCTGATGAGACTCTCGTGTTTGTTTGACTTGGCCTATTTTGAAGACTGATCGGAAGGTCTTTCTTTGGACCGTAATGTGGGATTCGGATAGGGTTAGAAAGAAAGGGTATTGAAGGCTCAAAACAAAATCAATTTTGGGTTCAAAATTTACAACCTTCGGACCTAAATTTATTTATAATCAACACAATTTTTCTTTGCCCCAGTTTTTTACTTGGGGAATTTTTATTACTTTATTTACACTATGACCGAGCTGTGAAGAGCCTACGTATCCTTTTTAAGGAATCAGGTCAAACGTAGTTCCCAATTCCCTTTTTTAATTTTCATTCATTTTTCTTTTCTTTTCTTTATCTTTTTTTGTTGTTTTCTTTTCTTTTTCTTTATCCCCTTCTTCTCTTGTCTTTCAAACTTGTATTTCTAGTCTTTGCAACTAATTCCGAAGGAGGGGTATGAAAGATTTTAAAATAAGGCTCAAAGGGTTGACGGTGGATAAAGTGTTTGGATAGCAGAACGAAATGCCTTCGTCATTCCAATCTTCAAAACATGCCAAGTTCAAACAACATATTCACGACATCTTCCGTTTGTGCCCTGATTGATAACCATATCATTCATTCGCCTTTTCATCTATCATTTTAAAGTATTGCTGGACGACACTTTCATTTCAGTATCACGAGCGAACCCCGTCTTAGCATGGCCAATTTTCCTTTAAGGGGTTCTTCGTGTTTTACCTGCCCCATTCCCACATGATTCGGGCTCCAAATAATCTCAAATCATTTTTATTTCTTTTTAAAATGACCTGATTATCTTCTAATTACTTCATGATTAACCCTTAATATTAGGCCAAACTTATGTGCGATGCCATGTCATTAGAGTCGGCGTTCGAACAAATGACAAATTTAAAGATAGAAAAACTAAACAGAAAGACGAACTGGGTAATAAAAGACAAAAAGTTTCACTAAACGGAGAATTGGTTCAAATACAAACAAGCAAACCAAAAATACAAACCTGAAACGAGACTTGATAAGACTAGGCAAACTGAAATGACCAAAATGGAAAGATAAGAGGGTTTTAAGACAAAATCTAGGTCACAACCCTGGAAACAACTCGGACAAAAGAAATGACAACAAAAACAAACCACCGAAATCTCCTCCTGATTACCAAGCATGACTTCTCATATACCAACTTCTGCCGATTGGTTTTTCTTTGAAATACAGATCGGAGCTTCTTAATTTTCCCTTCCATTGTGTATCAATTTGATCACACGGGTCTAAGGGTGAGCTGGCAATGGATTCTGATTAATGTTGGGTGCCTCTGGTGTCTGAACCTCGATCTTATTGGTGTCAATAAGATTTTGCACTGCATGTTTCAGTTTCCAACATTTCTCGGTATCATGTCCGGGAGCCCCCGAACAATACTCACAACTTACTGAGCGATCCACATTTGGGGGTAGGGGATTTGGCAATCTTGTCTCAATAGGACTCAACAAACCTATCTGCTTCAATTTATGGAACAGAGCAGTATAAGTTTCTCCCAACTCAGTGAAGGTTCTTTGTGCCTTTTCCTTTCGGAAGGCATGATTCCCTCGGAAACCTGGTCCTGGAGGGTTATTGTAGGCCCTTGGTGGTGGATATGTGTTTCGGGGAGGGTGATTATGGTGATTTGGGTAGTAGGGTCTGGCTTGGTAATGAGGTGAAGGACCTTTCGATCTGGACCAAGTACCCTCTTCTACCGTCGCAACTTCTTCTCTTCTCTTCTTCCTGAATGCAACCCATGTGCCATTCCGAATAGCTTGAGTTGTTGCTTTCAACGCGGAATAGCTCAAGATCTTATTGGACTTAAGTCCCTCTTCTATCATTCCGCCCATTTTGACCACCTCATTGAAAGATTTACCAACCGATGTCACCAGGTGACTAAAGTAAGTTGGCTCTAGTGTCTGCAAGAAGTAATCTACCATCTCATTTTCTCTCATTGGTGGATCCACCCTCGCTGCTTGTTCCCTCCAACGGAACTCAAATTCTCTAAAGCTTTCTGCGGGCTTCTTCTCTAACTTCAACAATGATAAACGATCAAGGACTATTTCAAGATTATACTGAAACTGGCCGATGAATGCTTGGGCCAGGTCATCCCATGTGAACCATCTGCTGGGATCTTGCCTAGTATACCACTCTAGTACGGACCCTCCTAGGCTCTGACCGATGTAAGCTATCAAGATTTTATCTCGCCCTCCAACTCCTCGCATTTTGCTGCAGAAACCTCGGAGATGTGCTACTGGGTCACCATGCCCCTCGTATAGATCAAACTTGGGCATTTTGAACCCAACAGGCAACTGGACATCTGGAAATGGGCACAGATCTTTGTAAGCAACGCTGACTTGGTTGCCTAAACCATGCATATTCCTGAAGGATTGCTCCAGGCTTTTAACTTTCCGAATAACTTCCTCCTGCTCCAAACTTTTGAAGTGCTTTTCTGGTTTTGCCGGGTTATCCTAGTGAGGGGTGTGTGAATGCGGTTCAGGAGCCTTAAAGGTAGGCTCGGGATCATAACAATGATTGTCATGTATTTGGAAAAGTGGTTCACTAGACAACTTCTATAAAGTAGCAGGTGGAGGTTCCACAAAAACAGGGGTGACCGGAGGAGGAGTATTTTGTTTAGCTGGTGGAACCTGGGATGTATAAGGGTTTTCCCCTTGATAATATGGATAGATCGGTGCACTTGTCGAGGGGTCAATGGGCTGACGCTCTGGAGCTGGTGTAAGAGTAGGAAGGTTTGGTGATGACTGTCCCCTAGCCCAGGCTAGGTGCATCTCTGTTATTTGTTGTCTCAACCGGTCCACCTCCTCTTTCATAATTTGTATCTCTGTTTTCTCTCCGTCGAGACTTTTGCCGGAACTAGACATGCTTGCTAGAATTGGCCCTTTTGATCCAGTATGGTAATGGTGATTGGCCAGAATATTCTGTCAAGCCAACCGCTAAACTTTCTGGAAATGCAACAAACTTGTAAGCTCGCAGAGTTTAACAGATATGTTATCGCACGTTGGATGCAATGCACCTAGTCAGTTAACCATATATGTATTCACCGCATGCATCATTCCAGCTTTTCCCTTTTCAATTATCCTTGAAAACCCTTTTTTTCAAATTGGAATAAAAACCTTGTTTTTACAAACACGGCCTTTCAGCGCCTCGGGGACGAAGATTATAAGGCTGTGAGGGTCAATTGACCAAAAAATCTACAAAATGACCCAAAAGTGGCAGTTTATGCAAAGTCAGCCTTCTGGCGTCCCTTTCGGGTACATTCGGCTTTTTTTGAAAACGGAATTCACTTTGGTTTTATTGACAAAATTAAAACACACATTTTTTTTTGATTTTTTTTTTTTAAAAAAATGTGGTAACCCAAACTTTATTTGAGGCTACGGCCTTTCAATATTTCCACATGGAATATTTCAAGGCTATTATTCAAAAGAAAAAGAAAAGACTTCAAAGTGGCCATTTTTGCAAAAACAGCCTTCCGGCGTCCTTTTGGAACATTCGGCTATTTTCAAAAACAGCGTTACTTTGATTTTATTGAAAACTAAAACTTCGACATTTTTTTTTTTATTTAAAAAAAAAAAATTTTTGAAGGGGTGGTTGGACCCGATGAGGGTTGCCTACGTATCCCACTTTATGGGGAGAATCAAACCTGCGTAGTTCAGTCAGATTATTTGACCAATTATTTCAACAAAATTATTCCACCTATTTTCAAACTTTCAAATTTTCGACAACAATGATATTTTTCTATTCTAAAATTTTCTCTATTTTTATTTTTCAGGAATTTAGCCAATAATAATCTAGAACAAATAAATGCAACATATAACATGCTCGATCTTTAATTTTCCAGGTCACCTGTCCTAGACGGACCCAACCCCTGTGTTGAGTCCCCTAAGTCAAAACATGATGCAAATAATCGTCCTAATTTAGGCTCAATATCCTGATTTTTTGGTGATACTAGACTGTGTACCTGAGCGGACAACTCGGATCGAGGAGGGGGCTACGTACCGGGGACCCGCGGGATCGTCCGGCTTTGTAACTTATCCGGCCTCTTTTTCTTATTTTGGTATTGACACTAACAGAAAGGGGAGTCTCAACCAGTAAGCACATCCCAGGAGGTAAGAAGAGAAGGGTTTTCGGCACAATGTTATATATACAGTTCACGCAATATCAAAGTTGTAAACATGTAGCACATTAATCAAAACATATAATAAAATTAGATATAAGCAAAAACAGCAATTTAACTGAGCTTGAATTCTTAAACCCCGAACCGAAGTTCCGGTTTTTTTATCCCCAGCAGAGTCGCCAGAGCTGTCACACCTCCTTTTTCCGCACCCGCGAGTGCGCAAGGGAGTTTTTCCAATTAAAGGACAATTGAAACGTGATTTATTTATTTAATTCAGAGTCGCCACTTGGGAAAATAATGGTGTTCCAAGTCACCGGTTTAATCCCGAACCGAGGAAATTTATGACTCTATAATACAATCTGCGAAACTAGAAACCTGGATAAGGAATTCTGTTAACCCGGGAGAAGGTGTTAGGCACTCCCGGATTCCGTGGTTTTAGCACGGTCGCTCAACTGCGATTTTTGTTTTTATCTGATTTCTTTACATATATTAATTAGGTGCTTTTAAATTCAGCTTTTCGATTTTAGAAGAATTGCGACGTCACGAAAACACATTTCGAGTCACACCGCAACCAGTACGCCTAAGACTTTTATGTATTTCAGTTTCGCCGAGAGTAAGATTTGGGTCACATAAATGCGCACCCGTATTTAGGAAAGTATTTTATTAAAGTCGTGCCTAAAGAGTCTATCGTGTTGTTAACTTCGGGAAAGACCGTGAAATTTACTAAACGGTCCTTCCGAGTCTAAAATTATATAACAATTAACTGAGGGCCCCGTGTATTTGATTTTCTAACGAGGCTCGTCTCACTTTTTATTAAAGGCCAAATCTAACATGATTATGAATTTCTATTTAATTAGTCTCTAGTAATAAACAATGATCCTAATTTTTTTTAAAGGACCGTTTTAGTTGTATTTAGATGAGGTTCAGAGTTTTGGGTTTCGAATGAGCCCAATTTATAAGAGAAAGAGCAGACTGGGCTGATAGCCCGCGTGTCTCCTGGCATTTCGTTTTGGGCGAAACCATGTACAACTGGGCCAAATATTCGTGGCTTAGGCAGCCCACGTGAGTAATATTCAGTTACAACTAATGTTCATTCTTATGAAATCAAATATGAAATATAACCAAGGCATTAGTTCACAGTAGCGTTTTTTTTTCTATTAACCAAAAACTAATGTACTTATTGCCTTTTAAGATCCTGTTTTGTTTATTTGCCTATTTGTTTCTTTATATTTTTGTTTTGCACAGAAGTATGACTAACATTTGACTAAAAAAACGTTACTATAGCCGAAGGCTTTTGAAATCCTTATTCACCTTTAATTTTTGAAACAATCAAGAATTATTCTAAAGGATAGTACAACTGGATGGCCTGTTTTGTTTATTGTAAGCAAAACTATTTTTAGAAATATGCTAACTGAACATCAGTTCGATTCAACATTCTGATAAAAAAATGCTACTAATCTAATACACTATATCTTAAGCTAATAAACTATCAACTCTTAAGAAAAAATAACAAAGTCCACGTTTATGGCAGTTCAAACATACTATTAACATTTAAGGAATAAAAGTCTAGTAATAATCCAGCAACAATGCAAATCCAGCAGAATAAATGGAGCAATATATCAAAAACAACTTCTATTTCATAATCCAAGCTTGGAGATACAATGTGTACCTGAAATAGTAATGGGAGGAGAAGATCAACAACAACAAGCAACAGCAAACAACAGCAAGCAACAGATTTTCCCGAAATTTACTTTCAACGATCGATTTAAATGCAATTGATAACTACACAGCAAACGATCAACAACCAATGGATGCGAGTGATGTTGGACTTTAAAACCAGAGATGGACCAACAATTACCAAACTCAACTCTACACTTAAATGGAGTCCAAAACAAACCTAATGGAATAGTGAAACTTAGTGTATTCTCTTTGATTTCAAATTACCCTCTGTTTCTTTTCCAAACACTCAATTTTTTTCTCCCAGATTGTCTATCAGTATTCCCTATTCTGTTTCTCTCTGTTTGTATTCTTTTCAGTGAGTATTTGTGTGAGTCTGTCTATCCTTCCAGTGAGTCTCTAGTTCTATTTTTATAGCCAAAGAACAAAGACCTTTTAATCATTCCCCCCATCTATTTTCCAGATCTCTTTTGCCAATTTTAACACTTAAAACTTATTATAAACAAAAGTATCTGCCTGTTATTCTCTGATTCCACTTAAGTTTGTCTAAGTATGAGTTTTAACAATTAAACAACTAACTAAAGGCAAAAACCACTGGAATATACTGTTGTCCAGCAGTTCCAGCAACTCAATCCATGTGCAATGCACCCTAAGGCTTAGTTTCAGAACACTTACATAGATTAAACAACTAACAAACATCACAAGCAATCCCAATTCTGTCCAACAGTGATTATGGGCATAAATAGGGATCAATTTCTATCCCACAGTGATAATAATAGACCTACGAAACTAATCGACAAACATTCGATTAAACGATTACGGCATGTACATTTGATATCCAAACAATTGCAAAAGCAATGAACCAAGAATTCTCGGCCAAGTGCCGGGGAATACAAAGCTAATTGTTCGACGACGCTAATCGACGCGAACACGTATTCGACAACATAGGTAATCAAACAGGCAACACAGAATCAGAATTGACCAAACAAAGGGTCTTTGAGAAAGAAGAAATGAAACAGGGACGACCAGAAACAAACCAAATCGAATCTACTTATTCGACGACGCTAATCGCAGCGAATTCATTTAAACAACTACGACCTATATAATCGATAACGACTAATCGACGGACCAGTGATTCATAAGTCTCGGGTAGACTCGGGGGTCGACGATTCAAGTTAACTTATTCGATGACCTTAAATCAATTAATCGTACAAAACCATTACAATTAACAAACAATTAGAAAGAATCCGACCAAATAAAAGGCCTGTTGTGTAGGGGCAGAATAACTTTGAGAGAAGAAAGTAAAAAAAAAAATTCAATGAGGTAGATTATACATGTAACAAGATATTACCAAAACAACAATCAAAACACAAAAAAAAAAAAAAAAAATACCTCAGGAGTCAGAATGTCCCAACTTCGAACACGGCTTGCCTATTTTGAGGTCGGATAGATCTTAATCGAAGTGTTCTCGACTGAGAACACCCCGAATAAAGTCCATTGGACCCCAATACCTTGATTAATTTGGCCTAATTCGACCCTTTTAAATTTTAGGGTTCTTGAGAGGGAATTTGGGGCTCGACCTCTTCCGTTCAGATTCGACCCAAACCAAACTTCATTTAGTTATGAGGCATGTTAGAAGGGTACGAGGGATCAATTTGGGGTCGATTGGTGTAGGTTGGGTTTGGACTCGAATCTTCGATTGAAGATTCGAGGAGCTCGGGCTTGATTCGAGATAAACCGTTATTGGGGTTTGAAAGAGGGAGTCTTGGTGGTCGTGTGGTGTTATTTTGGTGGCCGGCGGTGTTGTTGCCGCCGGGTTTTGGGCGGTGGGATATGGCGGTGGCCGCTAGGGTTTCGGGTGAGGGATTTGAGTGAAGGAGATGAAGGGTGTGTTTGGGAGAATGAACGGGTATGCTGGGGTTTGGGGTCTTTGACTATGTCAAAACGTAGGAATTAATTTCAGCCGTTGGATCACAAGAATCCAACGGCCCAGATCAACTCTTGTAACAAATGAGTCGTTTGGGATCGTGCTGACAGGGTATTGGGTCTTATTGTGTTTTGGGCTTAGTCTTATTTAATGAAAGATGGCCCAAATGTGGTTTGTTCTTCCACTCTTTTTTTTCCTTATTTTCTTTTCTATTATTTCCTTAAAATAAAACTAAAACTCTAAAAATTAACTTATATAAATAAATCAACTTATAAAAGGTACGAGTTAAATCGTTATAACAATTAACACAAAATTAAATAACAATTAGGGCTAAAACCACACAATTAGACTTTAGACATTAAACACATATTTTTGTTATTTTTTTATTTTCGTCAAAATAAATTTAATTACTCTAAATTACAAACATGAATTTTATATGCAATATGCAAACATTTTTGTATTTTATATTAATTTAAATAAATAGACACGCACACACAAAAAATGTGAATAATAAGAGAAAAATAACACAAAAATCACCAAAATCACGCATAACACAAAACTATTTTATTTTGAATTTTTCAGGGAGTAATTCTCATGTAAGGCAAAAATTACGTGCTCACACCCAACACACTTCTAGGCCAGCCTGACCAATCAATAACAATAACAGAGCTAGGAGCTCGCTTTACCCCATTTAAACATATCAAATCATAAAACAACAGTGATATATAAATCGAAAATGGGGAAACAAGTCCCAACACATACCAACTCCCATAGACCGAAGGGTCAAGAGTCAAGAGCCTCTAAAGGACATAAGTGTAATAAAGTTTACAACCATAACTCAATACGGAAAGAAAAGACAACATGAAAAGAAATGACAGTAAGAAGGGGAGTCAGGTCCTGCGGACGCTGCAGCTACCTCTACTATCCCGCACAATACCTCTGAGCGGATGCTGGATCAGGTCTGCTGAGAGGTACCTGGATCTGTACACAAGGTGCAGGGAGTAAAATGAGTACTGCCATACTCAGTGGTAATAAACAAGGGTAAGACAGCGTAGATAAGAAATCCACAGTAAAGCACAATGTAAACCTATACCGATACCCTGTAACAGTTCCATACCAACAGTAGATAGAGCCAAACAATATCAACAAGTATAACATCTAGCAAGTGTAGCTAAATGCAATGCAATGCATGAGATGACCGCTACGACGCGTAGCCCGATCCAATTGGGTACCCGTGCTCACTGTGGGGGTTCAGACTCCGGAGGGGCTCCTACAGCCCAAGCACAATATTATGAATAAGCTGCGGCGCGCAGCTCGATCCACTACCAGTTAGCTAATATACAAATGCAGCCTCGCAGGCTCAAAAGTAGTTTTGAAAACTCTTTTATCATTTTTCAACTGAAAATAGTATGTCAAAGTTCCAGAGATTGGAAAATCATAATAACAGTAATAGCTCCGGACTGATAGTAAAGCTAACATGTCAATATCACAGAAACAATGATAACGGTCCTCGCAGGATCCCAATAACTGGCTCACAGCCCATAATGTACACAACCATCCGAGAAGGAGGTTCATCGGCTCAAGAATAGCCAATATCACAATATAATATTAACAGGTCGGACTAAGCCAAAGTCCCCAATCACAATCAACCCCGCACTCATAGGAGGGACTAAGCCATAGTCCCCAATCACAATCGACCCCGCACTCACAAGAGAGTACATGTCTCGCCGCTATACAGCGTCACAAAGTGGTATACCGGGGTTTCGAACCCGCTGGTCATCACCCACATCTATTACTCACCTCAATACAGCGCGACGACTACTCTGCGATGCCTTTGCCACAAGAATCAAGCTTCGCACGTGTAGAATCTGATCAAACATAGTAGAAACACAACAAATTAGGCCAATGGGACGACACCCAATCAATACAACTCAATTTACATCAAAATCCCCAAAGTTGCCAAAACCCGACTTTCGATACGCTTCTCGAAAAATCACTAAAATCACATATTCGGAACCCTCATCTCGATACTAGTCTAAGCATATAAGATTATCCAAATTCAGACTCCATTTGCCCATTCAAAACCTTGATTTTCTAAAGTTCAAGCCTAGGGCTAAATCCTCCATAAATTACCCCAAATTCCTCCATTTTCATGATATAATTGCATAAAATTATCAATACTAATCATAGTTTAAATCCATAGTTTATTACCTGATGATTTCCCTTGAGTTACTCTTCAAAATAGCTCAAATCGCCTCTAAAGCCGAGACACAAATGTGTGAAATATTTCTGAAATTTTCTAACTTCTGATACAATTAATCTTCTGCGATTTTCGCTTCTGCGGACCATTTTCGCCTCTGCGGAACCGCTTCTGCGACCATTTGGTCGCTTCTGCGAACCCAGACCTATTTGGCCATATCCGCACCTGCGATCCAAGGACCGCTCCTGCGGGTCCGCTTCTGCGGAATACCCTCCGCCTCTGCGGTCTTTCCCGCTTCTGCGGACAAGAGTCCGCTTCTGCGGACTCGCTTAAGCGGCTACCCTTCCGCTTTTGCGATCCTTCATCTCATGGCCCTGGACCGCTTCTGCGGCTCACCTTCCGCACCAGCGGTGCCGCCCCTGCGAGCCAAGCTCTGCCTCCGCGATCAACTGCGCTTCTGCGCTTCCATGTCCGCTTCTACGGACTCGCTCCTGCGCTCCCATTTCCGCAGGAGCGAAAACAACAAAACTAAAACACAAATCTGCAATTTTTCCATGTTTTCTCCCGTTTGACCATCCGAAAACACCCCGAGGCCCCCGGGACCTCATCCAAACTCACCAACATATCCTAATACCTTATTCGAACTTGTTCCAATCCTCAAAACACATCTAACAACATCAAAACCCATAATTCACATCGAATTCAATCCTAAATTCCTTAAAACATTCCGAATTACACAATCAATCAAACACTCGACCAAACGATGTCCGAATGACCTGAAATTTTGTGGACATATCCAAAATCACATAACGAAGCTACAGGAATTGCCGGAATTCCATTCCGACCCTTGGATCAAAATCTCACCTACCATTCGGATTTCGCCAAAATCAACCTTAGCCAATTCAACCCTATTTCTACACCGGACCTCCAAATTCAATTCCGATCGCTCCCCTAACTCACAAATCACCTCCCGGAACTACCCGAATCATCAGAATCCAATTCCGAGCCCTCTAACTATATAGTCAACTCCGGGTTGACTTTCCATATTCAAGTTTCCTTCAAAAAGGCTATATGCCTCATTTTCAATCCAATTCACTCCTCACTCACCCGATAGACTCTAACACTGATATAAAAGCATAAAACATGTAATTTCAACATAACGGGGTGGTAATTCCCGTGACGACGGGCCGGGTCGTCACATTCTCCCCTCTTAAGCAAATGCTCGTCCTCGAGCGGGTCAAGAAACATACCTGAAGTCTCAAACAAGTGAGGATATCTGCTCCGCATCTCCCGCTCGATCTCCCAAGTGGCCTCCTCCACGGGTCGACCTCTCCACTGAACCTTAATCGATGCAATCTCCTTGGACCTCAATTTTCTCACCTGACGACCCAAAATAGCAATAGGCTCCACATCATAGGATAGATCACCATCAAGCTGAATGGTGCTGAAATCTAATACATGAGACGGATCTCCAATGTACTTCCGGAGCATAGACACATGGAATACTGGATGAACGCTGGATAAGTTGGGTGGCAAGGCCAACTCGTATGCCACCTCTCCAACCCTCCTGAGTATCTCAAAAGGACCAATGTACCCGGGACTCAACTTCCCCTTCTTCCCGAACCTCATGACACCCTTCATGGGTGAAACCTTCAACAATACTCTATCACCAACCATGAAAGACAACTCTCGAACTCTACGATCTGTATAACTCTTCTGGCGAGACTGTGCTGTGCGAAGCCTCTCCTAGATCAACTTTGCTCTATCCAGAGCATTCTGAACTAAATTAGTCCCTATCAATCTATCCTCACCAGGCTCAAACCATCCCACGGACGATCTACACCGTCTGCCATACAATGCCTCGTACGGGGCCATCTGAATACTCGACTAATAACTGTTGCTGTAGGCAAACTCAGCAAGTGGTAAGAACTCATCCCACGAACCACCAAAGTCAATCACACAAGCTCGCAACATATCCTCCAAGATCTGAATAGTGCGCTCAGACTGTCCGTCTGTCTGGGGGTGAAATGCTGTACTCAACTCAACCCGTGTACCCATCTCTCGCTGAAATGCTCTCCAAAACCGAGAAGTGAACCGAGTACCCCTGTCGGATATGATAGACACTGGGACCCCATGCAACCAAACAATCTCTCAAATAAAGATCGCTGCCAACCGCTCCGATGAGTAGGTAGTACTAACTAGAATGAAGTGAGCTGACTTGGTCAGCCTATCCACAATCACCCAAACAGAATCGAACTTCCTCGCCGTCCGAGGAAGTCCACTAACAAAATCCATAGTGATCCTCTCCCATTTCCACTCAGGAATATCAATGCGCTAAAATATGCCACCGGGCCTCTGATGCTCGTACTTAACCTGCTGACAGTTGAGGCACCGTGCTACATGTCTGACAATGTCCATTTTTATTTTCCTCCACCAATAGTGCTGTTTCAAGTCTTGATACATCTTCGCGGCCCCTAGATGGATAGAATACCGCGAGCTATGGGCCTCCTCCAGAATCAACTCACGAAGGCCATCAACATTGGGCACACATATCCGGCCCTGCATCCTCAATACGCCGTGACTATCAATGGTGACATCTCTAGCATCATCATGTTGAACTCTGTCCTTAAGGACAGCCAAATGTGGATCATCATACTGGCGCTCACGAATACGATCATATAGAGATGACCGAGATACAACACAAGCCAATACCCTGCTGGGCTCCGAAATATCTAACCTCACTAGCCGATTGGCTAGCACTTGAACATCATAAGCAAATGGCCTCTCCTCGGCTGGAATATATGCCAAGCTCCCCATACTGACCGCCTTCCGGCTCAAAGCATCGGCCACCACATTGGCCTTCCCCGGATGATATAATATAGTGATGTCATAATCCTTAAGCAACTCAAGCCATCTCCGCTGTCTCAAATTAAGATCTTTCTGTTTGAACAAGTGCTGGAGACTACGATGATCGGTATACACCTCACAAGACACGCCGTACAAATAGTGCCTCCAAATCTTCAAGGTATGAACTATGGCAGCTAGCTCCAAATCATGAACAGGGTAGTTCTTCTCATGTGGCTTCAACTGCCGAGAAGCATAAGCAATCACCTTACCTTCCTGCATCAACACACAACCTATCCTCACTCTCAAGGCATCACAGTAAACAGTATATGAACCTGAAGCTGATGGCAATACTAACACTAGAGCTGTGGTCAAAGTTGTCTTGAGCTTCTGAAAACTCTCCTCGCACTCATCCGACCACACGAATAGTGCACCATTCTGTGTCAATCTAGTCAATGAAGAAGCAATGGATGAAAATCCCTAAACGAACCAGCGATAATATCCCGCCAAGCCAAGAAAACTCCTGATCTCTGTAGGTGTGGACGGTCTAGGCCAATCTGCATCGCCTCTATCTTCTTCGGATCAACCTGAATACCATCACGAGACACCACATGTCCCAGAAATGCTACGGACTCAATCCAAAACTCGCACTTGGAGAATTTAGCATATAGCTTCTCCTCCCTCAATCTCTGCAACACAATACTCTAATGCTGAGCATGCTCCTCCTGACTACGGGAGTAGACTAGAATGTCATCAATGGACACAATCACAAATGAATCCAAATAGGGCCTGAACACACTGTTCATCAGATACATAAATGCTGATGGGGCGTTGGTCAGCCCAAAAGACATCACAAGAAACTCATAGTGACCATATCGGGTCCTGAATGCAGTCTTCATAATATCCGAGTCCCTGATCTTCAGTTGATGATAGCCTGAACGAAGATCAATCTTAGAAAACACCCTCGCACCATGTAACCGATCAAACAAATCATCTATGCGCGGTAGAGGGTACTTGTTCTTCACTGTCACTTTGTTCAATTGCCTATAATCAATACACATTCGCATGGAACCATCTTTCTTTTTAATAAATAATACCGGCGCACCCCACGGGGACACACTAGGGCGGATGAAACCCTTATCCAGAAGCTCCTGAAGTTGCTCTTTCAGTTCTTTCAACTCAGCTGGTGCCATCCGATAAGGAGGAACGGATATGGGCTGAGTGCCCGGCACCAAGTCAATGCCAAAATCAATATCCCTGTCCGGCGGCATGCCCGGCAGGTCTGAGGGGAATACATCTGGGAAGTCCCTCACAACAGATACAAAATCAATGCTAGGAGACTCAGCTCCCACATCTCTCACAAAAGCTAAGTACGATAAACACCCTTTTTCAACCATCTTCTGAGCTTTTAGGAACGAAATAACACGGCTAGGGACGAAATCAGTCGAACCCCGCCACTCAATCTGAGAAATACCAGGAATGGCCAACGTAACTGTCTTAGCATGACAGTCCAATATAGCATGGTACTGAGACAACCAGTCCATACCCAATATAACATCAAAGTCCACCATGCCCAACAATAACAAATCTGCCTGGGTCTCCAGACCCCCAATAGAAATAACACAAGATCTATAGACACGATCCACAACAATCGTATCACCCACGGGGGTGGATACATGAACAGGTAAATCAAGACTACACGAGTCGCACCCAAATGATGTGCAAAATAAGAGGACACGTATGAATATGTGGACCCTGGATCAAATAGAACAGAGGCACCTCTGTGACATGCAGAAATGATACCTGTAATCACTACATCGGAGGCAACCGCATCACGCCTATTAGGGAGTGCATAGAATTGGGCCTGGCCCCTACTGGATCTCTCTTCACCTATGGGGAGACTACGAGAAGACTGACCTCCGCCTCTGCTAGCCTGAGATGGTGCTGAATAGGAGGGCTGATCCCTCTCCTGAGACTTGTCCCTATGAAGGCAAGGGCACTGTCTCCTCATGTGGCCAAACTCACCACACTCATAACATGCACCTGGTTCTGGAGAAGGGGACTGAAGGGAACCCCTCACCACAGAAGAACCCTAGGCTGAAGAAGTAGGTGCTGCACTCTCGGCTGGGAGGGCATTAAGTGAGGACTGACCCTGCTGAAACCCCTGTCGACCACGACCATAAGAACCTCCGCTCTGCTCAGGGCGGCCTGATTGAGAAGGTCTAGATGAGCGACCTCTGCCCTGCTGGAAATGCCCTCTAGATGGAGCACCACTGAAACTACCAGAACCACGAGGCCTCTTGGCCTCCCGCTCCTCCCTCTCTCGGGGACGATCCGCCTTAATGGAGCGTGCCATATCAACAACCTGCTCAAAAGATGATGACAGAACTCGCTCTCTGTCATAAGAATACAGATAGAGTAGTTGAGGCCATAAATGAACCTCCTAATCGTCTCCCTATCAGTAGGGATCATCCATGTGGCGTTCCTCGCCAACTGTGTGAATCTAAGCTCATAGTGGGTCACAGACATGTCGCCCTGAACCAACCACTCAAACTGGCGACGAAGCTCCTCGCGACGAGACTGGGGTACATACTTCTCTAGAAAGAGAGTAGAGAACTGCTGCCATGAGAGAGGTTCTGCTCCTGCAGGCCTACGCCTCTCAAACTCTTCCCACCAATCAAATGCGGGACCAGTGAACTGAAAGGTAGTAAATGAAACTCCGCTGGACTCAAGAATACCAGCCATACGCAGCATCCTTTGACATTTATCCAAGAAACCCTGGGCATCCTCGCCCTCAATGCCACTGAAATGGGGTGGCTAAAGTCTACCAAATCTCTCAAGACGACACTGCTCGTCGTCGGGCATAGCCTGAACCATATGCTCTGGAGCTGGAGCTGGTGCAGCTGGAGGAATAACTGGTGCAACCACCTGAGCGGGGACCGCCTCTGGCGTCTGAAGTCCCTGAACAACCTACTCAGGTGTGCGAGCTACAGGGGTCTGCTGACCACCCCCTGTCTGAGATGTCACTGCAGTAGCGGTAGCTGGAACTACCTGAGCCAAACCGGAACACACCGATAATATCTGAGCAAGAGTCTCCTGAAGACCAGGAATAGCAATAGATACCGTCTGGCCCTGAACTGGGGCTGCTGGAGCATCAACCACTGGGGTCGCTCCCGAACCGGTACAACCGGCGGGCCGACCGGCACCGCCTCGCCGCCCTACCTCTACCTCTAGCACGACCGCGCCCACGCCCTCTAACAGGTGGCAATGGAGGTCGTCCACCTCGTCCCGATGCTCGCGTTCTCGCCATCTGCGAGAGAATATAATATAAAAGTTCAGTTTTCAGGATAACAAGATCGCATGACATAGTTCAAGAAAAGTGAAGTGTTTCCTAAAGGTTCACAGCCTCCCGAGGATAAGTACAGGCGTCCCCGTACCGATCCACAAGACTCTACCAACCCGCTCAAGACTCATGAGGCCTAGTAAACCTAGGCTCTGATACCAACTTGTCACGACCCCAAATCTATTCGTGATGGCGCCCAACACACTACTAGGCCAGCCTGGCCAATCAATAACAATAACAGAGCTAGGAGCTCGCTTTACCCCATTTAAACATATCAAATCATAAAACAACAGTGATATATAAATCGAAAACGGGGAAACAAGTCCCAACACATACCAACTCCCATAGACCGAAGGGTCAAGAGTCAAGAGCCTCTAAAGGACATAAGTGTAATAAAGTTTACAACCATAACTCAATACGGAAAGAAAAGACAACATGAAAAGAAATGACAGTAAGAAGGGGAGTCAGGTCCTGCGGACGCTGCAGCTACCTCGACTATCCCGCACTATGCCTCTGAACGGCTACCGAATCAGGTCTGCTGAGAGGTGCCTGGATCTGCACACAAGGTGCAGGGAGTAAAATGAGTACTGCCAGACTCAGTGGTAAAAAACAAGGGTAAGACAGCGTAGATAAGAAATCCACAGTAAAGCACAATGTAAAGCTATACCGATACCCTGTAATAGTTCCATACGAACAGTAGAGAAAGCCAACAATATCAACAAGTATAACAGCTAGCAGGTGTAGCCAAATGCAATGCAATACATGAGATGACCGCTACGGCGCGTAGCCCGATCCAATTGGGTACCCGTGCTCACTGTGGGGGTTCAGACTCCGGAGGGGCTCCTACAGCCCAAGCATAATAACATGATACATTGCAGCGCGCAGCCCAATCCACTACCAGTCAGCTATAATGCAATGCAGCCTCGTAGGCTCAAAAGTAGTTTTGAAAACTCTTTTATCATTTTTCAGTTGAAAACAGTAAATGTCAAGTTCCAGAGATTGGAAATATCATGATAACAGTAATAGCTACGGACTTGTAGTAAAACTAACATGTCAATATCACAAGACAATGATAACGATCCTCACAGGATCCAATAACTGGCTCACATCCCATAAGTATACTCAACCATCCGAGAAGGAGGTTCGACGGCTCAAGAGTAGCCAATATCACAATATAATATGCAACCATCCGAGAAAGAGGTTCGACGGCTCAAGAATAGCCAATATCATAACACAGTGCCAACAAGTCAGACTAAGCCATAGTCCCCAATCACAATCAACCCCCCACTCACAAGAGAGTACGTGTCTCACCGCTATACAACGTCATAAAGTGGTATACCGGGGTTACGAACCCGCTGGTCATCACCCAAATCTATTACTCACCTCAATACAGCGCGACGACTACTCTACGATGCCTTTGCCACGAGAATCAAGCTCTGCACATTTACCCTTATTACTCATTGAGTTAGAATACTCACTTTACTCCCTGCACCTCGTATGCAGATGCAGGTACTTGACCACCCGGTAGCGGGTACTTGTCATGACCCGGATTTTCCCCCAACATCGGGATCGTGACGGCGCCTACTCGTGATAGCTAGGCAAGCCACTTTACTCACACTATCCTGTTTTTAGCAATATTTCATACTCAATTTAACAACCAAAATCATAATCTTAATTAAACAAGTGCGGAATACTTTATAAAAATAGAAATAAGTAGTTTCGAGGTAACTGATACTGAAATCCTCTACCCAAGACGCGGAGTCACCAACTCACGAACTACTATTGAATACTACACATAAAAGTCTGAAAGAAATATAGCATAATCTGTTTGTCTCGGAACAAAGAGACTATAGTTAGTGACATAAGTAAAGGAAGAGACGCCGGGGCCTGCGGACGCCTGAAAGTTACCTCGGTCTCAAATATGATGAACTCCCATGCCAAAGATCTACTGCTGCTGCTCCTGATCGAAACCTGGACTTGTGCAAAAACGCACAGAAGTGCAGTATCAGCACAACCGACCCTATGTTCTGGTAAGTGCCTGGCCTATCCAGGCCAAGTAGTGACAAGCCTAGGACCAGACACTCACATAAACCTGTACAGTTCTATATATATGTATACCACAAGATAACGAGAAATAACCAAGTAATAACACAATAAGGAATATCACAGAATAACTCAACAGTTAACAATAGTCATTAAATCAACAAGGAAAACAAATATAATGAGAAACAAGTAATGTCAAGTCAATGAAATAGCAAATAAAGTGCACGGCATCACCCTTCGTGCTTTTACTCTCAACCTCACCCAATAAACAAATAAAGTGCACGACATCACCCTTCGTGCTTTTACTCTCATCCTCACATCCATAGTACGGCATGATCCTTCGTACATGGTTCAATAACAAGGCACGGCATGATCCTTCGTGCATATTAAAAAAAACATGGCACGGCATTAACCTTCGTGCATAATCAATAACAAGGCACGGCATTAACCTTCGTGTATAATCAATAACAAGGCACTGCATTAACCTTCGTGCATAAACAATAAATCAAGGCACGGCATCATCCTTCGTGCATTATCACTCTTCCTCACCCAAATAACAATCACAGTTAAGGGCAAAGAATGAAAACAATAAATCATGAATCGTCCCGGCAAGGGACACAATAATCATCACAACAAAGTCCCGGCAAGAGCAATCAATATCTCAATTCACAACAAGTCCCGACAAGTGAGAACAATAACAATTCTACAACCCGGCAAGGGTTCAACAATTTATCTTCAAATGTGTCTCACGACAAGTATTAACAACGACTAACGGTCATGCTAGATGCCAGTGTATGGATGCTCATCACCACAACCCATACACCGCACTCGATCACATTAGCACATAGCACATAATCTATTCCCTCAAGCTAGGATAGAACAAACACTTACCTCGAATGTTTACGAACAATTCAATCCGTAGCAATGCCTTTTCCTTTCGAATTTGGCTCCAATCCAATCGTATCTATACACAATTGATTTGATATCATCAATACTACTCAACAAACTAATTCATATGGCCAATTATAATTTTTACAACATTCTGCCCGGAATAGTGAATATCGACCCCGGGCCCACATGGTCGGAACTCGAGGTTCGGACCAAAATCCGGTTACCAATTCCTCCACGAGTTCAAGTATATGATTTGTTTCAAAATCGGACCTCAATTCGAGGTCCAATTACCCAATTCATGAAAAACCCTATATTCTACCAAAAACAAGAATTTCTACCATGAAAACCTTTGATTTCTATTGAAAAACATGATTAATGTTGTTAGGAATTGAAAGAATTAAGTAAAAAGTGACTTACAATTGCTTTGAAGAAGAGGGAGTTCGTGAAAAATCGCCAATGAATGTTTTTGGGTTGTGAAATATGAAAAATGAAGCTGGAAATCGTGATTTACAGGTCTCTGTGTTCGCATTTGCGAGCAGGGGTTCGCAATTGCGAACCCCGGCCAAATTATGGAGTTTGAAAAATAAGCTAAGGATGGGAAGTTCGCATTTGTGAACTTTTGTTCGCATTTGCGAACTTTTGTTCGCATTTGCGAAGCCAAGGCAAAGCTGGGAGGTTCGCATTTGCGACATAATGTTCGCATTTGTGAACAAGGCTGGATTCAAGGGATGTTCGCATTTGCGACAGGAGCTTCGCATTTGCGAAGCCAGGCGGCTAATGGAGGGCCTCGCAATTGCGAGGTTTTGTTCACAATTGCGAACCAAGTAGCCCTGGACACCCCTTCGTATTTGCGATCAAGGGTTCGCATTTGCGAACCCAGCCTTGACCTGTCAACTTCGCATTTGCGAGAAATTCTTCACAAATGCGAAGCCAACAGCTGGGTGAAAAACCAGCAGTGCAAAAATTCAGAAATTGATCCAACGGCCTATCAAATCTTTACCCGAGCCCCCCGAGCCCCCCGGGCTCCAAACCAAACATGTACACAACATCAAAAACACATTACAAACTTGTTCGTGCGATCACATCGCCAATATCACATCGTTTTCATCAAATCAAGCCTCAAGTTCATGATTTTCATACTTTTGGTTTTCAAAACTTTCAAACTTGGAACTCAAGGTCCAAAACATATCAAACGACATCCAAATGTCACCAAACTTTGCAAAAAGCACATATATAATATTTAAGACTTGTACCGGGCATCGGAACCAAAATACGAGCCCGATACCAAGGTCAATTAATTCATTTTCCTTTAATAATTACATCGAAAACAATTTCACAGAAAAATTCATAACTTGGGCTCTAGGCCTCAGAATTCGACTCCGGACGCATGTCCAAGTCTCATATTTTTCTACGGACCTTCCAGGACCGTCCGTTCTCGGGTCCGGTCCGTTTACCAAAAATGTTGACCGAAGTCAACCATATCAATATTAATATCGTTTTTCTCCAAATTTCTCATAGAATTCATATTTTCTATCACAAAATATTTCCGGTTACATGCTCGGATCGTGCACGTAAATCGAGGCAACATAGAATGAGGTTTTTAAGGCCTCGAAAGTACGGAACAAGTGAGGAAAACAGGTGATGATCCTTTGGGTCGTCACATTGCCAAAACCTGACTTTCAGTACGCATCTTGAAAAATCACGAAAATCACATATTCGGAACCCTCATCTCGATACGAGTCTAAGCATATAAGATTTACCAAATTCGGACTCCATTTGCCCATTCAAAACCTTGATTTTCTAAAGTTCAAGCCTAGGGCTAAATCATCCATAAATTACCCCAAATTCCTCCATTTTCATGATATAATTGCATAATATTATCAATACTAATCATAGTTTAAGTCCATAGTTGATTACCTGATAATTTCCCTTGAGTTTCTCTTCAAAATCGCCCAAATCGCCTCTAAAGCCGAGACCAAAATGTGTGAAATGTTTCTGAAATTTTCTAACTTCTGATACAATTAATCTTCTGCGATTTTCGCTTCTGCGAACCATTTTCGCCTCTGCGGAACCGCTTCTGCGACCATTTGGTCGCTTCTGCGAACCCAGACCTATTTGGCCATTTCCGCACCTGCGATCCAAGGACCGCTCCTGCGGGTCCGCTTCTGTGGAATACCCTCCGCCTCTGCGGTCATTCCCGCTTCTGCGGACAAGAGTCCGCTTCTGCGGACTCGCTTAAGCGGCTACCCTTCCGCTTCTGCGATCCTTCATCTCATGGCCCTGGACCGCTTTTGCGGCTCACCTTCCGCACCAGCAGTGCCGCCCCTGCGGGCCAAGCTCTGCCTCTACGATCAACTGCGCTTCTGTGCTCCCATGTCCGCTTCTACGGACTCGCTCCTGCGCTCCCATTTCCGCAGGAGCGAAAACAACTGAACCAGAACACAAATCTGCAATTTTTCCATGTTTTCTCCCGTTTGACCATCTGAAAACACCCCGAGGCCCCCGGGACCTCATCCAAACTCACCAACACATCCTAATACCTTATTCAAACTTGTTCCAATCCTCAAAACACGTCTAACAACATCAAAACCCATAATTCACATCGAATTCAATTCTAAATTCCTTAAAACATTCTGAATTACACAATCAATCAAAAACCCGACCAAACGACGTTCGAATGACCTGAAAATTTGCGGACATATCCAAAATCACATAACGAAGCTACAGGAATTGCCGAAATTCCATTCTGACCCCCGGATCAAAATCTCAACTACCGTTCGGATTTCGCCAAAATTCAACCTTAGGCAATTCAAGCCTATTTCTAC
The DNA here is from genome assembly GCA_032618575.1 of Nicotiana noctiflora. Taxonomy (NCBI): domain Eukaryota; kingdom Viridiplantae; phylum Streptophyta; class Magnoliopsida; order Solanales; family Solanaceae; genus Nicotiana; species Nicotiana noctiflora. The sequence continues at coordinate 67,986 of JASVEL010006751.1, forward strand.
ACCGGACCTCCAAATTCAATTATGATCGCTCCCCTAACTCACAAATCACCTCCCGGAACTACTCGAATCATCAGAATCCGATTCCGAGCCCTCTAACTAAATAATCAACTCCGGGTTGACTTTTCATATTCAAGTTTCCTTCAAAAAGGCTATATGCCTCATTTTCAATCCAATTCACTCCTAACTCACCCGATAGACTCTAACACTAATATAAAGGCATAAAACATGTAATTACAACATAACGGTGTGGTAATTCCCATGACGACGGGCCGGGTCGTCACATCTTGAGTCCCGGTTCAACCGTAGTTAGACTTTTTGGTGAAGGCGCATAGCCTGTCTTGGTTCAACCGTAGTTGAACTTTTTGGTGAAGGCAAATAGCCTGAGTCCCGATTCAACCGTAGTTGAACTTTTTGGCGAAGGAGCATAGTCTGTCTTGGTTCAACCGTAGTTGAACTTTATGGTAAAGGCACATAGCCTGTCTTGGTTCAACCGTAGTTGAACTTGTTGGCGAAGGCACGTAGCCGGAGTCCCAGTTTAATTGTTGTTGAACTTTGTTAAATTTATTGACGAATGCACATAGCCTGAGTCCCAGTTCAACTGTTATTGAACTAATCTGCGAAGGCAAATAGCCTGAGCCCCGGTTCAATCGTAGTTGAACTTTTTGGTGAAGGTGTATAGGCTGTCTTGGTTTGTGGGTTTTTGAGAGCTGAAGCTCGGTTTTGATTCGAGATCTTGAGAAGGTTAATTGTTATCTTCCCAATCATGGTATGTAGGCTGTCTTGAAGCGATTCTCGATTCAAGATCCCTCCGTGCCGGTTTTCGGCTGGAGCCCTTATTAGGGATGTGAGAGATCTCTTACAGAGATTCTCCATAAAAAGGGGCTTCTTATTGTTGTTTACACTATTCGATAAATAAGAGATAGAGGAAATGGATCTCGATTCGATATCTTCGAGTTCCATCGGTCTGATATGCCGCTTTGGCTTGTTTGAGATGGGTTGTTCTTCCTTTTCAAGCGTTTCTTTCCTTTTGGTCCATGGAAGAACTACGCGATTTTGCTATGAAATCTCCACATGGTGCCAATTGTTCGCTCAAAAGTTATCGTGTGCTTTGAGAGTGCAAAACAATACAAATAAATTATGAAAAAATCATAGCAAATCATAACAATCCATTGGACCAAGCGAAGAACATGAAAATAAGTTGTCAAAATTAATAGGAGAGACATTAAAAACCTTTATTGATAGTGTGGAGTTGGTCAGCCTCTCCATGGAGAGGTTTAGAGCCTTACAATGGTGTTTCTTTTCCCATAATATGAGTATTATTATGTGTTTTCTATCTCTGGGAATAGTGGCAAAGAAGAAGCCCCCCTTTCTAGGGTTTCCTTTCTTGGTATTTATAGTTGTGAGCTTCGTGAGCTGGCAATAAGTGGTCTAGACCATGTTGGGGTTGTGCCTTCATGATGCGGGTGGGTTGTGGTCTTGTTGATCGAATCAGATAAGGGTTAAGTACCGTTAATTCTGAGTGGTCGTACCACTTATTAATCGTGAGTCAACTTAAGACGGGATTAACTTTGTTAATTATCGTATGGTCGAATTCTGACCCATACAGTAGTAACTTTGCATTAGCTGATTATTTATACGATAACCAATGGTAAAGTTAAATTTTTGCCTATCGGTGAAAGGTTAAGTAGGTGGTTAGACATAAAAATTATAATTTTTGAAAAAATGTAGCATTAGAAGTAAGGTTAAAAAATGATATTTAGAATTTGAAATCATGTTTAGACATGCATTTCAGTTTTGTTAAAATTGAAAATTTTAAAAATTCATTTTCGAAATGAATTCATAACTTAGTAAAATTTTATGGACAAATACTTTTTTGAAGAAAAAAAAAAGGAAATTATTTTTGTGAACAAAGTGATCCTAAATCTTTGCATGCGAACTTGTCCTAAATATTGTAGAAAAGTGTCATAAAATTGATTTTATCAATTACCATTTATTAAATGGTTTAATAAAAATCCATTTTCTAATGAATATTTAGCCCTTAATAACTGCAGAAAATAAGCTTATTATATATTTGTAGCTTTCATTAACATTTCCATGGAAAGACTTGTGTATTGACTTACTATGTATCACTCATTTGGAAATAGTTTTGTCCCTCGTAGCTTTCCTTTGAAATTTCCGTGAAAGACTTGACTTGAGTTATATATATTCTCCTCAACAATAATTATAAATGACTTAAGAAAAAGTCTTGTCCTTTGAAATTTCCGTAAAAGACTTGATATTGATTTATCATACTTATATAGTCACTGATAAAAAACACACACAAACCAATACAATTCCATACTCTGCATAGTATACAAATTTTTCATACTTATATACTATATAGGTATTACATAATTTTTTACTTGAAAACATGCTGACGAACCTTCTTGGGCATGATTTATGAACCCGATATTGGCATTTTTCCTTTACGGCATACTGTTTTATAACAAGAGCCAGCAACTTCTTGTCTTTGTAAATTGGGAAAAGGACCAAAATTATACCTTTACTATCGAAAATTAGTCACGTTAGTACCACATTCTACTTTACGGCTAAAATTATCCCTACCATTAACAAAGTATGCAAAATTGTCCCTACCGTTAACAAAGTATGCAAAATTATCCTACCGTTAACATAATATGCAAAATTGTCCCTACCGTTACTAAAGTAGATAAATTTATACCTAAATCTAATAGATTTGGGGAAAAGGCCAAAAACGTACCCCTATTATTGAAATTTATCCATGTTAATACCCCGTTTTACTTTCGGGCTAAAACAATACATGTTGTTATTAAAGTAGGAGAAATAGTACCCAAATCTAAGCTCAACGTGACACCCGAGTCCCTCTTAATAATGTGCCAACTTACTAATAAATTGCCAACTAGACTATTACAACCCGCCCTACATAATAACCCGCCCCATTTAATAACCCATCCACCTAAAAACAATCTCAGTCGAATAAACCTAGGGTTCAAGCTCAAATTCCTCATCTTTGCCTCTTTCTTTTTCCTTTGCTCGACTCTATTTCTCTCATCTTCATCAATGCCGCAGAGAAGTACTTCTTCTCAGAGAAGAACCAAGTGGACTGATATTCCCCATTGGTCTTTAAAATCCTCCTCATATGTGATTCATGCAGCCTACCATAAGTACTTCTTATATTTCCCATGTCCTCATTTTTTGCAACAATTTGCCTCTATGTGCCTTACACAATATCTATAGTGTGCCTCAAGAAAAACCAAGTGGAATGAATCAATCAAACCCTTAAAATAAAAAAATAGTAAAAAAATGCATCAAAAACTGAACATCTCTAGTAATGCAACAGTGGAACAAACCAATTAAATGCAGTAATGAAACTGTAATTAAATGCAACAGTAATGAAACTAATGATATGCTACAGAATTGTAATGAAATGCAACAATTATGAACTAATGAGATGCAACAAAATAGTAATGAGATGCTACAGTTATGAACTAATGAGATGCAACAAAACAGTAATGAGACGCAACCGTGAAGAATATAGGCAAAAGTTTACTAAATGAAACAGTAAAGTCATACCTTTTGCATATCCGAAATAAATGTAATCCCTTCTCCACTTTTGAGGTCCAATGAATGTTGTAGCAGCCTTAAGAACCAACTCCATGTCATTGTGGTCTCTTTATCAACAGCCCAAGCTAAGGGATAAAAATGCTTCATGGAGCCTTGGCCAACAGCTACTAACAGTTGACCCTTGCATTTCCCTTTCTGAAAAGTTCCATCCAAGCCAATGAATGGTCTCAACCCACTCTTGAACCCCATATTCAATGCATGAAAGTAGATGTACATTATTAGGAATCTTGTTTTATTAACGTGGATAAATTTCAATAGTATGGGTACTTTTTTGGCCTTTTTCCCAAATCTATTAGACTTAGGTACAAATTTATCTACTTTAGTAATGGTAGGGATAATTTTGCATACTTTATTAACGGTAGGGACATTTTTAGCCGTAAAGTAGAACGGGGTACTAACGTGACTAATTTTCGATAGTAGGGGTATAATTTTTGGCCTTTTCCCCTTGTAAATTTGTCCCTTTTCAACATTTTGATGAAATTGATCAGTTATGATGTTTGCATCATCAAGTTCTAAAATGGCATCATCTCCTTCTTGCACATCAAATATAGTAATCATATCAGTGCTTCCAAATTCTACAATTTCTTATGAAATTGGAGCAACATCGAAACTGGCGGTGCTTGCAGCTATAGTGTTTTTAGCAAACGATACTCACAGGGGATAGTATCGGGTCTGTATTTTGGTTCAAGTGCCCAGTACAGGTCTTATATATGATTTGAGTCATTCCTGCGAAATTTGGTTAAAACCGGATGTCGTTTTGATGTGATCCGGACCTTAATTGGGAAAATGATGTGTAAAAGGAGTTTTGGCAAATTTCTTTGATCTTGAGGTTTAATTTGATGTCTGTGATGTTATTTTGATGATTTAACTACACGCATATGTTCGTAAGATGTTTTTGAGGTGGTGCGCATATTTGGGTTGGAATTCTGAGGGCTCGGGTGAGTTTTCGAGTATGTTTCGGGACGCCTTAGGCTTAGAAGATCAGATGTTGCAGGTTTAGGAGTTACAGGTCTTTGAACCCTCTAGTGCAGTCCGTAAGAAATCGCCCGTGACCGCGGAGGGGCCAGCGTGGCCACCTTTGTGCGAGGTGCGGTGGAGGCTCTGCGACCGTAGTCGGCTTTGTGCAGTCCGCATAGGGTGCTGAACTACAGGTCTTCAGGTTGTCACACCTCTTTTTTCACTACGCCCTCGAAAGGGTGTAAAGGCGTTTTTCCACTTAAAGGACAATCGGAACAGGATTTGTTATTAAAAATAAGAGTCGCCACTTGGGAGATTAATGGTGTCCCAAGTCACTGGTTGAATCCCGAATCAAGGAAATTATGACTGTGTTAACAGTCCACGAACCAGAAATCCGAGTAAGGAATTCTGTTAACCCAGGAGAAGGTGTTAGGCATTTCCGGACTCCGTGGTTCTAGCAAAGTAGCTCAACTGTTATATTTGCTTTTATCTCATTTCAAAACATGTTATAATTTATGTGCCTTTTATTAGTGATCCGCTTTTATTTTGTATTAAAAAGAATTGCAACGTCGTGAAAATGCGTCTCGAACAACGTCGCACCAGTGCACCCGTGGTTGTCAACACATTTCGACTCCGTTGAGATTTGGATTTGGGTCACATAAATGTGCACCCGAGTTTAGGAATGTGGTTTATTAAAAGCGCACCTTAAGCACTAACACGTTATTATCTTTGGGGAATGTCGTGGAATCCGCTAAACGGCTTATCCCGAATTCTAAGTATTTTAGTTAAGCATTGAATGAGGGCCCAGCTTTTTATTTGGCTAGGCTTGTCTCATCATTTTTATTTAAAGGTCAATCCTAAAGCGGCTAATATTTTTTCTAATTAATTTTTCTTTCTAAAAGCACAAGAAATAGTCTTAAATAATTTGTTATTGGACCGAGGTAAACCGTGCATCGGCCTAGGTCCAAACGTGAAGGAAAATGACACTGGACTTGGGCCTGATAATTTGAGGCCCAAAGGCTGGAGAACACGACTCAAGGTCGAGTATCGATCAACGGCCCAAAACAACACTTAAAGGGCAGGGTCGAATGGCCCAATTAATTCCAAAACATACTAGCTAATTTCCGAGCAATCTTGCAACGCATTCTATCTTGAGTAATAAAATTCGCATTAGGTTCGTCACTGATTACTTTAGATCATTGTTTCAACAACTCAAAATCCTATATTACCTATCCACTAGCGAGTTCCTAGATGTTGCTAACAGTGAATTCATATAAAACAAGCAACAGTAGTACATGCTCAATTGCAGGACACTAATTCATATTATCATGACTAAAATAGCATTCAACACTAAGGACTCTCAGGAATTGAGATAAACTATGGACTGGTTTACAACTCTCTTTTAACTGTTAATATGCATAAGGATCAGAGACCACTAAACCAAATCATGCCTCAGCCATCCTTCTAGTTTTATTAGTTAACAAATACAAAAACAGATTTAAACTACTGAGGCTAGTTCAAACAGACGAACTAAGTTAGCTATAGCTAATACCGTTTCGAATTTAGCAGTCCAAACAATTATCGAAACACAAGAGCTCTAACTAATTAACGGACTAATACCAATTGATTATCATGACAGTCCATTTTAGTCCAATTATAAAAGGTAAACATAAATCAAAATTAAATCTAAAAAATACAAATCATCTGTGACTATCCTACTAAGACAACTTGACTACATAAGTTTCTGGAAAGCAAATGGTTGATACATTTCATTACAGCATTTCAACTTCAAAACTGTGTCAATACAAGGTTCAAATGTATACCTGGATGTGAAAATACATAAGAAATGAGAGGTCAGTAGATCAGCAGCAATAACAAACTCCAGCAATCAACAAATAGCAGCAACATGCACGGTTTGGAACCAAAAACACAATTCAAAAGCCCAGGAACACCACATCAATCAGAAAACAAAAAAACAAATTTGATTGAACCCCAATGTGACTCGAAGCACATCCAATCAAAGCAGTTTCAGAACATCAGCTACCAAATGCTGAATTCATAGAAACAAACTAGCAACTAGCTTGAAATTAGACTAATAGTGCCAATGGAACAATTTTATTTTTTTATTTTTTGAAGGTTTTCTATTTTTGTTTCGAATTTTGAACTTCTACTTTCAGATCTGAACCTGGAGAAAGACTAATTTTGGGGGGAATTTTAGAGAGTCCCAAAACTTGTTAAAGAAGGCAATAGGGTTGCCTTTAATAGGCAAAGAATGCGGCAGAAGGTTCTTGTGGTTTTCACACACCTTTTACCTCTTTCAATTTCAGATTTTACCTATTAATCCTTCAATTTCTAGCTTGTTTCTAAAGTTACTGCCCTAAGTTTGCTGAAATCTATACTAAAGTCATATTCTAGAAGGCCCTAGGGTGTTCTTTTGACTATACAGTGCATGTACTACCCTTTCTTCCATTTTGAAATTACAATTCTTAACAAAACTACCATTTTCCATGCCTAAACTACCACTGAAAACCCCCTAAAATTACTGACCAATCAGACCCATTTTTACCTTGATCAAGACTAACCATGGTTAGTTATTTAACAAGGCTGAGAAGTGAAATTGAATTATTCAATCAAAATCAAAAGAAAAATCAAAGTAAAATCAGAACAGTATTAATCCAAACTAAAAGACATAACAACATGAATAAAAGAAAATTAATCCAACAAACAGAACCAATAACAAAAAAATGGAATTCTTCACTGAAACACCACAAATTGATGACAATTAATACAATATTATGCACATAATGTTCATGCCAACGAAAGCCTAATTAGATACTCAGACCTAAATCATAAGTGAAATGGTTCTAAACCTAAACTAACTGATTTGAAACAAATATATGTAGGCTGAAATCCGAGTGATTAATTTAATCAGGACAAACATGACTTTAATTTGAAATCGGAAAAGAAAGGAAGACGAAGAGAAGTATGAATCAATTTAAACTAAGTAGACAAGAAAATCTTACCTAATTACCACGACCTGAAACGGCCTCCAAACACACTCGAAACAGGAAACCCTCAAAACTCTGCTTAAGCTTTGGCTCCGGGAACCCTAGATTTAAATTTTGACCAGTCTTGGAGGCCTTTGAGAAAATTTGATGTTGAATGTTGGATGAGGGGGACAAGATGACGTGATTTTGGGATGATTTGATGGTGGCACTGCCATGCACGGTGGCGCCGCCGCCTAGGGTTTGATATATTTGAGGATTTTCTCTAGGATTCGAAAGACTTCAAGCGTGGATATGGAAATACGAGGGAGGAATCTACGGTGAAACTTTGGGCGAGTTTGAAGGTGGTGGTGTTTTGGCCGGATTTTCGATCTAAAATTCGAGACAAGCGGTGGGGATTTGAGGAAAATGGATTTGAGGGTTTGAAAGAGGAAGGAAGGGGGATTCTGGGTGTATTTTTGGGTGAATTTGGGGCATCGCCGGCGGCAACGGCGATTTTCAACCGGCAGCGGACGGCGGAGTAAGGCAGAGATGGGGTGGAGTGATGGTGGTGTTACACCGATGGTTGTACGAGGAAGATGAAGTAATGTTCTAGGGTTTGAACACTTTTTCGGACAATTATATCTAAACTTAAGAGTCAATTGTGGCCGTTGGGTGATAGGAAATTGACGGCCAAAATCAAATGACGCCAAACAGCGTCGTTTCATTTAATGAAGGGGGTAGGCCGGATTGGGGCGTGGGTTGGGTTGGCCTGGGGTACGTTTTTGCTGGGCAATATTATTTAACAAATGGCCCAAATCAAGTTTCGTAGAAACAACCCTTTTTCTTCTTGTTCCTTTTTCCATTTTGTAATTGCTTTTATTTATTTTTCTAATTTTCAATTATAATAATTTCTAATTTAAATGCAACTAAGACAAATTAAAACAATAAATGCAAGAATGACAATTTTTGTTATTTTAACTACTAATTAATCCTAGAATTTAAAATTAAACCTTGAATACAAATGCCAAGTAGTTTATTTACTTTTCATATGAATTAACATGCACAAATAAAATGTAATCAATTAATAGGAAATAACACAAAATTCACAAAAATGTAAAATAATGACAGAAAAATCATTTTGTTTGGAGTTTTGGGAATAATTCATATATAGGGAAAAAAATCACGTGCTCCCTCTTTGCTCGAAAACATGAAGAGTTTTCGGGCAAAGATAAGTGAGCAAATACGAGCGATTTTTGACCGTTTGAATATTCTGTGTGAAGCATTTTTGAAAACCATCTGACTGCACCGTATTTCGGAGGTTGCCTACATATCCTTGGCTAAAAAGAAATCAGGTCAGTGTAGTTCGGGAAGGTTTGGTAGCTGGGACTACCAGGAGCTGTGATTTCATTGCGATTGTTGCTGCTACTGCTTGCTGACCTCTCTTGTTACACCATGTCAAAATAAAAAGAAGCTAGCCTAACCTATGATGTATAAATTACAAAAATAGTCCTATCTATGTCTTCAAACTTGCTCTTGTATTGCCTTGAACTTGTATTTCCCAAAGGACATTCTTGTGTTGTTGCCTTGCATTGTGATTGGGGATGTTTTTCCATTCCTCCGAATGATGCTTGATTACTGCAATTTGAAATATTTGTCTCTATTCTCCAGGCGCACTCTTGAGCGCTAGACACTTGAAAAGTATTCCCCTGTTCTTCAGGTGTGCTCCTGACTGCGATGCTTAAAAAGTATTCCCTTGTTCTACAGGTGGGCTCCTAATTGCGATGTTTAAAAACTATGTAATATTAAAAGTTGAACATCTAATGATTTGGAAACTGTACAACAGTCTTTGTTTAAGCATTTTCCTGTATGTTATCAACATGATATGGATACCTTTTCAAAAAACACGTGGCAATTCAAATGACTTATTTTCCTTACTCTCTGGAAGGAAGCAGATTGAACGTATTCAAGAGCAAAAATATACAAGAGTCAATTTTCATATGTTGGATATTTTGTAATTATATTTATTGAGTGATTCTCAACGCAGTAGAAATATATAAAACATCCTTCACCATATATACAGGTACATATTTTTTGTTCCTTACTTTCACTTGCAACCCGAAGTGGCCAGAAATAAATGAAATGCTCCGCTTAATTGGACAGGAGAGGGTTGAGAATAGATTATAAGACTTAATTACATAAGAGAATAGATTATTTAGAGTATTTATTCATATATCATCTGTAGCCATAAGCCCACCATTAACCAGGATTGGCAATGGCGTAATTGTCAAGAGCCACTAAACGTCCTGCCAATGTGCATTGACTTGAGATATATATCGTCTTGCCAAATCAACAATTATTAATGACTAAGAAAAAGTTTGTCCCTTTGAAATTTCCGTGGAAAGACCTGTGCACTGATTTGAACTAAATATTGGGTTATATATTTCCTATTTTTAGTAATTAGATAAATATTATTACCCTAATGATGAAGTTAAAAAATTCAAAAATTTCAGTTTTTAACATTAAACCAATTACGTATTTGTCTATTTGAAAAAAAAAGAGGCATGGGTTAATTCGGACCATCGAAGACATAACACGTGAAAATGTTAGTGTTCAAAAATTTTAATTTTTTTTTTTGTGAAAATAGCAATTTTTTAATTGATTGCATAGATAGATCATTTCTGAAAGTTGAGTGGCAGTTTTAGGTCTTTTCCGTTTAATTAATACATAGGGGTAAATCCCCATCCCTTTTCCGCTTTTTCTAATTAAAGACACTTTTTCTTATTATTTTTTTGTTGCTAGTTACACTTTTTATTTTATTGTTTTCCCTTCTCTTTATTTAGTATTTGTGTTGAGTTTTAAAATCGTTAAACCAAAATATATCTCTCAAACACCCTTATCGGAAACTCGGATAAATTATCATGATAGCAGAATAGCTAAAGGCTACAATTCAAATCACTATCACGAGTTTTGATAAAATACTACTAGCTTGTTTGAGGAAGATTCTCTATAGCCAAAAGTACTCATTTGGCCATTAATATTTTCTACAAAGTTAAGCTGTTGAACCAAACTTTTAGAAAGAAAAAAGTATTTTTAAATAAAATTATGAAAAACAAAAAAAGTAGTTTCTTCATAAAAATACATTTTTAATAGCTTGGCTAAATATAAATTTATGTTTAAAACTTCTTTTCAAATTAATTAGGCATACAAATGCTTCTTACCAAAAGTATTTTTTCTGAAAAGTGCTTTTGAAAATTTTCAAAATACGCTAATTTTTAAAGTTCGGCCAAACAGATTTGTAGCTACTTACGCTCTAAAGAAATATAACAATACTTTTTTTGGGAGAAAATGATATTGTATAGCCTTGTAAAAATAATAGCCGAAAAATGTATAAAATTGGTGTATATATATATATATATATATATATATATATATATATATATATATATATATATATATATATATATATATATATATATACAACAACAACAACAACTACCCAGTATAGTCCCACGGGGTGGGGTCTGGGAAGGATAATAAGTACGCAGGCCTTACCCCCGCCCGAAAGGGCAGAGAGGCTGTTTCCAATCGAGCCTCGGCTCATGACAAGGAGAAAAGAAGAAAAAGTAAAAGAAAAAGAAAAAGAAAAAAAAAGCATTAGTACCTCAAACATAAATCCCATAAATAATTATGTAAACATAAACCATTGGAAAAGATAAACAAAAACAAAAATACAGGGGGCACATAGATAATTATATGACCATAAACATATCTCTCTCTCTCTCTCTCTCTCTCTCTCTCTCTCTCTCTCTATATATATATATATATATATATATATATATATATATATATATATATATATATATATATATATATATATATATTGTATGTTATATACAAAAATTATATAAACTGTATACACTTTTTCATACCAAAAACATCGCAAAATCCTAATACCAATCTAATCTATTCTATTGATATTTGGATTAGAGTTGACAAACAAACAAAACCAGCAATATACTTTCTTAGTATAAAATAGAAATTTAAATGGAGCATGGCTAAGTGGCACGACAACGGGTTTTGGTCCCACTATTCGAAGGTTTGAATCCTTCCATCCCAGAATATATATAATTCTATGAGAATATAGATTATTATTTTTTAATAATATTTTGTTTATATAAATAATTTTTATTACGGGCTGAAAGTGATAATACTCCTTTTTGGTAAAGGGTAATTAGCTGACAAGGCCCATCTCTTTGGGGACCCTTCTTTTGCAACCACTGATTCATGTAAATGGTTACCCATAAATCAAGGGAGTCTTTCTAAGGTACACTCAGAAAGTATAACCAACATTTTTTTTTCTTTATATATACTTGTGTCCTGGACATTTCTCTTTCAATCCCAACTATTTGATCTTTATCCATATGTTCTTTTCCTTTTTAAATTGAAGTACACACTTGATTTTGATATAGTAATAAATTAAAAGATGGCACAAATGGTAAGACCAACTGAAAAGTTCCCACAAGAAGATCAAGACATGCAAAATCTCCATGTAAACAAAACACAAGTAAGATCTCTTCATTATCGCACATTGCTTAATGCTTGGTTTAATTTTCCTTTTATCTTGGCTTTCAATATTACAATATTTGATCAAGAAGCATGATATAATACTACAAAGAACTTTTTTAAAAATATATCGTCATATTGTCAGGGAAGGCTCAATAAATTTAGTAGCCTAAAATTAAACTTTAATGGGAGATCTTCTTTTTAAAAAATCATATATATTTTTATTTGGGGTAAATTTTTCAAGCTTTTCCAGAATAATTTTTTTAATAATATTTTTCATAAATCATTTAATCTACTATTGATTTAAGAAGTTGATAACTTTAATTTGAGTAATTTTTTTTATTTTTCAATATACTTGTGGTGGTTATAGAAACCCGACGAAACAAATGGAGTTTAAAAGTGTATTACTAATTTTCTAATGATAAATGTAATCTTTTCTTTAAATAAAATATTTTACTTTCTACTTTGAAATACTAACTTTTTATTAAAAAAAAATTGGAATCTTACGAGAAGAGTTGTTATGGAATGAATAGGATCTTTCCTTCCTTAACCGGAGGTATTCGGTTCGAGTCTTGGGAATTAAAAAATCGTTTTTCTAAGGAGCGGTTCCTACTTTCATGAACTTTACATGGTATGAGTTTGAATTAGTCAAGGCCCCAAATCAACATTGAGTAGGAATTGGAAAAAAAATTGGGGCCCCTAAAATTTTGGGGCCTAAAGCCCCCACTTTAGTGGCTTCACCCTCTGGCTGCCCTGCATATTGTGCAGTGGCGGATCCAGAATTTTAAATTGATAGATGCTCGCCGATAAAAAATTCAAAAGAAGAGGAAAAGTGAGTTTATTTGTTGCTCACTCTATCTTTAACTAACTATTTTTATAATTGCCTGTGTAAATTTACCAAATCTGATTAAAAGAAATGGGTGCTCAAGCACCCATAAGGGTCCATGTACATCAGCCACTGATATTGTGTATGCAAAAATTATTGTAGGTTTCAATCATCTACAGTGACGTGTGCAGAATTATTTATAAGTGGTGTCATAATTTGAAGAAATAAACAAATAAATAACTTATTATAATTGTAAGCGGTGTCAATCTCTATACTTATCACCAGTATTCTTATTTTTTTATATACATAACTAATAAAAAAATTATACAAAACGTTATTCCACGTGATCTATCGATGGACGGGAGAATTGCATGAATGATGAGACCGGCCTCGCGACACTGCATAGGACAAGATGTATATGCCCCTCTAGCTGGTCATCTAAATGGTTAAAAGAAGGAATTATTTCGATATCACTATCATAATACTAATATTTGAGGATTTAATTTTCATATTTAATAAATTTAGACGGTTTTTCTAATGCTAGGATGAAAAAATAGTGGTGTCGTATATCAGATTTGTTGTATACAATTTTACCTTATAAATTTAAAAGAGACTTTTTCTGTGACTTGACTTCGTGACCTTTCAATTACACAACAACAAATTTTATTATTTGTGATTATTGATCTTACTGTTACATTCAGAAACTTTTACTTGGAGCAAACGTGATTATTTCTTAATTATTAATTTTAATTTAATTACAGGGTGGTCAAATCAATCATGATCAGCTTTGTGAGTACCTCCATAATCAGCAACTGCAACCACAAGATGGTGCGCAGCTTGAAGGCAAAATTGTTGCACTTTCCTTGTCATCAGCAGAGGCCTCAAATCACAACATGCACAAGTGATCATTTAATTAGTGAGGTGTCTCCATATATAGATTGAAATCAACAATAAGATATAGGAAGTGAAAAGGTGAAAATATTAATTTTCACCATAAATTCAAGTTATTTGTTCAGATTAAAATACTAGGGGTGATTAGTGGCGTAGGCAAGATATTACATAAGTGTGTCTGTTTATTATTATAACTAGTGAATTTGTCACGCCTCGTGCGATCACAAAAATAAATTAATGTATAAAAAAGTCCTTCATAATTTTAAATTGTAGTACATACAAATATTTCTTCAATTAGCTTCAAGGCTTTTTCATATAATTATAAATGTGTTTCTTAGCGATAATATGTCATATTATATGATCATTGTGTAAAAAGAAAAAAGAAATGTACAAATTTTTTCTTTTATTTTTTCCCTTTTATTTCTCGTTCCTTCTTTTCTTCTTTTTCTCCTTCTAACTTATATTTCCCTCCATCACCAAGATAAATTCTTGCAAACTACACCATTCCATACAAATCACACGTGTATGGATCAGAATCCGACTTCATGATAATTGACAAAGTTAATCACCTTTCTGGTTAATTCATGATCAATAAGTGATAAGACCACTCATAATTAATGGTACTTAACCCCTGCTATGATTCGATTAATAAGGCTATGACTCATCCGCTATCCTGAAGGCGAAATCTCATTATGGTCACGCCCACCGACTGCCAGCTCATGCAGCTCATAACTATAAATACCAAGAGAGGAAACCTCATAAAGGCGACTTTTTCTTCTTTCCCATGGGGACCCTCCGAGAAAGTGAGAGAGAGAGAAAGTGAGAGAGAGAAAGAGAGAGAGAGAGAGAAAACAACATATAAAAAAGATCCAATCCCACAAAGGGATATAACATGATTGTAAGGCTCTGAACCTCATCATGGAGAGGCACACCAAATCATTATCATAAATAAAAGTTGTCAACATTTCTCACCCTAATTGGGAGTGCATATTATTATCTCTTCTACATGGTTCTTGAATTATTACGACTTGCTATGATCGGCCCGTAATTTATGTATGTTGTTTCGTATTCATAAAGTGTATGATAACTTTTGAGTCGAACAATTTGGTGCCGTTTGTGGGGATTTCCTTGAAAGATCGCGTTCTTCCTATAACCAAAATAAAAGGGAACGCCGGAAAAGAAAAGAACAACCCAGCTCAAGAAAACTCTCTCTCTCTCTTTCCGATTTCTGATAGTGCAAACGGGAAGAAGAAGTCCACCCTAAGGGAGGATCCCTATGAAGCATTCCCCACACTCCCGATGCGGGCCCCAGTCGAAAACCGGCACAGATATATCCAACAACAGTTGAACAAAAACTCAGGCTATGCGCCTTCGCCAATAAATTCAACGACGGTTGAACCAAGACTAAGGCTATGCGCCTTCGCCTCCAAAAATAGATTAAGTTCAACAACAGTTGAACTAGGACTCAGGCTATGCGCCTTCGCCAACAAATTCAACTACGGTTGAACCAAGACTCAGGCTATGCGCCTTCGCGAATAAATTCAACTACGGTTGAACCAAGAGTCAGGCTATGCGCCTTCGCCTCCAAACACGGATAAAATTAAATAACAGTTGAACTAGGACTCAGGCTATGCGCCTTCGCTAACAAATTCAACTACGATTGAACCAAGTCTCAGGCTATGCGCCTTCGCTAACAAATTCAACTATGGTTGAACCAAGACTCAAGCTATGCGCCTTCGCTTCCAACAATGGATAAAGTTCAACAACAGTTGAACTATGACTCAGGCTATGCGCCTTTGCCAACAAATTCAACTACGGTTGAACCAAGACTCAGGCTATACGCCTTCGCTAATTAATTCAACTACGGTTAAACCAAGACTCAGGTTATGCGCCTTCGCCTCCGAAAATGGATAAAGTTCAAAAATAGTTGAACTAGGACTTAGGCTATGCGCCTTCACCAACAAATTCAACTACAGTTGAACAAAGATCCAAGCTATGCGCCTTCGCCAACAAATTCAACTATGGTTGAACCAAGATTCAGGCTATGCGCCTTCACTTCCAACAATGGATAAAGTTCAACAATAATTGAACTAGGACGCAGGCTATGCGCCTTCGCCAACAAATTCAACTACGATTGAACCAAGACTCAGGCTATGCGCCTTTGCCTCCAAAAACGGATAAAGTTCAAACAACACTTGAACTAGGACTCAGGCTATGCGCCTTCGCCAACAAATTCAACTACGGTTGAACCAAGACTCAGGCTATGCTCCTTCGCCAATAAATTCAACCATGGTTGAACCAAGACTCAGGCTATGCGCCTTCGCCTCCCAAAATGGATAAAGTTCAACAATAGTTGAACTAGGACTCAGGCTATGCGCCTTCGCCAACAAATTCAACTACGGTTGAACCAAGACTCAGGCTATGCGCCTTCGCCTTCAATAAAGGATAAATTTCAACAACAGTTGAACTAGGACTCAGGCTATGCACTTTCACCAATAAATTCAACTACGGTTGAACCAAGACTCAGTCTATGCGCCTTCACCTCCAAAAACTGACAATGTTCAACAACAGTTGAACTGGGACTCAAGCTATGCGCCTTCGCCAATAAATTCAACTACGATTGAACCAAGACTCAGGCTATGCGCCTTCGTCAATAAATTCAACTACGGTTGAACCAAGACTCAGGCTGCACGCCTTCGCCTCCAAAACCTGATAAAGTTCAACAACAGTCGAACTGGGACTCAGGTTATGCGCGTTCGTCAATAAATCAACTACGGTTGAACCAAGACTCAAGCTATGCGCCTTCGCCTCCCAAAACTGATAAAGTTCAACACCAGTTGAATCGAGACTCAGGCTATGCACCTTCGCCTCCAAAAACTTATAAAGTTCAACAACAGTTGAACGGGGACTCAGGCTATACGCCTTCGCTAATAAATTCAACTACGATTGAACCAAGACTCAGGTTATGCGCCTTTGCCTCCAAAAATCGATAAAGTTCAACAATAGTTAAACTGAGACTCAGGCTATGCGCCTTCACCTCCAAAAATTGATAGAGTTCAATAACAGTTGAATTGGGACTCAGGCTATGCACCTTCGCTAGTAAATCCAACTACGGTTGAACCAAGACTCAGGCTATGCGCCTTCGCCTCCAAAAACAGATAAAGTTCGACAACAATTGAATCGGGACTCAGGCTATATGCCTTCGCCATCAAATTCAACGAGTTCAACCTCGCTCGAACGATAAGTTCAGATGCTTCCGCCCTCAAACTTAACAAGTTCAAGCCGTGGCTGAACCAGAACTCAGACAGAGCTCATTCACCGCTAACCTCAATAAAAACTCAATCTCCAACAAATAAAGGCACGGGCTAAGCACCCTTGCCATCCATGTAAGTATGCCAAACTCGAATTAAAATTAGAGATACGTAAAGTTCAACCTCGGTAGAGCTACAAGGCCGTGTTTTCATCTTCACAGCCAGTAACCCAACCGCGCACAAACTGGGACTAAAGCTAACGACACCACCACCAAACAGCGGTTTCAAACTCGAAGGCAGGCCACCCCTTCAAATGCATGCAAAGAAAAAAACAAAAAAAAGGGGGGGAGGTGCAAAACAGATACAGGGCAAATAACGGAAGGCAGATTTCTTTTATTCATAAAATAATTGCGGGTCATTCCTGCTTATACTGGCCAAAGTCGATCAATAAGAAAACAAATGATAACAAACTATAAACTGCAAAAAGAAAAAGGAAGAACACTTCTTTTTACTCAGCGCCATCCGCGCTCCCACCTACGCTATCATCAGCCTCTGGCGTCGCCGCATCGAAACCACAATCCATACGAGCCTCCCGAGCATTTTGGCGTACCCCCTCAAATTTATCTTCGGTCACGATATCGGCTTCCCACAAATTTTCTTTATACGTCCCGCTGAGCCTCAGCATAAACCCAAAGCTCACGAGCATGGCCAGAGGAAGCGGCTTGTTCCCGGAGACGTCGATTATCCTCCTCTAGGGTCAAAACCTGCTCTACCGCAACCTGAGCATCCCGGTCAAGGGTACTTATCCTCTCCTTAAGGCTCGCCTCCCTGAAGGTGGCAGTGGCCCTCACCAGCAATAACTGGGACTCGCCGGCACGAACATCCCCATGTAACATCTCAGCCCATGTCGAAACATCATCTAGTTGGAGCTTCAAGGCCACAATCTCTCCCTCTAGTACAGCCACCTTCTCGCTCCACATCGCAACATCCGTTACCTTGGCTAGGCATCAATGCTCGCAATCGACTGAGGCCCTCCTTCCAGCCTTGAGATCCTCGTTCTTCTGACGGAGCTACTCTTCAAGGGCGCTCATCCGGCCAAGTGTCTGTTGCGCCTAAAGCTCCCGTCTTGCAAATTTCTCAACCAGGGCCTGACTACGGGGATCATTCCTCAAGCGCACACGCATCTCCCTGCATCTTCTCGGTAGCGGCGGTACTTCTCAAACACCCACAAAAACACTGTCGAGCAAATATTAGCTCGGCAGATGCTCTCCACCTCCAGCAAGTAGGACTGCGAAACAAAGACAATTGTCAAATGGAAAAATAAAACAAGTAAAAGAATGGACAGACCAATATACGAATGCGTACCTTTAAGCCCATCACGACCACCTCGCTCATCAACCCGACGTCCGTAACGTCCTTCAACGACTCATTCTCTACCTCCGAGCATAGTAGCCCGAACTGCGACACCAAACTCGAGCCTTTGAGCAGCAGATTAGAATCCGTGGGAACAAACAAAAGAATAATTGAGAAGCGGCTAAAGGGAAATTCACTTACGTCAATCATTCCATCACTCGGGAAAGGGCATCCTCTGGGATGGGATGATATCCGTGGTCCTCACTCGAATAGATCTGCTCATCCATCCCCGGTCCTTCCCCTCATCAACACTTGTGAAGAAAGATTTTTGGACCGATGTCAAAGCTTAATTAAGACTCGATACAACCGAGGGCGGTACAATCTGATCAAATAGCTGAGGGTAAAAACCTCGCATGTAACCCCTTCGGTAAAATGCTTGAGCATCAACATGATCCTCCAAAAGGATGGGTAGATTTGATCGAGGGTCACCCTATATTTAGCGCAGAAGTCGAGGATAATCGGATCGATTTCCAAAGGAGGAGATTCGACAGATTTATCAGGACCTAGGGTGAATGGGTAAGTATATATGTAAAGAAATCCATCTTTGAAGTCAGTAATGTTGTCGCTGGAGTCATGGATTTCTACCTTCACTACCTTACTCCATCAGCAGTCCTCATTCACTTTATCAACATCGGTCATGATGCTAACATATTGAGATACGTGCTCACATCGACCCAGTATAGACGAGGGAGTCTCGATATCAAAATCATTCGACGTGTCAATATCATGAGCGGTCCATTGCTCTAAATTAGGAACCAATTTGATTTCCTCCTCAGGCAATCGGGATGACGATGCAGTATCATTTTGTCGAGCGACTGTCCTAGAATCCCGGGCCATGAAAAATGGTAAAACCTTTCCGTAAAGAGAGGGAAAGATATAAAGGTATCAAATAGAAAAAATTCTGATTTATGAGCCTGGAAAAGGGTGAAGATGGGAGTATCTAGCAACCGGAGCATTTATAGGAATCGTTGGGGAAGTAGAAGAGACGAACCTACATCAGTTCGTGGTTTCCTCAATTATCGCATTTGACGGCGATCTTACAATATTCCTTGGGATATAGCATTTAATGCTCTCAGACGGATGTCGTCATGGTAATAATGGCCTTGAGATGATGATTCAATATCGTTTCCTATCACTTCATTCTAGGAAGCGCGAAGACTATCTGTATTCGGTAAAATCGAGGGAATCCATTTCCTTCCATTAAGGTATATTTGGAATGTCATGACAACACCCCGAGGTTGTGGGATCGTGATTGGGCTCCCTATCTCAAGGATCATTCGTGGACTTGTAGTGCTCGGAGGTTAAAAGATTTGTCCGCGGCTCAACAAAGGTTACAAAGATGGGGGGACTCTCGAGGGAAGCAGCTAGAATCAATAGGCGATAATGTCTTGTCTAGCCGTCCCATCCCCGTATATTTATATTTAATGCACTCTGTACCATACCATGTTCCCTCGCCTATATAAGGGGAACCCATACCATTTGTTATGGGACTAATGTCGCTCCATTTCTCCACAGGTGAAATAATATCTCTCTCTCTCTCTCCTTCTAAGTTGTTCATTCTCACTGGCCCGAGTTCGCCTACGCGTTTATCGTTTTCTTATTTGTTCTTCACTACTTTTATCAATATTGGTAACATAGAGCTTTGCTTAATCATATATGTGCCTATTATCCCATCCTCGATCATCCTTAGTAGCTCGAGCTCGGCTAGAACCTCGGCCCTGAGGTCCCCATCGACTGACTTTGCATCCGGGCAACAAACCCCTTTGGTTTGGTTATTGCCTCATTTTAACTAGCTTTTCATCATTATACTTCACGTTCTTAGCACTAACTGCTTTAAAAACTAGCTCGGGAATAAATCACATATTTTTAGAATCCCATTTACAAATTTAATTGATATTACCATTTTCATGGTAAACAAAATACTACAAATAGGGGTACAAAAGATATATGACGTTGTTTTGAAGTACATAAAAGAAAAATTATGGAAAGATAGAAGGAGATGCCAAGGCCTGCGGACGCATGCAGGACTACCTCGGGTTGCTTGATGGATTTAAAGCAGCAATCTCACTATGGTCCAAAAGATGTAGCACCGAGATTCACACAGTGCAGAGTGTAGTATCAGCACAATCGACCCCATGTGCTGGTACGTGCCTAGCCTAACCTTATCAAAGTAGTGACGAGGCTAGGACAAGACTACCAGATAAACCTGTGCAGTTATATCATATACAGCAAGTAATAATGACAAAAACTAGCAGTTACATATGGGAAGGGAATAATGTTGCTGGGAATATCAAGTAACAACAGAGAAACCAATAAATAAATGTAAAGAACACCATAGTTCAATTATCAGCAAGAATGAAGAAATCAAAGACAAGGACATGGCATCACCCTTCGTGCTTTTACTCTCGAAATTATACACGGTATCACCCTTCGTGCTTTACACTCTTCCTCACACAAGCAACAATCACAAAGCAATTTGGTCAAGGGAATCAATATCATCATAATAAAATCAAGTAACAATAGAAAGCCAATAAATTGATGTAAAGAACACAATAACCCAATTATCAACAAGAATCGGAATAATCAAGGACAAAGTGTATGCTTGTACTCTCGTCCTCACCATAAGAATAAGTATAATCTGCACGACATCACCCTTTGTTCTTTTACCTCACATAATCAGGGCACGAAATTATCCTTCGTGCATTATCACTAATATCATGTCACATCATTGTATATCGTACGGTGTGGCATCACCCTTCGTGCTTTAACCTCACAATATCGGCACGGAATTAACACTCTCTCACCAATATCATGCACGGCATCACCCTTCGTGTATTTACACTCTTCCTTACCCAAACAATAATCACAAAGAAATATGAGCAAGGGAATCAATAAAATAACAATAGAATCCTAGTAATGGAACAATATCATAACAATAATATCCCCGTAAGGGAAACAATATAAAAATAAATAATGTCCCGGCATGGGAGATAATATCAAAGCAATAACATCCCGGCAAGGGAGACAATACCATAAACCTTTTCTCTTTTTCAGAATTACTTTACAACTAAATTCACAACTTGGGCGCTCTACAAAGTTCAATTACCAATAGTACTTCCACAACTCAATTCACAACTTGAGCCAACGCTCTACAATATTCAGTTACCAATAATACTTCCACAAGCCTTGTTCAACAATAGAAATAATCATATAAAGCATGAACAATATGAAATCGAGTCACATTTATCATAGTAGAAGACTCAAGGGCATGCTTGACACCAACGTATAGATACTTGTCACCATGCCTATACGTCGTACTCAACAATTAATACATAACAAATAAGATACAACTCCCAATCCCTCAAGTTAAGGTTAGACCAAATACTTACCTCAATGCCATGTACATAATTCAAGCCTCAACTACCGTTTTACCTCTTGATTCCACTTCCAATTCGCTTGTATCTAGCCATAATCTAGCCACAATTTACTTAACGATATCAATAAATGATAAATGTCACACCTCTTTTTTCCGCACCCGCGAGGGCGCAAAGAGTAAAAGAGAGTTTTTCCAATTAAAGGATAACCAAAACGGGATTCATTTATTGAGAGATTCGGAGTCGCCACTTGGGAGATTTATGGTGTCCCAAGTCACCGGTTTGAAACCCGAATTGAGGAAAGGTTTGACTCTATTTAACGGTCCGCGAACCAGAAATCCGGATAAGGAATTCTGTTAACCCGGGAGAAGGTGTTAGGCATTCCCGAATTCCGTGGTTCTAGCACGGTCACTTAACTGTCATATTCGGCTTATTTATCTGATTTTTACAGTTATATACTTAATGCAAATTAATACCCCTTTACCGCTTTTATTATTATTATTAGTTACGAAAGAGAATGTTGCCTAAAAATATGTTTCGAATCACGTCACATGAAATGCACCCGGATCCTCGACACATTCTTATTCAACGTTGTTGAATTTGGATTCGAGTTGCATGAAATGCACACCCCATTTTTTAAGAAAGTTAAAAAAAAAAAAAAATTTAAACCCAGACCTAAAGTGACTAACATATTATTACTTTGCGAAGGCCATGAATATTCGCTAAATAGCACGCCTGAAAATAATGACCGAAATAATAAAGCAATACGAAATACGACACTGCCTAAACCCAAAGCTATATTTCCTATCCTTTCCCTTTTTTAAAATAAGCTTTTAAACCTATCCAAATACATCTTCAAAATAGTATGTAGTTTACATAAAAAACGAAAGAGAAAAAAATAAAAATAAACCATTAGCATCACAATATTAAATCCTAGGGAAGGCTAAAAACCAAACAAATAAATATACAATAAATCCATTAGGTAGCCCTCAAATGAACTTTCCTTCCTATAGAAAAGTTATCCAAACTTCAAACAGAATAATCTTAAGCAAATCAACCATATAATTCCTAACCACTACATCAAAATCCCATATTAACAATAAACAAAAATCAAAGCCAAAAACTCCAAGAAGACACCCAAAGAACAAAATTTAAACATTAACGATCAGGATTTTTCTAGCGAGAACTATTGACCAACCAATGCAGTATTATTATCAATAACACAATGAAATGGAAGCTGACCTTACATGGAAAACAAAAGGAGTGAATTCGACTATCTCTGGACGGAACTCGAATAGAAAATGGGAGCTCAAACGCGAGCAGAAATCTGAACGCAACCTCGACCGGACTTTAACGAAGCAGGAGCAGCGATGGTTCACTGGCGTGAAGAAGAGGGAATTTGTTGGCTGGAGTTATAGTCGTCCATGAAGGTGAAGCAGCAACGGCGCTGGTCGTTTCCCTGGTTTTGACGACGATGGAGTGATGTTTGGACTGGTTTGAAGCCTTTCGACCGAATGTTGGTGAATGGTTGGGTATGGTGTATCGACGGAGAAAGGGTTGTTATCGTTAGAGACGGGAATGAAGATGACGACGAAGCAGCAATGGCTCAGCTGCTGTCCGCGGCTACTGTTTTTTTAGGTGGTCGTTCATGGAGAATGAAGATGCAACAGGTTCGATGGTCGACTGGACAGGAACAACCAACGGGAAACCACTGCTATGGAGATGGTTTGGTGACGAGCTGGAGTGGCTGGACGTTTGGGTGTGATATGGTAGTGACGGTAGGAGTAAGACGAGGGTGATGCTGGAGGAGCTCGCTGGTTATGGAAGACTGCTGGTTCGTTTTCTGTGGTGGTTTCCGGCGTGGGTGGAAGACGATTGGAGGATGCTCGTTTGGGACGTAAGGATGGCTGGTCTGGCGCGCGAAGGTTTGTTTTCCGGTATGGTGATATTTGAGGATTTAATTTTCATATTTAATAAATTTAGACGGTTTTTCTAATGCTAGGATGAAAAAATAGTGGTGTCGTATATCAGATTTGTTGTATACAATTTTACCTTATAAATTTAAAAGAGTCTTTTTCTGTGACTTGACTTCGTGACCTTTCAATTACACAACAACAAATTTTATTATTTGTGATTATTGATCTTACTGTTACATTCAGAAACTTTTACTTGGAGCAAACGTGATTATTTCTTAATTATTAATTTTAATTTAATAACAGGGTGGTCAAATCAATCATGATCAGCTTTGTGAGTACCTCCATAATCAGCAACTGCAACCACAAGATGGTGCGCAGCTTGAAGGCAAAATTGTTGCACTTTCCTTGTCATCAGCAGAGGCCTCAAATCACAACATGCACAAGTGATCATTTAATTAGTGAGGTGTCTCCATATATAGATTGAAATCAACAATAAGATATAGGAAGTGAAAAGGTGAAAATATTAATTTTCACCATAAATTCAAGTTATTTGTTCAGATTAAAATACTAGGGGTGATTAGTGGCGTAGGCAAGATATTACATAAGTGTGTCTGTTTATTATTATAACTAGTGAATTTGTCACGCCTCGTGCGATCACAAAAATAAATTAATGTATAAAAAAGTCCTTCATAATTTTAAATTGTAGTACATACAAATATTTCTTCAATTAGCTTCAAGCCTTTTTCATATAATTATAAATGTGTTTCTTAGCGATAATATGTCATATTATATGATCATTGTGTAAAAAGAAAAAAGAAATGTACAAATTTTTTCTTTTATTTTTTCCCTTTTATTTCTCGTTCCTTCTTTTCTTCTTTTTCTCCTTCTAACTTATATTTCCCTCCATCACCAAGATAAATTCTTGCAAACTACACCATTCCATACAAATCACACGTGTATGGATCAGAATCCGACTTCATGATAATTGACAAAGTTAATCACCTTTCTGGTTAATTCATGATCAATAAGTGATAAGACCACTCATAATTAATGGTACTTAACCCCTGCTATGATTCGATTAATAAGGCTATGACTCATCCGCTATCCTGAAGGCGAAATCTCATTATGGTCACGCCCACCGACTGCCAGCTCATGCAGCTCATAACTATAAATACCAAGAGAGGAAACCTCATAAAGGCGACTTTTTCTTCTTTCCCATGGGGACCCTCCGAGAAAGTGAGAGAGAGAGAAAGTGAGAGAGAGAAAGAGAGAGAGAGAGAGAAAACAACATATAAAAAAGATCCAATCCCACAAAGGGATATAACATGATTGTAAGGCTCTGAACCTCATCATGGAGAGGCACACCAAATCATTATCATAAATAAAAGTTGTCAACATTTCTCACCCTAATTGGGAGTGCATATTATTATCTCTTCTACATGGTTCTTGAATTATTACGACTTGCTATGATCGGCCCGTAATTTATGTATGTTGTTTCGTATTCATAAAGTGTATGATAACTTTTGAGTCGAACAATTTGGTGCCGTTTGTGGGGATTTCCTTGAAAGATCGCGTTCTTCCTATAACCAAAATAAAAGGGAACGCCGGAAAAGAAAAGAACAACCCAGCTCAAGAAAACTCTCTCTCTCTCTTTCCGATTTCTGATAGTGCAAACGGGAAGAAGAAGTCCACCCTAAGGGAGGATCCCTATGAAGCATTCCCCACACTCCCGATGCGGGCCCCAGTCGAAAACCGGCACAGATATATCCAACAACAGTTGAACAAAAACTCAGGCTATGCGCCTTCGCCAATAAATTCAACGACGGTTGAACCAAGACTAAGGCTATGCGCCTTCGCCTCCAAAAATAGATTAAGTTCAACAACAGTTGAACTAGGACTCAGGCTATGCGCCTTCGCCAACAAATTCAACTACGGTTGAACCAAGACTCAGGCTATGCGCCTTCGCCAATAAATTCAACTACGGTTGAACCAAGAGTCAGGCTATGCGCCTTCGCCTCCAAACACGGATAAAATTAAATAACAGTTGAACTAGGACTCAGGCTATGCGCCTTCGCTAACAAATTCAACTACGATTGAACCAAGTCTCAGGCTATGCGCCTTCTCTAACAAATTCAACTATGGTTGAACCAAGACTCAAGCTATGCGCCTTCGCTTCCAACAATGGATAAAGTTCAACAACATTTGAACTATGACTGAGGCTATGCGCCTTTGCCAACAAATTCAACTACGGTTGAACCAAGACTCAGGCTATACGCCTTCGCTAATTAATTTAACTACGGTTAAACCAAGACTCAGGTTATGCGCCTTCGCCTCCGAAAATGGATTAAGTTCAAAAATAGTTGAACTAGGACTTAGGCTATGCGCCTTCACCAACAAATTCAACTACAGTTGAACAAAGATCCAAGCTATGCGCCTTCGCCAACAAATTCAACTATGGTTGAACCAAGATTCAGGCTATGCGCCTTCGCTTCCAACAATGGATAAAGTTCAACAATAATTGAACTAGGACTCAGGCTATGTGCCTTCGCCAACAAATTCAACTACAGTTGAAGTCAAACTCGGGCCATGCACCCTCACCTTCAAATTATCAACGAAATTCAATAACAGTTGAACTGGGACTCAGGCCATGCGCCCTCGCCAACAAATTCAACTACGATTGAAGTCAAACTCGGGCCATGCGCCCTCACCTCCAAATAATCAACGAAGTTCAACAATAGTTAAATTAGGACTCAGGCCATGCGCCTTCGCCAACAAATTCAACTAGTTGAACTAGGACTCAGGCTATGCGCCTTCGCCAACAAATTCAACTACGGTTGAACCAAGACTCAGGCTATGCGCCTTCGCCTTCAATAAAGGATAAAGTTCAACAACAGTTGAACTAGGACTCAGGCTATGCACTTTCACCAATAAATTCAACTACGGTTGAACCAAGACTCAGTCTATGCGCCTTCACCTCCAAAAACTGACAATGTTCAACAACAGTTGAACTGGGACTCAAGCTATGCGCCTTCGCCAATAAATTCAACTACGATTGAACCAAGACTCAGGCTATGCGCCTTCGTCAATAAATTCAACTACGGTTGAACCAAGACTCAGGCTGCACGCCTTCGCCTCCAAAACCTGATAAAGTTCAACAACAGTCGAACTGGGACTCAGGTTATGCGCGTTCGTCAATAAATCAACTACGGTTGAACCAAGACTCAAGCTATGCGCCTTCGCCTCCCAAAACTGATAAAGTTCAACACCAGTTGAATCGAGACTCAGGCTATGCACCTTCGCCTCCAAAAACTTATAAAGTTCAACAACAGTTGAACGGGGACTCAGGCTATACGCCTTCGCTAATAAATTCAACTACGATTGAACCAAGACTCAGGTTATGCGCCTTTGCCTCCAAAAATCAATAAAGTTCAACAACAGTTAAACTAAGACTCAGGCTATGCGCCTTCACCTCCAAAAATTGATAGAGTTCAATAACAGTTGAATTGGGACTCAGGCTATGCACCTTCGCTAGTAAATCCAACTACGGTTGAACCAAGACTCAGGCTATGCGCCTTCGCCTCCAAAAACAGATAAAGTTCGACAACAATTGAATCGGGACTCAGGCTATATGCCTTCGCCATCAAATTCAACGAGTTCAACCTCGCTCGAACGATAAGTTCAGATGCTTCCGCCCTCAAACTTAACAAGTTCAAGCCGTGGCTGAACCAGAACTCAGACAGAGCTCATTCACCGCTAACCTCAATAAAAACTCAATCTCCAACAAATAAAGGCACGGGCTAAGCACCCTTGCCATCCATGTAAGTATGCCAAACTCGAATTAAAATTAGAGATACGTAAAGTTCAACCTCGGTAGAGCTACAAGGCCGTGTTTTCATCTTCACAGCCAGTAACCCAACCGCGCACAAACTGGGACTAAAGCTAACGACACCACCACCAAACAGCGGTTTCAAACTCGAAGGCAGGCCACTCCTTCAAATGCATGCAAAGAAAAAAACAAAAAAAAGGGGGGGGGGAGGTGCAAAACAGATACAGGGCAAATAACGGAAGGCAGATTTCTTTTATTCAGAAAATAATTGCGGGTCATTCTTGCTTATACTGGCCAAAGTCGATCAATAAGAAAACAAATGATAACAAACTATAAACTGCAAAAAGAAAAAGGAAGAACACTTCTTTTTACTCAGCGCCATCCGCGCTCCCACCTACGCTATCATCAGCCTCTGGCGTCGCCGCATCGAAACCACAATCCATACGAGCCTCCCGAGCATTTTGGCGTACCCCCTCAAATTTATCTTCGGTCACGATATCGGCTTCCCACAAATTTTCTTTATACGTCCCGCTGGGCCTCAGCATAAACCCAAAGCTCACGAGCATGGCCAGAGGAAGCGGCTTGTTCCCGGAGACGTCGATTATCCTCCTCTAGGGTCAAAACCTGCTCTACCGCAGCCTGAGCATCCCGGTCAAGGGTACTTATCCTCTCCTTAAGGCTCGCCTCCCTGAAGGTGGCAGCGGCCCTCACCAGCAATAACTGGGACTCGTCGGTACGAACATCCCCATGTAACATCTCAGCCCATGTCGAAACATCATCTAGTTGGAGCTTCAAGGCCACAATCTCTCCCTCTAGTACAGCCACCTTCTCGCTCCACATCGCAGCATCCGTTACCTTGGCTAGGCATCAATGCTCGCAATCGACTGAGGCCCTCCTTCCAGCCTTGAGATCCTCGTTCTTCTGACGGAGCTACTCTTCAAGGGCGCTCATCCGGCCAAGTGTCTGTTGCGCCTAAAGCTCCCGTCTTGCAAATTTCTCAACCAGGGCCTGACTACGGGGATCATTCCTCAAGCGCACACGCATCTCCCTGCATCTTCTCGGTAGCGGTGGTACTTCTCAAACACCCACAAAAACACTGTCGAGCAAATATTAGCTCGGCAGATGCTCTCCACCTCCAGCAAGTAGGACTGCGAAACAAAGACAATTGTCAAATGGAAAAATAAAACAAGTAAAAGAATGGACAGACCAATATACGAATGCGTACCTTTAAGCCCATCACGACCACCTCGCTCATCAACCCGACGTCCGTAACGTCCTTCAACGACTCATTCTCTACCTCCGAGCATAGTAGCCCGAACTGCGACACCAAACTCGAGCCTTTGAGCAGCAGATTAGAATCCGTGGGAACAAACAAAAGAATAATTGAGAAGCGGCTAAAGGGAAATTCACTTACGTCAATCATTCCATCACTCGGGAAAGGGCATCCTCTGGGATGGGATGATATCCGTGGTCCTCACTCGAATAGATCTGCTCATCCATCCCCGGTCCTTCCCCTCATCAACACTTGTGAAGAAAGATTTTTGGACCGATGTCAAAGCTTAATTAAGACTCGATACAACCGAGGGCGGTACAATCTGATCAAATAGCTGAGGGTAAAAACCTCGCATGTAACCCCTTCGGTAAAATGCTTGAGCATCAACATGATCCTCCAAAAGGATGGGTAGATTTGATCGAGGGTCACCCTATATTTAGCGCAGAAGTCGAGGATAATCGGATCGATTTCCAAAGGAGGAGATTCGACAGATTTATCAGGACCTAGGGTGAATGGGTAAGTATATATGTAAAGAAATCCATCTTTGAAGTCAGTAATGTTGTCGCTGGAGTCATGGATTTCTACCTTCACTACCTTACTCCATCAGCAGTCCTCCTTCACTTTATCAACATCGGTCATGATGCTAACATATTGAGATACGTGCTCACATCGACCCAGTATAGACGAGGGAGTCTCGATATCAAAATCATTCGACGTGTCAATATCATGAGCGGTCTATTGCTCTAAATTAGGAACCAATTTGATTTCCTCCTCAGGCAATCGGGATGACGATGCAGTATCATTTTGTCGAGCGACTGTCCTAGAATCCCGGGCCATGAAAAATGGTAAAACCTTTCCGTAAAGAGAGGGAAAGATATAAAGGTATCAAATAGAAAAAATTCTGATTTATGAGCCTGGAAAAGGGTGAAGATGGGGAGTATCTAGCAACCGGAGCATTTATAGGAATCGTTGGGGAAGTAGAAGAGACGAACCTACATCAGTTCGTGGTTTCCTCAATTATCACATTTGACGGCGATCTTACAATATTCCTTGGGATATAGCATTTAATGCTCTCAGACGGATGTCGTCATGGTAATAATGGCCTTGAGATGATGATTCAATATCGTTTCCTATCACTTCATTCTAGGAAGCGCGAAGACTATCTGTATTCGGTAAAATCGAGGGAATCCATTTCCTTCCATTAAGGTATATTTGGAATGTCATGACAACACCCCGAGGTTGTGGGATCGTGATTGGGCTCCCTATCTCAAGGATCATTCGTGGACTTGTAGTGCTCGGAGGTTAAAAGATTTGTCCGCGGCTCAACAAAGGTTACAAAGATGGGGGGACTCTCGAGGGAAGCAGCTAGAATCAATAGGCGATAATGTCTTGTCTAGCCGTCCCATCCCCGTATATTTATATTTAATGCACTCTGTACCATACCATGTTCCCTCGCCTATATAAGGGGAACCCATACCATTTGTTATGGGACTAATGTCGCTCCATTTCTCCACAGGTGAAATAATATCTCTCTCTCTCCTTCTAAGTTGTTCATTCTCACTGGCCCGAGTTCGCCTACGCGTTTATCGTTTTCTTATTTGTTCTTCACTACTTTTATCAATATTGGTAACATAGAGCTTTGCTTAATCATATATGTGCCTATTATCCCATCCTCGATCATCCTTAGTAGCTCGAGCTCGGCTAGAACCTCGGCCCTGAGGTCCCCATCGACTGACTTTGCATCCGGGCAACAAACCCCTTTGGTTTGGTTATTGCCTCATTTTAACTAGCTTTTCATCATTATACTTCACGTTCTTAGCACTAACTGCTTTAAAAACTAGCTCGGGAATAAATCACATATTTTTAGAATCCCATTTACAAATTTAATTGATATTACCATTTTCATGGTAAACAAAATACTACAAATAGGGGTACAAAAGATATATGACGTTGTTTTGAAGTACATAAAAGAAACATTATGGAAAGATAGAAGGAGATGCCAAGGCCTGCGGACGCATGCAGGACTACCTCGGGTTGCTTGATGGATTTAAAGCAGCAATCTCACTATGGTCCAAAAGATGTAGCACCGAGATTCACACAGTGCAGAGTGTAGTATCAGCACAATCGACCCCATGTGCTGGTACGTGCCTAGCCTAACCTTATCAAAGTAGTGACGAGGCTAGGACAAGACTACCAGATAAACCTGTGCAGTTATATCATATACAGCAAGTAATAATGACAAAAACTAGCAGTTACATATGGGAAGGGAATAATGTTGCTGGGAATATCAAGTAACAACAGAGAAACTAATAAATAAATGTAAAGAACACCATAGTTCAATTATCAGCAAGAATGAAGAAATCAAAGACAAGGACATGGCATCACCCTTCGTGCTTTTACTCTCGAAATTATACACGGTATCACCCTTCGTGCTTTACACTCTTCCTCACACAAGCAACAATCACAAAGCAATTTGGTCAAGGGAATCAATATCATCATAATAAAATCAAGTAACAATAGAAAGCCAATAAATTGATGTAAAGAACACAATAACCCAATTATCAACAAGAATCGGAATAATCAAGGACAAAGTGTATGCTTGTACTCTCGTCCTCACCTTAAGAATAAGTATAATATGCACGACATCACCCTTTGTTCTTTTACCTCACATAATCAGGGCACGAAATTATCCTTCGTGCATTATCACTAATATCATGTCACATCATTGTATATCGTACGGTGTGGCATCACCCTTCGTGCTTTAACCTCACAATATCGGCACGGAATTAACACTCTCTCACCAATATCATGCACGGCATCACCCTTCGTGTATTTATACTCTTCCTTACCCAAACAATAATCACAAAGAAATATGAGCAAGGGAATCAATAAAATAACAATAGAATCCTAGTAATGGAACAATATCATAACAATAATATCCCCGTAAGGGAAACAATATAAAAATAAATAATGTCCCGGCATGGGAGATAATATCAAAGCAATAACATCCCGGCAAGGGAGACAATACCATAAACCTTTTCTCTTTTTCAGAATTACTTTACAACTAAATTCACAACTTGGGCGCTCTACAAAGTTCAATTACCAATAGTACTTCCACAACTCAATTCACAACTTGAGCCAACGCTCTACAATATTCAGTTACCAATAATACTTCCACAAGCCTTGTTCAACAATAGAAATAATCATATAAAGCATGAACAATATGAAATGGAGTCACATTTATCATAGTAGAAGACTCAAGGGCATGCTTGACACCAACGTATAGATACTTGTCACCATGCCTATACGTCGTACTCAACAATTAATACATAACAAATAAGATACAACTCCCAATCCCTCAAGTTAAGGTTAGACCAAATACTTACCTCAATGCCATGTACATAATTCAAGCCTCAACTACCGTTTTACCTCTTGATTCCACTTCCAATTCGCTTGTATCTAGCCATAATCTAGCCACAATTTACTTAACGATATCAATAAATGATAAATGTCACACCTCTTTTTTCCGCACCCGCGAGGGCGCAAAGAGTAAAAGAGAGTTTTTCCAATTAAAGGACAACCAAAACGGGATTCATTTATTGAGAGATTCGGAGTCGCCACTTGGGAGATTTATGGTGTCCCAAGTCACCGGTTTGAAACCCGAATTGAGGAAAGGTTTGACTCTATTTAACGGTCCGCGAACCAGAAATCCGGATAAGGAATTCTGTTAACCCGGGAGAAGGTGTTAGGCATTCCCGAATTCCGTGGTTCTAGCACGGTCGTTTAACTATCATATTCGGCTTATTTATCTGATTTTTACAGTTATATACTTAATGCAAATTAATACCCCTTTACCGCTTTTATTATTATTATTAGTTACGAAAGAGAATGTTGCCTAAAAATATGTTTCGAATCACGTCACATGAAATGCACCCGGATCCTCGACACATTCTTATTCAACGTTGTTGAATTTGGATTCGAGTTGCATGAAATGCACACCCCATTTTTTAAGAAAGTTAAAAAAAAAAAAAATTTAAACCCACACCTAAAGTGACTAACATATTATTACTTTGCGAAGGCCATGAATATTCGCTAAATAGCACGCCTGAAAATAATGACCGAAATAATAAAGCAATACGAAATACGACACTGCCTAAACCCAAAGCTATATTTCCTATCCTTTCCCTTTTTTAAAATAAGCTTTTAAACCTATCCAAATACATCTTCAAAATAGTATGTAGTTTACATAAAAAACGAAAGAGAAAAAAAATAAAAATAAACCATTAGCATCACAATATTAAATCCTAGGGAAGGCTAAAAACCAAACAAATAAATATACAATAAATCCATTAGGTAGCCCTCAAATGAACTTTCCTTCCTATAGAAAAGTTATCCAAACTTCAAACAGAATAATCTTAAGCAAATCAACCATATAATTCCTAACCACTACATCAAAATCCCATATTAACAATAAACAAAAATCAAAGCCAAAAACTCCAAGAAGACACCCAAAGAACAAAATTTAAACATTAACGATCAGGATTTTTCTAGCGAGAACTATTGACCAACCAATGCAGTATTATTATCAATAACACAATGAAATGGAAGCTGACCTTACATGGAAAACAAAAGGAGTGAATTCGACTATCTCTGGATGGAACTCGAATAGAAAATGGGAGCTCAAACGCGAGCAGAAATCTGAACGCAACCTCGACCGGACTTTAACGAAGCAGGAGCAGCGATGGTTCACTGGCGTGAAGAAGAGGGAATTTGTTGGCTGGAGTTATAGTCGTCCATGAAGGTGAAGCAGCAACGGCGCTGGTCGTTTCCCTGGTTTTGACGACGATGGAGTGATGTTTGGACTGGTTTGAAGCCTTTCGACCGAATGTTGGTGAATGGTTGGGTATGGTGTATCGACGGAGAAAGGGTTGTTATCGTTAGAGACGGGAATGAAGATGACGACGAAGCAGCAATGGCTCAGCTGCTGTCCGCGGCTACTGTTTTTTTAGGTGGTCGTTCATGGAGAATGAAGATGCAACAGGTTCGATGGTCGACTGGACAGGAACAACCAACGGGAAACCACTGCTATGGAGATGATTTGGTGACGAGCTGGAGTGGCTGGACGTTTGGGTGTGATATGGTAGTGACGGTAGGAGTAAGACGAGGGTGATGCTGGAGGAGCTCGCTGGTTATGGAAGACTGCTGGTTCGTTTTCTGTGGTGGTTTCCGGCGTGGGTGGAAGACGATTGGAGGATGCTCGTTTGGGACGTAAGGATGGCTGGTCTGGCGCGCGAAGGTTTTTTTTCCGGTATGGTGAGTTGAGGACGAAGTGAACGTTTTTTTTTTCCAGGCAATGACAGTAGCCTTCCTGCTTCTTTTAAAAAAAATGGAGCCCCCTTTATGCATATCTCTCTCTCCCTTTTAAAAAAGTCCAAGAAACACAATAGCATGCCCCCTCCCCACTTGCCGTGTCCCCTTTTGTCTTTTCTTTTTTGTTTTTTATTCTCTTTTTATTTTTTAATCATTCTCCCATCCCTCCCCCTTAGTCTAGTGTCGGGTTATTACGGGCTATGTCCGAAAATTATAAAACCGGGTAGTTTGAACCCGAATATTATTCTTCGCCCGGAACCAAGAATGGCGTTATTTAATTAATCCTAGGTAATCAAAATAACTATAATACTTATAATAAAAATAAAACTATTTTTTTTTATATTTTTCAAGTTTAAAATAACTACAAAATATTTGTGAAACTATTTTTTATTATTTTCGTTTTTATAAAAAGATAAAAATATAAAGTACTATTTTTGTATTTTTCAAGTTTAAAATGACTACGAAACATTAATAAAACCATATTTTTGTTATTTTTCATTTTGAGGCAAAAATAAAGTAAAAGAGTCAAATTTAGCTAAAATAGCTATATTAAAACTAAACTAAATATTTTACGCTAAAAATATAGAAAATCTCGGGAGGGTCAAAAATCACGCGTTTACAGCTGCCCCTCTTTGACTGAAAACACAAAGAGTTTTCAGACAAAGAACGATTAGACAAGTGTTTTTGACCCGACCCGTATTCGGAGGGACTAAACTAAAAGAAGAGGAATGTGACCGAGCCCTTGTATCCGAGCTGCCTACATATCCTTGGCTATAAAGGAATCAGGCCATGTGTAGTTCGAAAGTGAGTGAGGAAGGGGTATACCGAGGTGGAGAGCCAGTCGAGGTGTCGTTCCGTCGAGGTTCTGTTCCATCGAAGTTCCGGTCCGTGGTCCTGCTATTACATCAAAAATCAAAACATGAGAAAGACTAACTAAGCCTATCAGCTACTAGTTACAAGATTCCTATCTATAAGTCTTCTGAAGCTTGATCTTGAATATTGGTTGGTGCTTCATGCGGACTCTAAATTTGAACCTTGATACTTGCTAGTTGCAGGTGCTGCTTTTCGAATCAAGACCAGGTATACAGTGCTTGTGACCTCGGCCATGTCTTGAGCACACCACATCTTTCATCAACTTCTGCACTTTTGGATTGGCTTCATGCCTCTTTTTTTCTCTTTTTGTTTATTGTGACTAAACTTCTGTTGATCCCCTCGGACCGTTGACTCGCATTCTGGTTGCCTTCCTTCTGATTCATGCTGGGGATTTCCGTTACACTCTGCCGCTTTCCTTAACCAAATTCAAATATAAATCGTCGCTCCATTCTTCAGGCGGGCTCCCTGACTTCAACTACAACTTCAAAATAAATCGCCACTCCATTCTTCAAGCGGGCTCCCTGACTTCAACCTCTTTTGAAAATAAATCGCCATTCCTCTCTTCAGGTGGCTCCTGACTTCAACTACTACTTCAAAATAAAATCGCCACTCCATTCTCCAGGCGGGCTCCCCGACTTCAATTACAACTTCAAAACTAAATCGCCACTCCATTCTCCAGGGCGGGCTCCCCGACTTCAACTACAACTTCAAAATAAATCGCCACTCCATTCTCCGGGCGGGCTCCCCGACTTCAACTACTACTTCAAAATAAAATCGCCACTCCATTCTCCATGCGGGCTCCCCGACTTCAATTACAACTTCAAAACTAAATCGCCACTCCATTCTCCGGGCGGGCTCCCCGACTTCAACTACAACTTCAAAATAAATCGCCACTCCATTCTCCAAGCGGGCTCCCCGACTTCAACTACTACTTCAAAATAAAATCGCCACTCCATTCTCCAGAGGCGGGCTCCCTAACTTCAACCTCTTTTGAAAATAAATCGCCATTCCTCTCTTCAGGTGGCTCCTGACTTCAACAACATCTTCAAAATAAAATCGCCACTCCATTCTCCAGGGCGGGCTCCCCGACTTCAATTACAACTTCAAAACTAAATCGCCACTCCATTCTCCGGGCGGGCTCCCCGACTTCAACTACAACTTCAAAATAAATCGCCACTCCATTCTCCGGGCGGGCTCCCCGACTTCAACTACTACTTCAAAATAAAATCGCCACTCCATTCTCCAGAGCGGGCTCCCCGACTTCAATTACAACTTCAAAACTAAATCGCCACTCCATTCTCCAGAGGCGGGCTCCCCGACTTCAACTACAACTTCAAAATAAATCGCCACTCCATTCTCCCAGGCGGGCTCCCCGACTTCAACTACTACTTCAAAATAAAATCGCCACTCCATTCTCCAGGCGGGCTCCCCGACTTCAATTACAACTTCAAAACTAAATCGCCACTCCATTCTCCAGGGCGGGCTCCCCGACTTCAACTACAACTTCAAAATAAATCGCCACTCCATTCTCCGGGCGGGCTCCCCGACTTCAACTATTGCTTCAAAAATAAAATCGCCACTCCATTCTCCAGGGCGGGCTCCCCGACTTCAATTACAACTTCAAAACTAAATCGCCACTCCATTCTCCAGAGGCGGGCTCCCCGACTTCAACTACAACTTCAAAATAAATCGCCACTCCATTCTCCAGTCGGGCTCCCTGACTTCAACTATTGCTTCAAAAAATAAAATCGGCACTCCATTCTCCAGGCGGGCTCCCCGACTTCAACTACTACTTCAAAACTAAATCGCCACTCCATTCTCCAGGGGCGGGCTCCCCGACTTCAACTATAACTTCAAAAATAAAATCGCCACTCCATTCTTCAGGCGGGCTCCCTGACTTCAACTACAACTCACTAATTTCATCCTATCCCGATCACCTTCCTTTGCCTTTTGTACCATTTTCTTCTCTGAATTATCTTGTCTTGGAATTGCTTTCCCCCCGGGTCGTATTACTTTTCTTTTGGCTGCTGGGGATATCTTTGGAAATTGTTGCTCACTTGTGGGGATAATGATGCTGGGAAAATTTCCTTCATTCCCTCCCTTCCTTTGACTCATGCGCTTGAATTTGCGTTGGGAACTCTTGTTGTAACTTTCTGCTTTATGGTGGGTTACTGGTTTCAAGACCTGCAATGTAAAGACTGAAGACTTGCCTTTTGTTATACAGGTAGGCGCCCTGCTTTTAGTAGCAACTTTTGAATTAAAAATGCATGCTGGCAATAATTTACAAAATATGCATAGGACAATGTAAGATAAAACATACGTAAAATATCCTATTCGAGGGCGGATGGTCCCGTCGTATCCTATTTGAGGGCGGATACTCCCATCGTATTCTATTCGAGGGCGAATACTCCCATCGTATTCTATTCGAGGGCGAATACTCCCAATGTATCCTATTCGAGGGCGAATACTCCCATTGTATTCTATTCGAGGGCGAATACTCCCATCGTATTCTATTCGAGGGCGAATACTCCCATTGTATTCTATTCGAGGGCGAATACTCCCATCGTATTCTATTCGAGGGCGAACACTCCCATTGTATCCTATTCGAGGGTGAATACTCCCATTGTATCCTATTCGAGGGCGAATACTCCCATTGTATCCTATTCGAGGGCGAATACTCTCATTGTATCCTATTCGAGGGCGAATACTCCCATTGTATCCTATTCAAGGGCGAATACTCCCAATGTATCCTATTCGAGGGCGAATACTCCAATTGTATCCTATTTGAGGGCGAATACTCCCATTGTATCCTATTCGAGGGCGAATACTCCCATTGTATCCTATTCGAGGGCGAATACTCCCATGATATCAAAAAGTGAACAAACCTGAGATGTCCTGTTCGAAGGTGGACAAACCTGAAACATCCTATTTGAAGGTGAAAAAACCTGACACTTCATCTTGAATTGCCTTCCTCGTTTCTCCGAGAAAGTTTTCAACAACGGCAAAAAATTTTCTGCCCCAGTATTGGTGTTCTTCCTTGTGGCATGACTTTCTGCTATCAATAGCACTTTCTTTCCCTGTTTCAAATCAAAGAAAATTTGTTAGTTCAAAACATTGTGAGCGGTTGTGCCGCTCCTGTGTGGTGGTTTTTTCCTTTTCTCCTTTCCCTCGCTCGGGGTTCCCAAAACTTGTAGGGGAATGATTTCATTTGCTGGAGATGATATTCCTGCCGGGGATGGGTTTTTCCATTTATCCCTTCCCCTTTCTGTGTTTCTCAACTTGCTGGGGGTTATTTTGTTGAAGATGAGATTTCCTTTCTTCCTTTACCACTCTGTGTTGTCCGACCACCTCGGAACTTGCTGAAGATAACACCGCCGGTGGATTTTCATTTCCTCAAAATTGGTGTTTCACTCTTCTTGAAGGTTGTTGAGGATGACACTGGTTCGAAGACCATTTCCCTTAAGACTTTCCTTCTTCCCCCAGTGGGTATTGACTTCCAGAAAATTTTCAAACTGAAAAGAAAATTTTCTGCCCCAGTTTAATAATCTTCTTTGCACCATACTTCTCTGCCGTCAATGGCATTTCCTTGCCTTGCATAATAATTGGAAATTTGGTGGCAAGTTTTGAAGTCATTTCTCACTATGTTTTGACTAGACCGACTTTGATGGAGAATTTTGACAAAAGGAGAAAGATAAAAAGAAACAACAAATAGAAGACAAGTGAGGACTGACTCTCTAACCAGAAACAACTATAAAACTTATCAAACGCGGATACCAACTCTACTGGTCATGACATGCACATATGGCCTATCCTCCGTCGTTAATTGCCTTTCACGATTTCTGTCTCGTGATTTCCATCTGATTATCCCCTTTATTTGACTTGTAGTGCCCGAAGGGTTTTCACTTTCAAGCCTCTCTCGTTTTGATTTTCTCTCAGCTTCCGTCGCCTTATGGTGCCTGTGAAGGTTTTCACCGGTAAGACTCTCTCATTTGTATCACTTTTAGCCGGGGATCGGGGTGTCACTGCTAAGACTCTCTCGTGTTTCCTTTCTGCTGGGAATCAGAGTCTTTTCTGCTGAGAATCAGAGTGTTATATTCTGATAGGACTCTCTCACTCGCCTGACGTGGCATCTTTTGAAGACTGATCAGAAGGTCTTTCTGGACCGTAATGTGGGATTTGGATAGGGCTAGAAAGAACGGGTATTGAAGGCTCAAAACAAAATCAATTTTGGGTTCAAAATTTACAACCTTCGGACCTACATTTATTTATAATCAACACAATTTTTCTTTGCCCCGGTTTTTTACTTGGGGAATTTTTATTACTTTATTTACACTATGACCGAGCTGTGAAGCGCCTACGTATCCTCTTTAAGGAATCAGGTCAAACGTAGTTCCCAATTCCTCTTTTTCAAATTTCTTTTTTCACACATTTTTCTTTTTCTTTTCTTTTCTTTATCTCCTTTTGTTGTTTTCTTTTCTTCCCTTTTTTTCTCTTGTCTCTTTTTCTCTTGTCTTTCAAACCTGTGTTTCTAGTCTTTGCAACTAATTCCGAAGGAGGGGTATGAAAGATTTTAAAATAAAGCTCAAAGGGTTGACGATGGATAAAGTGTTTGGATAGCAGAACAAAATGCCTTCGTCATTC
The DNA here is from genome assembly GCA_032618575.1 of Nicotiana noctiflora. NCBI lineage: Eukaryota > Viridiplantae > Streptophyta > Magnoliopsida > Solanales > Solanaceae > Nicotiana > Nicotiana noctiflora. Next base: position 107,789 of record JASVEL010006751.1, read on the forward strand.
CAATTTTCAAAACATGCCAAGTTCAAACAACATATTCACGACACCTTCTGTTTGTGCCCTGATTGATAACCATATCGTCCATTCGCCATTTTCATCCGTCATTTTAAAGTATTGCTGGACGACACTTCCATTTCAGTATCACGAGCGAACCCCATGTCAGCATGGCCATTTTGCCCTTAAGGCTTTCTTTGTATTTTACCCGCTCCAAATTTCACGTGACTCGGGTTCCAAATAATCTCAAATCATTATTTCTTTTAAAATGCCATGATTATCTTCCAATTCCTTCATGATTAACTTTTAAGATTAGGCCACAATTATGCGTGCATGTCATGTCACTAGTGTTGACAGAAAAATGACTATAAAGAAGAAAGCCTTAAATCAAAGAAAAATGACTCGAAATAATGGCAAACAAGAGAGTTGCATTAGACGAACTAGAAATGAATTAATACGACAAAACAAACACAATAAACTGGGGTACACCCTTGGAACAAACCTACACAATACTAAATGAGGTATTACGACCAATAGAAAACTGGACAAAATAGAACGACAAAAGGGTTTGAGTTACATGACAATATCCTGATTACAACCCTGAAATAATCTGGACGACAGAAATGACAACAAAATAAGCCACCAAAAACTCCATTCTGGTTGACCAAGAAATGGAGAGTCTTCCCGATTACCAAGCACGATATTTTGGCCACTGAGCTTCGCATCAATATTACCAAGGCCACTTATTTGCTTCGACATTTTCAGCTTTAGTCAATACATCCCCACAAAGCGTCCATCATGGCGTGCAAGTAAAGGACTCTATGCGATATTCTTGGTGTCACTATCTTGGATCATAATCAGGTTTTCCTGGATCTTCTGTTTCCGGCTCACCACAAACCAACCACCTCAATTCTCAACAATTCAAAATAAAATATGGTAGAAATGGAATCAGTAAGTCCCCATCAATATTTTTTTGCTTACTTCTTTTTTCTTTTTTTCTTTTTCTTTTTTTTTTCATTTTTTTTTTCATTTTTTTTTTCATTTTTTTTTCATATATATACATATACAGTTGTGGTCGAATCTTATGGAGATTGCCTACGTATCATGACCCCGCATGAATCATACCGAGCGTAGTTCTTGCAAATTAATGCAAGAAATAAAGAGATGTTTATTTGATTTTTTTTTTTGATTTTTTTTTCTTTGAAGGAAAATTATTGAAGCCGACTCCAACTACAAACTTGTATAGGAGATTTCTACAAGAAAAAGAATATTTTTTTGGTGTCAATTATGACTATCTCTAACAAAATTGGCCACATAATGGCTTATTGACAAAATGACTATTTTTGCAAAATTTATTTAAGAAAGATAAACTTAATTTTTTTTTATCTTGTGGCTCATGGGGCATCGTTCGGCATCACCATAAACCAACACAAGACTATTTTTCATAAATTGGCCATGTAATGGCTTATTTAGACAAAGTGGCTCTTTTTGCAAAATTTTATTTAAGAAGATGCCAATTCAAAATTTTTTATCCTGGGGCCTATGGGGCATCGTTCAGCACGACACAGGCCAACAAAAGACTGAGGAAGTTAAAATGCAAAAATGTGGCTATTTCAGCAAAACTCCGGCCATGTAATGGCTTATTTGATAAAGTAGTTATTTTTGTAAAGTTGAGTGATGACTCAAAACTTGATTTTTTTGCGGATACACCCTTTCGAATTTCCGCGAGGGAATATTTCCAGGCTGTGTCCAAAATTATTTACAAATAACTCAAAGTGGCTATTTTTTGCAAAAACGGCCTTCCGACGTCCTTTTAAGGGACATTCGGCTTATTTTAAGCAAGAATAGCATTACTCGACTTATTTATAACAAAAATAAAAATTTTGACATTTTTTGGTTATTTTTGCAAAAAGGGTGTGAACCCGGACTTGATTTTGCGGCTATGGCCTTGCAACATTTCCACAAGGAATATTTCAAGGTTGTGCCCGCAAATTATTAAAATGACTCAAAGTGATTATTTTTGCAAAAAACAGCCTTCCGGTGTCCTTTCGGAACATTCGGCTATTTTCAAAAACAGCGTCACTTCGATTTATTGACAAAATTAAACACACATTTTTTTTTTGATTTTTTATATTTTTTTTTTATTTTTTGCAAACGGGGTGTGAATCCGAACTTGATTTTGCGGCTATGGCCTTGCAACAATTCCACAAGGAATATTTCAAGGCTGTGCCCGCAAATTATTAAAATGATTCAAAGTGGCTATTTTTGCAACAAACAGCCTTCCGGCGTCCTTTTAGAACATTCGGCTATTTGCAAAAACGGCATCACTTTGATTTTATTGAAAACTAAAACTTCGACATTTTTTTTTAAATTTTTTGAAGGGGTGGTTGGACCCGATGAGGGTTGCCTACGTATCCCACCTAATGGCGAGAATCAAACCTGCGTAGTTCGGTCAAACAAACTACATCTTTAAAGGAAACAAACTATTTATTATTTTTTCGCACATTTTTTTTTAAGCTTAAAACAATTTTTTTTTTCTTTTTTTTTTTTTAGTAAAAAAAAACAAACTATTTTGAAATCACATATTTTTTATTTTACAACAAACGTTTTTCTTTTTCTTTTTAAGTAAAAAAACAAACTATTTTGAAACTATTTTTTTTTATTTTGATCAAACATTTTTTTTTTATTTTACAACAAACTTTTTTTTTCTTTTTAAGTAAGTAAAAAAACAAACTATTTTGAGACTATTTTTTTTTTCATTTTCCTCAATATAAAAAAAAACGGTTAGCCTGCAAGTCTCAAGCAAATATATGCATAAAACAAACAGGATGCAGCAGGATGGTCTTTTCATTTCAGGTCACCTGTCCTAGACGGACCCAACCCCCGTGTTGAGTCCCCTAAGTCAAATGCAACATGATGCAAATAAACGTTCCTACTAGGGATCCGGCATGAAGCTTTGTTATTCTAGGTTTAAAAACCTGTGTTTATTGTTCTAGACCTGGCTTACCCGAGCGGACAACTCGAGCCGAGGAGGAGGCAGCAACCCGGGAATACAGAAGCTTCACCGGTTTTGCAACTTATCCAAACCTCGTTCTAAGGTGGGAATTAGACACTATACGGAAAAGAAGTCACACGAAGTGCACCCTTCTTCATGATTTAGAAGACTCAGAGAGGAGATTGGTTTCGGCACAATTTATATGTACAGTTCAAAAAAAATATCAAAGCGATAAAAATATCATTTTGCACATTAATACAAACATATAATAAAATCAGATAATAAATAAGCCAAATACAACAATTATTCCAAGCTCGAATTCTTAAACCCTGAACCAGTGGTTCTGGGTTTATCATCCCCAGCAGAGTCGCCAGAGCTGTCACACACCTCTTTTTTCCGCACCCGCGAGGGCGCAAAGAGTAAAAGAGAGTTTTTCCAATTAAAGGACAACCAAAACGGGATTCATTTATTGAGAGATTCGGAGTCGCCACTTGGGAGATTTATGGTGTCCCAAGTCACCGGTTTGAAACCCGAATTGAGGAAAGGTTTGACTCTATTTAACGGTCCGCGAACCAGAAATCCGGATAAGGAATTCTGTTAACCCGGGAGAAGGTGTTAGGCATTCCCGAATTCCGTGGTTCTAGCACGGTCGCTTAACTGTCATATTCGGCTTATTTATCTGATTTTTATAGTTATATACTTAATGCAAATTAATACCCCTTTACCGCTTTTATTATTATTATTATTTACGAAAGAGAATGTTGCCTAAAAATATGTTTCGAATCACGTCACATGAAATGCACCCGGATCCTCGACACATTCTTATTCAACGTTGTTGAATTTGGATTCGAGTTGCATGAAATGCACACCCCATTTTTTAAGAAAGTTAAAAAAAAAAAAAAATTTAAACCCAGACCTAAAGTGACTAACATATTATTACTTTGCGAAGGCCATGAATATTCACTAAATAGCACGCCTGAAAATAATGACCGAAATAATAAAGCAATACGAAATACGACACTGCCTAAACCCAAAGCTATATTTCCTATCCTTTCCCTTTTTTAAAATAAGCTTTTAAACCTATCCAAATACATCTTCAAAATAGTATGTAGTTTACATAAAAAACGAAAGAGAAAAAAAATAAAAATAAACCATTAGCATCACAATATTAAATCCTAGGGAAGGCTAAAAACCAAACAAATAAATATACAATAAATCCATTAGGTAGCCCTCAAATGAACTTTCCTTCCTATAGAAAAGTTATCCAAACTTCAAACAGAATAATCTTAAGCAAATCAACCATATAATTCCTAACCACTACATCAAAATCCCATATTAACAATAAACAAAAATCAAAGCCAAAAACTCCAAGAAGACACCCAAAGAACAAAATTTAAACATTAACGATCAGGATTTTTCTAGCGAGAACTATTGACCAACCAATGCAGTATTATTATCAATAACACAATGAAATGGAAGCTGACCTTACATGGAAAACAAAAGGAGTGAATTCGACTATCTCTGGATGGAACTCGAATAGAAAATGGGAGCTCAAACGCGAGCAGAAATCTGAACGCAACCTCGACCGGACTTTAACGAAGCAGGAGCAGCGATGGTTCACTGGCGTGAAGAAGAGGGAATTTGTTGGCTGGAGTTATAGTCGTCCATGAAGGTGAAGCAGCAACGGCGCTGGTCGTTTCCCTGGTTTTGACGACGATGGAGTGATGTTTGGACTGGTTTGAAGCCTTTCGACCGAATGTTGGTGAATGGTTGGGTATGGTGTATCGACGGAGAAAGGGTTGTTATCGTTAGAGACGGGAATGAAGATGACGACGAAGCAGCAATGGCTCAGCTGCTGTCCGCGGCTACTATTTTTTTAGGTGGTCGTTCATGGAGAATGAAGATGCAACAGGTTCGATGGTCGACTGGACAGGAACAACCAACGGGAAACCACTGCTATGGAGATGGTTTGGTGACGAGCTGGAGTGGCTGGACGTTTGGGTGTGATATGGTAGTTGACGGTAGGAGTAAGACGAGGGTGATGCTGGAGGAGCTCGCTGGTTATGGAAGACTGCTGGTTCGTTTTCTGTGGTGGTTTCCGGCGTGGGTGGAAGACGATTGGAGGATGCTCGTTTGGGACGTAAGGATGGCTGGTCTGGCGCGCGAAGGTTTGTTTTCCGGTATGGTGAGTTGAGGACGAAGTGAACGTTTTTTTTTTCAGGCAATGACAGTAGCCTTCCTGCTTCTTTTAAAAAAAATGGAGCCCCCTTTATGCATATCTCTCTCTCCCTTTTAAAAAAGTCCAAGAAACTCAATAGCATGCCCCCTCCCCACTTGCCGTGTCCCCTTTTGTCTTTTCTTTTTTGTTTTTTATTCTCTTTTTATTTTTTAATCATTCTCCCATCCCTCCCCCTTAGTCTAGTGTCGGGTTATTACGGGCTATGTCCGAAAATTATAAAACCGGGTAGCTTGAACCCGAATATTATTCTTCGCCCGGAACCGAGAATGGCGTTATTTAATTAATCCTAGGTAATCAAAATAACTATAATACTTATAATAAAAATAAAACTATTTTTTTTATATTTTTCAAGTTTAAAATAACTACAAAATATTTGTGAAACTATTTTTTATTATTTTCGTTTTTATAAAAAGATAAAAATATAAAGTACTATTTTTGTATTTTTCAAGTTTAAAATGACTACGAAACATTAATAAAACCATATTTTTGTTATTTTTCATTTTGAGGTAAAAATAAAGTAAAAGAGTCAAATTTAGCTAAAATAGCTATATTAAAACTAAACTAAATATTTTACGCTAAAAATATAGAAAATCTCGGGAGGGTCAAAAATCACGCGTTTACAATAAACGAATCAATTCTAATACATGAAAGTAGGTATTCTAAAGATTTTCCCAAAAAGTCAAAAATTAACCCCGAGCCCACATGGTCAAAACCCGAGGTTTAAACCAAAAGCCGATTACCCATTCATCCACGAACTCAAATATATAATTTATTTTAAAATCGGACCTCAATCGAGTCCAAATTCCCAAAATTTGAAAATCCCAAGTTCTACCAAAATATCCAATTTCCCACATGGAAACCCTTAATTTTGGATTGAAATCATGTGAAAAGATATTATAGATTAAAGAAAATGAGTTAGAAATGACTTAAAATTGATTTGGAGAAGACATTTTCTTTAGAAGATCACCCAAGAGAGTTTAGGTTTTGAGAAAGTTGTAAAAATGAAAATTTTTCGGTGAAATTATGATTTACACAGGTGCAGATATCGCATTTGCGATGATATGTTCGCAATTGCGGCCAACGCTTCACAATTGCGAAGCAAGGCCTGCCATGTCAACCTCGCAAATATGAACAACCATTCGCAAATGCGAATATTGTTCGAGTCGCAAATGTGACTGGAACTTCGCAAATGCGAAGGTCACCCCCCCCCCCCCCCCCCAGTCATCGCAAATGCGATGGTTAGTCGTAAATGCGAGCTCGCAATTGCGAGCCAGGATTCGCAATTGTGAGGCATGCAGACCTGTAATACACAGCAGTTTTTCCTAAGTACAATTCCACTCCACGGCTATCCAAAACTTACCCGAGCCTTCAGGGCTCCAAACCAAACATGCACGCAAGTCCAAAAACATCATACGTACTTGCTTGTGCGATCAAACCATAAAAATAACATCTACAACTATGAATTAAACCCAGAATTCATAAAATCACTCAACAACATCAAAATTTCAAATTTCTCAACTATAGGCCCGTTTTATACCAAACCAACTCCGATCTTTACCAAATTCTACAGATTCAAGTAATCATTTTTTCAAACTTGTGCCAAGCTCCGGAACCAAGATACGACCCCGATACCATTTAGAAAATCTATAAATTCATTTCTAAAAATCTTTATATTTTCCAAAAAATAATTTTCTTTAAAATTTATTTCTCGGGCTTAGGACATCGGAATTCGATTTCGGACATATGCCCAAGTCCCATATTTTACTACGGACCCTAGGAGACCGTCGGATTACGGTTCTGGGTCTATTTACCAAGAATGTTGATCGAAGTCAACTTAAATTAAATTTTAAAGGCCAAATTTATATTTTCATCAAATTTTCACATAAAAGCGTTCCGGATATATGCCCGGACCGCGCATGCAAATCAAGGATAAAAATAAGAGATTTTAAGACCTTAGGACACAGAATTTCATCACAATACATATGTCTAAATGAGGAAGGAGAATGAAACTAAGAAGAAGGAGAGAAGGAGGAACATTTCGGAAAGTGTATAAATGATAATTAAGAATAAGAAGGAGAGGAGGCGTTAGGAAATAGGAATAGGAGAAGAAAGATTATAAATGGTACTTAATAGTAAAAAAGAATAATGACATATTGGGCTATATAAAAATAAAATAAATGAAAAAATAAGGGGAAAGAAGTCAAAAAAAAAAAAAGATAAATAAAATTCTTGGCCAAAGAGAAGTGCTAAGTCATCTTCTTTTTTCCCTCAATTATATATATGGATATAAATTCATTTTGTAAATGTGTTAGCACTTGGAATTAGTGGTGGTTTTAAAGAGTAATTTGTATTATTTTCAATCAGTATTGCCTATATATTCATATTAACTTTTTGAAGATATAAGTATTTGCACATATATATGAAAAAGATCACGAAGCAATATTAAATGGCATCGATACTAAACGTGTCTTTGCGCCACATACTACGTGTGTAATTATTTGGTGGAGTTCACAATATAATTATATAACCTTGGATTGTAATTTACAATGTCTATTACTTATATCGTAACAAAAGTTCATGAAAAGGAGATTAATCATTGATGAGGAGAAGAGCTCATATTTTGTTGATATTAGATATTTTGCCTTTTTTACTTTGTATGTCTAATCCAAAATTTTAAGGGCAGTTTCGTTTGAAAGATAAGTTATGTTGGGATTAATTATGTTGGGCTTAATTATTCTGGTATTATTTTAATTCACTATTTAGTATGTTATATTAATTTTGAGATTATCAATTTTACTACTTTATCCCGGGAATACTATTCCATCCTCTGGCGGATGGAAGTTTTTCCTGTAATTTTTAATTGTGTGATAATTTATCCCAA
>JASVEL010006752.1:0-16971 GCA_032618575.1 Nicotiana noctiflora
TGAAGATTGATTCTATGACAGGATATTCGATTATAGCTTTACATAGTGCTTTATCGCGGATTTCTTATCCGCGCCGTCTTACCCTTGTTTATTACCACCGAGTCCGGCGATACTCATTTTACTCCCCGCACTCGTGCGCGTATCCAGTACCTCTCGTCGATGATCCGGCCAGCCGTGCGAGGCGACATCCGTGGGATATACGAGGTAGCCGCAGAGCCGGCAGGACCCGATATTCCTTCTTACCGTCTTGATTTTCGTATTGACTTTTCTTTCCGCACTTGGTTTCTTGTAAACCTTTATACACTCATGTTCAGTAGAGGCTCATGACTCTCGACCCTTGGTCTATGGGAGTTAATGTATTGTGGGACTCGGTTCCCCGTTTTCGTTATATGTATCGCTGTTACTTCGTGAATTAATATGCCTAAATGGGCTAAAGAGAGCTTCTAGCCCCGTGGTTGATGTTGATTGGTCAGGCTGGCTTAGCAATGTGTCGGGCGCCATCACGACCGGATTTGGGGTCGTGACACATATCGACCAGCTCATTGATGTAACAACAAGGCACGAGTTGTTTAGCTTTTTGGATGCCTACTCAGGTTACAACCAAATCCTCATGGAGGAAGAGGACTAGGAAAAGACTACTTTCATCACCCATCAAGGAACGTACTGTTACCGAGTCATGCCATTTGGGTTAAAGAACGCATAAACAACTTATCGAAGATTGGTAACAACAATGTTCAAGGAACAACTCAGCAAAACAATGGAAGTTTACATAGATGACATGTTGGTCAAATCAAAAAGGAAGGAAGACCACATCGACCACCTGAAAGAATTTTGGAATACTAAGGCAATACAACATGAAGCTGAACTTCGAAAAATATGCCTTTGGCGTAACTTCAGGCAAGTTCCTCGACTTTTTGGTATAAAAAAAGAAGCATCGAGGTCAACCCCGACCAAATCAAGGCCATCGAGGGAGTACATGAAGTGTTAACCAGCAAGAAACAGGTGCAAAAATTGACATGCCGCATAGATTCCCTGTTGAGGTTCATCTCACAATCCTCCGACAAATGCTACAAATTCTTAAACATGCTCAAAAAGGAAAATGGGCTCCAATGGAATGCAGAATGCATCGAGGCCCTAAGAGAACTAAATGCGTACTTGTCTTTGCACCCACTATTGGCCAAAGTAGAACCCAACGAATGCCTCATAATATACTTAGCTGTATCAAAAGTTGCAGTAAGCGCAATATTGGTCCGTGAAGACAAAGGTATGCAATCTTTGATCTATTATACTAGCAATACTCTAGTAGACGCCGAAACAAGGTACCCTTAACTCGAAAAAATGGCCTTGAAATTGGTTGTAGCTTCACGGAAGCTCAAACCCTATTTTCAATTCCACCCCATATCGGTGGTACCAACCTTTACCCTACGAAATATCCTACATAAACTTGAACTATCGGGGAGATTGGCCAAGTGGGCTATATAATTGAGCGAGCATGATATAACATACAAGCCGCGGACAACGATAAAATCGTATGTACTCACCGACTTCGTCGCCGATTTTAGTGCCAAAATAATGACTGAGGTCGAGCGAGAAATCTCTCGTACCTCGCCCAATCTACCCGACATATGGATCCTATACACCGATGACACATCCAATGCATCAGCATCTAGACTGGGACTCGTGCTCAAAGTACCAACATGTGTAGTCATTTGCCAATCCATATAGTGCCCTGATATGACTAACAATGAGGCTGAATATGAGGTTGTAATTTCAGGATTAGAGCTAGCTCTCAAATATAGAGCGCGACGGGTCATCCTTAGATGCGACTCGCAATTCGTTCTAAACTGAGCCACAAGGACTTTCCAAATCAAATAGAAGAGGCTACAAAGATACCAAGGAGAAATTCATAAACTGCTACCAGAATTCGACAAATCTCGACTTGATCAGATACCTTGAGCACAAACTATCGAGGCAGACGGTCTCGCCAAGTTAGCAACGACCACCAAAAATATCACAAAGGAAAACATAGTCACCCTTCTCCATACAGCAATATACCAATTTGAGGTACTCTCTGTAAATTTGATTTGGGACAGGCACAACTATATTATAACATATTTGTAGGAGTGAGTGCTTCCATCAGACAAAAATGAAGATAAAACTTCGATCCAGGTAGACAGGTGTAGAATCATAAACCACAACCTATACAAAAGAACGTTTGGAGGCACCTTAGTAAAATGTCTAGGGCCAAACCAAACAAGACGCGTCCTCGAGGAAGTACACGAAGGCCACTATGGTGCCCATACAATCGAAAACCACATCATGAATATGTGGGGATTGTGACATATTTCACCGATGAAACGTATTCAACCAAGTCTGAAGAGAAAGAAAATAACTGGGTAAGAATAAAGGGAATAGAACCGAATATGCTATAAGAAATTGAAAGCAGAAATTCGAGAAGAATGTCAAAGAAGAACAATACTCATGCAAAGTGAGAAATGGTGAAAACTTTCGAAAATGGAACCCCCATCTATTTATAGGGTTGGGTAGTGCGATATTACAACAAAGGACTATCAGTGGCACCAAAATTGAAGCGGCAAATGCTGCATCAAGAAGACGCGTAATAATGACGCGCGTGGCCATAACATCACCTCACGATAGTCACACCAACCGCAGCCTCACTGGCTATGCCATTTTTTCGACCTCGGCCGATTCGATCTAATCAACATGACTAAATTTCTTCTAAACGTACGCAAATTGGGTCCGCTTATTGAGGGCGTGAAAGACCACAAGCTCAACAAGTGAAAGGACGAATTGTATTGGTCTAAAATTGGCGACCTGGTAACGGTAGATAAACAGGATCGAGAACAGGGTCGACCACAACATAACAACAGGAGGCCGTCCTCAGGAATGCTATTATCAGGGACGAGCAGCTGGAATAAAGAGATAACAACACGATTGATTTAGAAATGGGCATAAGGAGATATTCCTTATTTTGTACTTTTTAGGTTTCTTGGAAATACCCCTTATAAATAGGAAGAGATAGATAGCAAAATGGGGATCTTTACTTTGTGATAAGAGCACATAATAAAAGGTTGACTTGAGAGAATATTGAAAAGTTGTCTTGTTCATCGATTTTCTTATTTAAGCACACATTGTTTAACTTTGTTCACAAGATCCAAAGATTCCATTACCATTTTCACTTCTCATCTTTTCACATTGCTGCTAGTAGAAGGAATCATCCAAATCATATAATAATTGGGTAGTAGATTCTTTCTTATTACATTTATTATCATTATCTACATTTATTGCATATTCATGTTATCATATTTATTGATACTCATTGAGTACAAACGGGCTAGTTAATGTTCTCAAACGCCGTCCATCTTACCGACTTCCCACATATCTGATCTAGAATTTGTTATTTCTAAATAAGATTCATCCCTCATTTCATCATTAATTAGTTTAACAAAATACTTAATAGTTTTTGGTCAAACAACTCTTATTCTCCCCTTGAATACTAACATTCAACAAAGAATGTAGAAGTTTTGAGGCACAAAATAGAATCGGCCTCAAATATATTTGTACATCATCAATACCATAAAAAACAGGCAGTTGAAGAATACTATCACAAAAATCTTCTCAACTTTTTTACATATGAAGATTTACTATGTTTAAGATTGCCGTTGGAGTATTCTTGTGCGAAATTATAAGAAACTATAGCAACGATACTTGTACTTCTTTGCGATATGGAACGAGGATTTTGACTTTAAGGACTATGTTTAGAAGATGATTTCAAGTGTTAATAATACAAAAATAACCTAGTATAATCTTACTTAGTAGGGTCTAGGGAGGATAGTGTGTACGCAGACCTTACTTCTACCCTGGGGTAGAGAGACTGTTTTCAAATAGATTCCCAACATCCTTCCCAAAAGTGTTAATAATGTGATTCTAAATTTGATATTTATACATATATTATGAATTTTTTTAACACAAGTATATTATTTGAGCAAAAATTACTGAATTCGTCCGAAACCGTATACAAACTTCTAGCTCCATCCCTGCTCGTTATATAAAAAATTAACCTTTGATCACCTCTTGTTTATAGTTTTTGAAATGATCGGTGGATCACAATGAAAATATGAGGTAGGTCCATAACACATAATGTGCCCAGTGGCGTGCTTTGTCCTGTCGAAGAAAAACTTGCTACCGCCAAGGAAATTAACTACAAGAGGTCAAAAGTACAACCAACTATTGCACAAACTTACAAAAAATTACAACTGGTTCAGCATCATCTTTTTTTCACTCTCTTCCACTCAATCAAACTTCCAACTTCAACCTCACAACTTTTCCCATTCAAAATATGGATTTAATTTACGTACATTCATACTGCAAATAACTTTTATATATACTATTAATATGTTTTATCTTGTTGTAGCATGTACTATATTTTATAGTATTAGTAATCTCATTTTTAATAAAAATTTGGCTGCTTTGTGCTATCTTACTCAACTTCTCCAAATAATGTCGTTATATTTGTATCAAATTCCCCAAAAATACTGTGCATTATTTTTTTAGGATCTAACATGAGTACATCAATATTTTTGAAGGATCTTAATAACATAGACGGCCTTACTTATTTTTTAAATAATTTGATAGTGTAAGAACTCTTTACATTGTATGTGTACAGGACATCTGAAGTCACGAGAGGATAATCATGTGTGCGCTGATCTTAATTCTACCTTGCGAAGGTAGATAGATTGTTTCCAATAAATCCTCGAAGACCTTACCCTCACCGTGCACAAAAAGTTAAACTCTATATATAGCTCTCATACAAGAGCACCTACCCCTTAAACTCTATAAATATAGCTCTTGTTTTCTCATACAAGAGCACCTTCCCCTAATTTTAAAAGCCTAGCTACTAAAACTCTCTACAGTCATGGCCAGCTTCTCCTCCACCATTTTCATTCTTTCCCTTCTCCTTGTTGCCACATTCACTGCTGCTTGTGGTCCATGCAGTGAACCAATCAAGCCAAAGCCTTCACCAATGAAGGCACCCCCAGCCAACCCCTTTTGCCCAAGGGACACATTGAAGCTTGGTGTTTGTGCTGATGTACTTGGGCTTGTTAATGTTGCAGTTGGGAGTCAAGTGTCAAGTCCTTGTTGCTCATTGCTTCAAGGTTTGGCTGATTTAGAAGTTGCAGCTTGCCTTTGCACTGCAATTAAGGCTAATGTGCTTGGAATTGTCAAATTGGATATCCCTGTTGCACTTAGTGCTTTGGTTAGTGCTTGTGCTAAGAACATTCCCACAGGTTTTAAGTGTAATTAGAGAGAGGGAAATGCATCAAGATTTCAAGATTTGGTAGCTAGTGTCTGCTGTTTTAATCCTTAATTAATTTTCAATCATTGGGTTGTAAAATGTTGTTTGTGTTGTGGTTTATCTCTATGTTTGCCTGATTTGTTTTCAAGGTAGCTTCCTTTTTATTTTCACTATTAAATTGTTTTCTTTTGGTTGTGTGTAAAACAATTTGTAATTTGTGATAATAAGAAGGTGAAACATTCTTCACCTTGTGAAGTACGAAAAGTTCAAGTTCAAAACACTGATATTGAAAAGCAATAGCTACAGGTACATATGCACTGCAATTGCTATAATAAGCGATTGAACTCCAGTATATTATAATGGAGTTTCAATCTTCTAGAACAGTATGCTGGAACTCCAACATAATATGATGGAGTTCCAGTATAAATACACTAGAACTCCAATATACTGGAGTTCCAGCAAGTATATTGATCCAATATCATATACTGGAGTTTAGAGCACCAGTGCTCCAATCTCTAGTATATTATACTGGAGCCAACAAAGTATGCTGGTCCAGCATAATATGTTAGAGTTCATACACAAGTGTACCGAACTCCAGTTTATTATGCTGGACCGGTCTCTCGGTGGCTATTTTGCATTGACTTGGTAAATGCTGGCTATTTTTGATTGACCAATCCGAAAACTAGCTATACCGTGCTATTTTTACAGTTTTGGTGGCCTTGTCATGTTTAATATTCAACATGGACTTGATATAGCCCAATGCTTAAATGCGATGTCTTGTATGCTTTTAAATTGTAGCTACGACCAACTTATAAAAAGAGGTATATTTGATCACTTCACTGGACTTAGTTATGCTACACCTATCTTAACTTTGCGTCTGTTTCCATCAGAGCGGCTGAGGTTAGATTTCCCATTTGACCCTGGCTCTAGTTTGGTTACTATGTTCCTTAGAGTTACAAGAAATTATGTATTTTGTGTTGCTTCAGGCGACTTGGAGCTTGATAAGTTTATAACATCAACCTTCTGGAATTCCTGCAATTGGGTTGATACTGGACAAACGCAAAATCTTTGTGGTTTCTTGTTGTCTAAATCTGGAGAGCTTGCTGGGGCTGAGAAAATACATCGGTTGCTCGAGGTATTTGCTGGACGATATTCTGAGCACCCGCCAAATATTCTGGTCAACAGCACACTTGGTAGTGAGGCTACTCTTATTGAAGCTCTAGATCAACTTATTCCAAGATTTACTCTTGAGATTAGTACGTTCGCTCAACATGTTCTGATACATCCTGCGAAAATTGAGCTAGGAGATGAACTTCATGCTCTTGAGAAAGAAATATACAAAGCTAACAAAGCTCGACATGTAGTCGTAGAAGTGAGAAAATACCTTATTTATTTGAGGGACAATCAACAGTATGTGATAATGCAGTATAATAAGAAAAAGAAGGAAAGAATTGATTCAAAAGTGCGACTAACGCATATATGCTTTACAAGAAACTGAAAGGGGATATGATACTCTAAGAGCAATAGATCTTAGATATGAGGCTAATCAAAAAATGCACACTGGAATAGCAAAGCTTGAGATTAGTTCAAACGAGAACTCAATGTTAATCGAGACCGTTAGAGAGCCTGGACTTGCTATAGCTCTGGTTGAGCAACTTTCAAATGGTGACAAGCTGATTCATAACAAAGGTGTGGATTGTTGGCTGTATTATATTTTCAGTGCTTCCAAACTTTCATCTGATCCTAATCGCACTCTTGATGGCTTTATTGGCATCCAATTGTCTTCGGCTTTTATCTATCTAGCACACTCTCATGTGAATACAACATTTGATAAAGCAGGGATAGCTTCTACTGTGTCAAGGAAGGATTTTATTTGGGAATCCTTTTCTATGGCGCAAATCAACACAACACAACTTCCACTTTTCTTTTATCAGAGTGTCCTCTCTCGAACCTTGAGGACAAAGTTCTTATTGAGGACGGGAGTATTGTTATGAATTAAGCTATTGGGCCGAGAAGAAGCCACAGGGCCAGAAGATCTTCAAAAAGATTAATTTGGGATCCAGGCCCAAGAAGTGCAATAAGGAATCGATTAAAAGGGACTAGGCGTTAGCACAGATAGGGTAGGCTGAATTTTATAGAAACTTCCCCTCTCTGGTCTCTATCTCCATCAACTATTTCTCTTTGTCTCATCCCCTTTCTTTCTATTACTATCCTTAGTTATTGTTACTTTACAGTGTAATTTCTTTGTTATCAATATCAATATATCAATCTGTTATTTCTATATTTGGTTGTGGATACTGGATTCATAATATATCGGTCAAGACCTAACCGGATTTAGTATGTGCAAAATTGTAGTATTAGTTGGTAATCTTTTGATTTGATTCACCTAGAGTGGTCTATAAGTGACTGATCTAAGTATATGACAATTTGAAAAGTCTTAAATTTCGAGCAATAAACGTTATGGATTCATAGAAAATTAACTAGTTATATATACTAATAGAGAAAGAAATTTACACCATCAGGTTAGTTTTAACCTGTGATAATAGGTTAGTTGACATCTTTACTAGATTAGTGATTGATGTTTATCATAGGATTTACATGTAACTATATCTTAAATGATCTAATTGTGTAAGTATTTTTTACAAGTTGCGTAAAACTAAGCTCTTCCAAAATACTTGTGGAGATCCCAAGCCAGATTGCAGAAGTTCAAGTCTGATGATAAATGGATTTGTTCTTTTCACTGACCAAGTGACATACTGATATTTGTGTATTTCCGTTAGGCAAAAAGGATGAAAATCTGGATTTGATTACACTGAACCAAGAAATGGCATAAATAGAGAGGAAATGTCAGGGCTCTTTAGCACAATCCCAAGATTACATGCCTAACACCAAGCATTCATGTCTACACAACTAATAGTCATGTGCAAATGAGGAAATGGAACAGATGCTAGCAATGACTTATCTTCTATGCAGAATTGGCTTGGACACTGAAATCAATGGAAGTAATGCTTTCCATTTCACTCTTCAACTCATGTGCAAACAGTTATTGGATTCCAGACTTTCAAAGATGCTGGTTATTCGTTGCTATCCAAGTCTCTTGATTCCATAAGAAAACCATCGTGTGATCTCGATGCACTCCCTTTGCGTGTTATTCTCCTCTCCGGGCTTGCCAATTTGTAGGGGAACCACCCTCTAAATAAATGAACCAACCTGGATTCGCAATTGGCAACAACACCCCTGTTATGGTCATGAATATTGTTTTGATGGTTCCCTAAGTCATGTTGATGATGATTATTTCCTTGTTCGCCTTTCCGCTGTCTGACTTCAGAGCCTTTAGATCTGCAAAATGCATTTTCCAAGAGGGAGTGATATTATCTAAACTGCTCTGACAATGCCACTATGCTAGAAATATTCATAAATATTGTTAACATTTCCAGCATGCAGTTTCATAAATATATGGATTAAAACACTCTAACGCTAAGTCCATCCTTTCAATTCTTCTGCATAATCACACAAACAGAAATAATTAGGATGACACCAATATGGAGAACTTACATACTAGGTTCATTTTCATTGCGGTCCTCTCTCTTCGATCGTGTTTTGACCAGATTGTAACTGATGGAGACATGCCTTGTAAAACTAAGCTGCAAGTGCAAAAACGTAAAGATTAAGGAAATATTCAAACAGTTACACTTGCTAGCATGTAACAGAGATGCCTTTAATAAAGGAAAAAGAATTGCATCTCAAATGATGGGAAGCCAGTCATCCATCTAAAACCTCTATAAAGTTTAAACTTGTAATGTACAGAGTTCTCTGCTTCAGCTTATTAATATGTTGCAAGTCTTTCTTAACCCCGGGATGGAAAAGAAATTGCTTAATACTCATAAAAGCAAATATACAGATCACAATGGCTAAATAAGCAGCCTCGTGCCGCAGCCTCTGTTAGTCTATCAGTTGTTTATGTTTGGTCAATACACCATCATAAAGGGCATTAAGCAATTCTAGTAAATCAAAGTATCCTAAGTTGTCTGGGCAGAATTTTGCAGTTATGCACTGAGATTGTTTTCGGCATTCTGTTTTATACCAAAGACAAGAGGGGTTGCTTTGATGGTAAGCAACCTCCACTTCCAACCAAGAGGTTGTGAGTTCGAGTCTCCCCAAGAGCAAGGTGGGAAGTTCTTGGAGTGTTCAGTCCCTCCGTCATGGATTTGTTAGCTTAAGAGGCTAGGGGTTAAGTAAATCTTTTTCTGTTCGAAAATGAGGTCACCAAATGGGAGTCATAACTAGCGCTGTGGTATGAACTCTGTTACATGATAACTAGGCATCAGAACCTGCATTTCACATGTCTCTCTTGGGCTGTATTCACCTTTTTTAGTGAACAAGAAATGGCCGTGTTTTCACATTGAGAATTATTTGCAAATGAAGATGTACCAAAAGGGCCTTAGCTTCTTACTTTCCAAACGGATCCCCGTAAATCAAAGCAACACTCCTACAATAGATTAAAGCAATTTTCCTAAAAAGTCCAATGAATTGAGAAGAAACCTTATCACCATCCTTGATCCGATATGTTCCCAACAAATCAGTATCAGTAAGTAGCTTCCTCCCGCCATAGCTCAAGCAAAAATGCCCCCACACATGTGACCTGCAACAGTAATATTATGAGGATTCATCATGAATTAGCAAGTTTTACGCCGGAAAGGAAGTGAATGCTACAGTACTATTATGAGGATTCATCATGAATTAGCAAGTTTTACGCTGGGAAGGAAGTGAATGCTAAAAGTACTTATGGGGTTTGATCTCTCTAGTTAAGATGATATATAGTGGAAAAGCCGGTAAATTATGTCAGACAGAAATCTGCTTCCACGACATTCTACCATGTTTATATAAAGTAACAGCATTCAACTGTTAGGTCCTTTCAAACCGAGTCATCCTTTTCAATTGTTCATAAGAGAGACAAGTTGAATCATGAAGAAGCTACAAATGAAGAAGCTTAATTGCTAAAATAAGAACCATAAAGAAATTTAAGTAGGTCAAACAGATGGAAAATAAAAACTGTATCCCTGTTTCAGCCAACAATCTAATACAGGCCAATAATTGTTGCCTTGGAACACTTTTCATCAGGAGACATGAGAAAAAGCCCTGATGTCAAAACTTCACATGGTACAACAACAACTGGGGTAACAACAACAACTACTACTACCCAGTGTATTCCCACAAAGTGGGGTCTAGGGAGGGTAATACGTACACAGGCCTTACCCCTACCCGAAAGGGGAGAGAGGCTGTTTCAAATCGACACTCGGCTCAAGTGAAAGGGAAGAGAAAGAAGAGGAGAAAGAAAAGGAAAAATAAAAAAGCATTAGTGACTCCAGCATAAATTGCATAAACAATATAACTACACATAAAACCGTAAATTAAAAGGTATGCAATAACATCTAACGGTAACTACCATAGGGAGCAAGATACAAAATGCAAGACATCTATTGAGGGCCCTACCAAACCCCACCTAGCCCCAACTGGGATAGAGAGACTATTTTCAAATAGACCCTCGGCATCCTTTCCTCCAAGAATTTTTCACCTTTCTCTTGGAGTGACTCGAACTCACAACCTCTCGGTTGGAAGTGGTGGTTGTTTACCATTAGAGCAACCCCTCTTGTCTCCATGGTAATGCTCACAAAAAAGAGTTCATGCAGAATTGTTGGAAATGGCCCTATGGTTTAATAGATGAATTTTCAACTACAACTCCTTGAACCTACTACCCCCAATTCCCACCCCTCACACATACTTGCCCCTTTTTTTATATTTGCAGCGTTACCCTGTGCAATGTACATACCATGAAACCTTGCCTGTTCCCGTCTTTGGGAAATGACTGAAGGCAGCTTCCACCGCCTGCTTGAGCTCTGCCACTGTCGCATTCCTTGCTACTGTAACATCTGCAGAACACTAAATTCAATTGATCACAGACCATTTGGTCAAGTAATACATCACTGCTGGTACATAATGAGCGGATCTAGGTCGTACGCAGAATATATATGTACATTAAAAGATTAAAAACCATATACATATATGAACACACAAACAAGATAAGGAAAAACAAGGAACGAAACACGCGCACACATATATTCTAAGGGTGTACAAACATCAATTTCAGTATCATGAACACACTAACTCTAAATTTATTTACATATACACGACAAAGATGAATTTCACAATTCAAGTTGAGGAGGAAAATAAGAAAAATTACCAAAGGAAGAGCCATCCAATTTGAGGACAGTGAGCTTGAGGGGTTCTTCAGGTAGCTTGTTATAAGACAAGCTCTTTTTGGGGATGTTATCAATGAGCAAGAATGGTGGTACTACACAAGACAACGATGATCCATTCCTTTGAAATGAATATTTAGGGCTAATATCTTCCTCCCTCTCTAAAACTTCCATAATTAAAATAGCATACAAGTACTAAAATTATAAATTCTTTTACTCCTAAATTGATTCATATCACCATTATAAAGAGCTCTTTTCCTTAGATTACCTAGTTCGAGAGATAATTATTTATATATTTTGTGATTCTTTGGTGCAGATTTGAGGTTGTGGTTGGCTTATGTGAGAGGAGATTCTTGGAACAGAAATAATTGAATTGCTTTCTACTCTCACTTTGTGCTTATTGTTTGGTGCTTTTCATGTCATGGGGATTCCTGGAATTAACCGTTTCCATCACGCGCCATATATGGAGCGTGCAGTAATTAAGTAACAAAATTTAGTCCCGTTTTGATTATAAGTTTTGTCAAAATAAATTAAGAATTTATTTTTAAAACTCATGTTTGGCCATAAATTTTGCCCATATTTAGGCCAAATCTCAAATTTCAAATTTCAAAATTCCAAAACTTAGGAATTATATACATGTTTTTCCAAAATAAAGTTGGAAAATATATTTTGAAAACGTATATTCAATAAATTTTCATATTCAAATCAAACTTCAGCCAAATCAAAATTTTCAAAATAAATTTGGAATCTACGCCAAATGCTAGCTTAGACCCCCGCAGACCTATGATTCTATTAGGCCCGGTTCTTTTTTTCGGTTACATATAATTAATATGCAAAAAAGTCATAAATAACTGTTAATCCCTCCGTTCCAATAATTTATGTGAACATATTTTCTTTTTGGTCGGTTCTAAAAAGAATGACCCCTTTTATAATTTGGAAATAATTTAACTTAAAGTTACAATTCTATACTTAATAAGAAGCTTTTATAACCACACAAATACTCTAGACCCCTTTTTGACTTGTTTAAAATTACAAATTTTAAAAGTTTTTATTTTTCCTTAAATTTCATATCCAATCAAACATTCACATAAATTAAAACGGAGGGAATACTTTTTAGCCTATGTAATTAAAAAAATAATTACTATCATGAAATTTTAAATTCTACATGTAAAAATTCATAAAAGTTTAATCTTACTACTCCCTCTATTCCAGTTTATATAAACTTATTTTCTTTTTGGTCCGTTCCAAAAAGAATGAACCATTTCTAAATTTGATAATAATTTAGCTTAAACTTACAACTCTACCATTAATGAGAAGCTTTTGTAACCACACAAATACTCCGGGCCCCATTTGGAATTGTTTAGGACCACAAATTCCAAAAATCTTCATTTGTTTTTCTTAAATTTTATGTTCAGTCAAATAAGTTCACATAAATTAAAACGGATGGAATATAAATTTTAAAATTTCGTGACGATTGCTATTTTCCAATTATAAAAATGAACAATGGCTAGCTCATGAGTGGCATGACAATAGTTTATAGTGGTCTTGAGATTATAATTACTCAAATTCGTAGCACTCACCTCTCAAACTCCTTTATCTCTTTCTTTTTTGATGCTTGGTTGGTAGAGTTAGAACCTTGCTGACTAAGAGAGCACATTTAATTCTAAAGCTCTTTCTTATTTTAAAACCAAACTACTTTTATATCCAGTTACTGCACAATCTGTTTAAATATACATGTTTTAGGTTTCACAAAGGAAGCAAACTCCATATCGTTTCTTTTTAAATTGAGATTTTATATATTGGCA
Source organism: Nicotiana noctiflora (assembly GCA_032618575.1). NCBI lineage: Eukaryota > Viridiplantae > Streptophyta > Magnoliopsida > Solanales > Solanaceae > Nicotiana > Nicotiana noctiflora. The sequence continues at coordinate 13,380 of JASVEL010006752.1, forward strand.
TTCTACAGGTGTTTATTGTATATTTTAATAAATTCTTAATTTAAAATAAGTTGGGATTAGAACTCTTTATATCTTTTCAAAGGATTCATTATATATAAATTAAATTACTTTTACACTGATGTGAGTTTAAAACTGGTCATTATGCCTGTGAAGCTCATATCAGCTAAGTTTAGCCCTATTTGTGCGACACATCAATGCCTGTGAAGCTCATATCATATATAATTAAACTTGTTCAGAACATAATTTCAGCGTCTATGTTAGACAAACGTAATTTTTACATTAACATAGGCAATGGTATTTATTCTATTTATTATGCTGATGATTTATATGTGAATGGCTATCTCTAGCATGATATTTATGTCTTGCCTAATGTAAATGTTAATTCAATTATGCATGTTTCTAGTCTAAACAGGAAAAGAGGTGATCAAGTAAATAACACATACGTTTGGCATTGGTCATGATATTGGAGAGAAAAGAACTAACAAGCTGTACAAGGAAGAGTATATTGATAAGTATGATTTTGAATCATATCCAACTTGTGAATCTTGTCTCAAAGGAAAAATGACCAAATCTCCATTTACTCGGAGTGGAGAAAGAGCATTTGAATTATTGGGACCAATTCATTCAGTTGTTTGTGGGCCCATAAAAATTCAAGCTAGAGGTGAATATTCTTATTTTATCACCTTCGCTGATGACATGTCAAGATATGGATTTGTATATCTTATGAAATATAAATCTAAATCTTTTGAAATGTTCAAAAGGTTCCGTAACGAAGTAGAAAAATAAACTGATAAAAGTATCAAACTATTAAGTTCTAATAGAGGTGGAGAATATCTCAATGAAGATTTTACTAGGTATCTCAAAGAGATTGAGATTTTCTTCTAGTGGACACCTCCAGGAACACCACAACACAATGGTGTGTCTGATAAGAGAAATCGAGCCTTATTAGATATGGTGAGATCTATGATGGGGTTCACCAATCTTCCAATAAATTTATGGGGATATGCTTTGGAAGCAGCAACATACTTAATAAGATTTCACTAAGTCGGTCTGTACAACACCATATGAGATATGGAAGGGACGTAAGACTAACCTTAAACACATTAAAGTTTGGGGTTGTCTAACTTATGTTAAGAGACTACAATCTGATAAATTTGACTCAAGATCTAATAAACATATATTCATTGGGTATCCATAAGAAATAATGAGATATTATTTCTATCACCCTTCTGACCATAAAGTGTTTGTGGCTAGAGGAGCAACCTTTTTAGAAATGAAATTTCTTGTGGCTTATGCACTTGGAGTGACTAGCCGATATCAGGCAAATCCTGGCGAGGAACATTGGAAGGGGGTGAAGACCATTCTTAAGTACTTAAGAAGGACTAAATACCAATTCCTCATCTATGTAATTCTGAGTTGAAACTTAAGATTATACTGATGCAAGCTTCTCTTTAAATAAAGACAATAGTAAATCTATTTCCGGTTATGTATTCACCTTAAATGATTGTGCAATGAGTTGGAAAAGTTCCAAACAAGCTACAGTAGTTAATTCAGTGACTAAAGAAGAATATATAGCAGCTAGTGAAGCTGCTAAGGAAGTTGTATGGATGAAAAAGTTCTTAACTAAAGTTGGCAATGTTCCTTCAATAGAAGGTGAAATTCCATTACTGTGTGACAACACTGGAGCCATTGCTTAAGCAAAAGAACCAAGATTACACCAAAAATTCAAATAAGTTCTGCGAAGGTATCACTTGATAAGAAAGATCATTGAACGTGGAGACCTCAAGATTCAAAAGGTTGATGGAAAGAAAAATGTTGCAGACTCATTCACTAAAGCTCTTAGCACGAATGAGTTTGACAAACACAAGTGGAAATTAGAAATGAAGTACAAGAGTAATTGTGCAAGTGGGAGATTGTTATGGATATAATAGATATGCCTTAGATCCAGTCTCATATTTGATGATATATATATATATATATGGCATTTGATATTCTTTTATCATTTTTATTAATTGCTTGATTTATTTGATAAGGTCCTTGATTAAATTTTAAGACTTAACATTGTGATGGAGATCATGATAATGAGAGTGAAGTTTCTTATAATTTAATCTAAATTTGTTCTTGATCGTAGGATTATTAATTTGGACATTAGTAATCTGGTTAGATCAATATTTATGTGATTGTCTTTATGGGATATAGATTAGTTGATCTAATTAACTAAATCACATAGATAGATGAAGCATATAGAGAAATGATTATTGAACCGACTTAGTGGATAATTCCTAATGGTTAGAATCGCCATAAACTATCAATAGGATATTCTCTTGAAGAATGTGATGTAAAAAATTTCATAGTAATTAACAGGTTATTTATTGTGCTTTGATACTAGACACCTATAGCCCTAGGGCGATAGTTGAAAGGATATTGGGTACGATTAAATACTTGTAGGAATAGTGATTGATCAAGATAGAATCTGTCAACTCTTGGTCATGCGTTTAAGCTCCATATTGTCATGAATTGTAAACAATCAAACTAAGACCTTGGCTAGGGAAATTGAATGAAAGAAGAAAAGAGTTTCTTAGGTCATTCTATGGTCATCATATTTGATATGAACACATAGTTGGTCGCCTATTAGGATTTGACAGTTGAACTATATCTTAGGGTGACCCAAAGCTATAAGGACAGAAGGAATTTACTATATTATTCTTCTATTGGTTCTTAAGAGTAAATTGTATACTTCACTCTATCCGGTCATTAAGGAGTGTTGCTAGATGCTACCCTTAATTAATATATTGATATGATCAATTTACTACCGGCTTAGTATTGAACCTATAGGGTCGCACACTAACGAGTGTTCTGATCTTTGCTAAAGGATTAATTATTTTATTGTTTGATAATTAAATTAAAAAATTTAATTAGTCAAATAAATTTAGTTATTAGTTCAAATAAAATATTATTATATTCTTTGCTAGCACAAGAAATATAATTAATATTGTGAACAAATTAAAGTTTACTATTTAGAATAGAAAATTAGATTATATCTCTTAGTTAAATATATATATACAAAATATTATATCAAATATTAATAAAAAGGTTTGATGAAACTGTATTAAGTGAAGTCCAATTGGATTTTAGACTCGCGTAAAAGTCCATAAAAGGACGTCCGACACTTCAAATTGGTTTCCCTGTTTTCAATAAAATTCCAATGTTTGGAATTGGACTTCATAGGGAGTCCATGGAATGGGATTACGAATTCTTCCTACAAAACTCCATCAACTTTATTTTTGGATAAAGTTTTATCCTAAGTAAATTATTACGTCAACCAAATTAAAAAATAGCTTGTAGGTGTTGCTATATAAAGGATGATGGAAAAAATTTGCCACATTAGCAACTCTTAAGAAGAAAAATCACTGTGAAAGTAAGAGTACAATACAAGAGAGAAAATACCATTACAAGAAAAGTATTTCTTGTTCTTATATCATTGAGTTAAGATTTTTGAGAAAAATTTCAGCACAAGTTTTTCGTTCAAGTTGTTCGCGGGTTTCATTGATCAAAGAGTTGATAGCAAAAATCGGTCTCGGCGAGTCTTCGC
>JASVEL010006753.1:0-311700 GCA_032618575.1 Nicotiana noctiflora
CATGGTATCTCCGGAGCATAGAGACATGAAATACGGGATGGACTCCGGCTAGGCTGGGAGGTAAGTCCAACTCATAAGCAACCTCCCCAACACGCCTCAAAACCTCAAAAGGGCCAATAAATCTAGGACTTAGCTGAGCACATTAGCCTGATATAATCTGAAGATATTCCCTCTTGTTCAAACAATTAAATCTTAGAGCCTAATTCCAACATCCGGAAATTCTGTGTCAGGCTTGTTTTCATCAAGAGATCACTCAATATTCCTTAAACGCCGTCCTCCAACATGACTGCATAACCTTGCTGGATTCTTACCTTGCAACACAAAATCCACAGGACCACAATAATATTTTATGACCAAATTAGTCAAAAATTCAACGAATTAGATGCTCCCATTGCACCTCATGATCTACATAGGTCTCGTTCTAACTTTTACAATACTGACACGACAGAAGAGATGTGCCAATATCCATAACCAACTACTGAATCAACAATTCATTGGGTCTATACTCTTGACAAGATCCATTACCTTGTCCTAAACCAGAGGATGATCTTTTCCTCTATAATATACCTCATATAATCAGTTTGAACTAATCCCAAATCCCATAATCTCATCTCATCCAGTACGAACTGCTCAGGCAATAAGCCACCTCAGACATAATCAAAAGCCCCACAAGATGACACAATGTGTCATTAGGCCACTAATTCGTACGTGATACAAAAAGAGGGCGAACACTAGAGAGAACTATTCAACTCTCACACTAAGATGGACTTCCTCAGAAAATAGGAAACAGAACACATGAAAGCAAATATGGATACTGAAATAAACATCACACTGTTGCGGCGTGCAATCCAACCCCAACAATATACCCATGGCAGCGTGCCACCCGATCCCAACAATAAAACCTTGGCGGCGTGCCACCCGATCCCAACAATATACCATGGCGGCGTGCCACCCGATCCAAACAATATAAAACTCACACAAGGAGTCATATGTCGAGCTGAATAGCTCATCACATCAAAATACTGAATATCGATAATAAGCACACTAAGGCGCCTGATATCAGACACAAGGAAACATATAGCGCTATAGGCTACAAACTCAAGCGCAACTAAGGTGCGATATATGATCTGAATCTCAAGAGCCATCATGCTCATATAACATCACTGTTGAACGGAACCTCAACACATACGGAACTTACCAAGCCGTCTCTCACTCATATGGCGCAATACATCTTTACATGAATTAACTAACCGCGAAATAAGACCGCGACTATCCCTCTATAAAGGGCGCATTGCTGGAAGAGACACAACCGGCCTAACGCAAGGCTCACTTCCACATTTAAATCTAACCACCGGCCTTAAGTCTATTCTGGTCATGCCAAGCTAAGCCAATAATATTTCACAGGTCTATAACCCAATAAGCAGAGTGCCCTCCAGGCATAAATTCTCAAATGGATGATATCACCAAAATCCTCATATTTGGTTTAAATTTCTAACCAATCAAGTGACTACATGTCACACCTATACAATCTTCTTGTGGGACAAGCTCCCACCATCTTCCGAATAATTAAACGGGCCTGCACCCACCGGCCACACTAACACTGAAAAGCGATCGGGAGTCCCTAACCGGGATGCAAAGCCTTTCCCACAGAACACTGATCTCAAGTGATATTGACGTTAATACCCATCTTACTCAAACACTGAAACTCCTTTCCTGCTCATCCGAGCTCTTTATATCTCATTCATTGACCCAACTGCGACCTTGGTCCTTACTTTAAATTCCACACCACTCACTGCACCTCACATGCCGATATACGATAGACATGGTTTCCATCACAACTCTAGAACTGGCGATAGGCTAATACTTCAGCACATAAGACTTTCTATTTAACTCACTTCAGGAGAACTATAGCAACATACAGGCGGATTCTCATAACCATCGAATATGCCAACCTCTAAGTAGTGGTCCAAGCCACCATAACCCTTCCCGAGATCTGCCTACTCATAACAGGCCCCTAACAGACGAATACTTTAGAATAACATCAATCACCGTGGCCGACAAGTCTCAAATGCACTGCCACAAATCACATGCATAACTCGATCACGTTGCATGAACCGATCATTGACATCAATATGCCAACTCAACTATGGCTAATCAATCTACTTCCTTCCAGTTTATCCCGGATTGCCTTAGAAATGTTAATATCTCCTTTCAATACCTAACTTATTCCAACCGCACTCACCTCGAGTGACCTTAAATCATGAGGCCATGCTATATCAAGAACGACGACCATTTCATATGTCTCAAATACTACACCACTAGTCAAAATATCATAGATCATTTTGTGCCTTTCTTCATAAGTTGCTTCAAAGGCTTGAGCCTTAATTGAACTTATAGACTCAGAATTATCAAGCACCACACTTTACCTCTGGAATTCACTAGGACCGCTATTGAGAGTCATCCGGTCCTGACTTGCCCCAGTACGCAACCCACTCTACTGAATTTTATAACATACGAATAACCTCTCGCTAAAGCCCCCAGTGGAACCACTTCCTTCGCAACCTGCACCTATACGAGGCGTAAATCATGAATCTTCCCTTAAGTTTGAACATGAGCCAGTAAGGCTAACCATAACATGCATTCAACAATACATATACTCAAATTACCACACATGGTCCTTTCCCGTGGCTGCAATAACCCATTAATACACTAGTATCCAGAATTCACGCAGGTAATTAGCCAGGCGACACAAATCATAAGCGGTGAGACTCTCCCACTAGCTCAAAGTCACTATTACACGACTCTCGAGCACATTAGAAACATTCCCTCAAGTCATTTACTCTTATTCAACTGCAATTCACTTGAACCTACGAACATAATCACCTGTGCCCTATTAGCACTCTGACCTCATAGGGTATGACCTCATTCCAATACAACCAAACATCACCCCGCTCCATGAACCGAGCATTCTCTACCAACGACATCTTAAAGCATACTATGATTCTCACATGCCTACGAAGCACCATGTAGCCTATGTCCAATATTTCCCTATTGATAATAAAATGTAGAGTTTATTAGGGGCACAGGGACATCAAAAGTGCCAACATCATGCCATACGAGCCTCAACTCTTGCCCATCCGCAAGTTTTCAAGAACTTTTGAATAGCACCTAACATCACAGGCCAAATCTGATATGACACATGACCCATGATTTGATCGTTGATAGCGAAATCCTTTCACTTAGCACGAAGCCTTAAGATACATCTTGCTAATCCATGACAATAGCCTTTATCATTTGTACATATTCATCATAAGACAGTCCAAGACATTTGTTTGGTACATGTCCTTCTTAAGATAGTTAAACTCATTTCCCCCAGTATCTCTGCTGGATGAATCCTTTGCTAATTAGATATCTCATATGAACCATATAGTCTTATTACCACCAACTATCTTTAGATCTATATCCACCTTGTGATTCTACCATTACCGTGACGATTAGGCAGTTAAGTAAACCTTCTCAAGACCGTACTTATCAACCGAATGTCAGAACCTAGTGCACCCCCCCCCCCATATGCACAATTAAAGATCTCTTAATTCTCTTGCATTATCGATATGGATGACACGCGGTAAAAATGGTTGAGTAAATTCTTGACTCCCTTGGAATCCCTCTGCAGCGTCACGAACCATCGGCGTATACTTGATATCGAGCGCACAAATTTCAATACATGAGTGGATGCAACAGAACGTATGACATAGGCTCCATATGAATAAATGGCGCACGATAAGGAATTCAAAGAATTGAAGAGTTTCCTAAACAGTTACATAGCCCCTCGTAGATAAATACAGACGTCTCCGTATCGATCAGCGAGAATCTAAGTAACCGGTCTGTGTCCCGTGACTCCTATGAACCTAGAGCTCTGATACCAACTTGCCACGACCCTAGTTCAGCAATTGTGAACATGTCATGACGGCACCTAGTGCCCACGACTAGGTAAGCCTAACACGTTGCGGAATATACAAGTTCATGAACTTTAAACAAGAAATAGCGGAAAAATGATATAAATAGGAATGTAATCCGTGCCGCCTGACACATACACTCGACGACATACTGTATAAAGATACCACCAAGACCCAGAATCTCACGGGCAACACAAACTAAAAGGGAAATACAAATGTGGCTCTATATGTCAAGAGTATCTAAAACAACGAGCTGAGGGAAAAAAACATCTACTAATACTATTAGAATAGAAGGAGGGCCTCCGGATCCGCGGACGTAGCGGATCATACCTCAAAGTCTCCAAACGTGCTGCTGAATCACCTAGTATGAGCCTGCACTGATGTACCTGGATCTGCACAACAAAAGTGTGCAGAAGAGTACCATGAGTACACCACGACGGTACTCAGTAAGTGCCAAGCCTAACCTCGATGGAGTAGTGACGAGGAAGGTCAGGGCCGTACTAAGAGAACAATAATATAATGATGATAACAATGATAAACAATTTTAATAATAATGAATCTGAAATGACGACAGTAAAGTGATTTTTGCAACCGTCTACAATTTAAGCTAGCAGCAAGTAAATAACTCAATAAAACTCAATCAGCAAGTCCAGGACTCGTGGGAATTGAACCCACAGTCCCTTTCCATAACCAACAATCCAGGAGCTACAGGAATTGAACCCGCAGTCCCGATATCAGTATCCCTGGGTCTTCGGTAATCGAACCCGCAGCCCATGTCTCAATAAATCTCAGGATCTCCGGGAATCGAACCCGCAGTCCCTACCAATAATCAATAACTATGGATCTCTGGGAATCGAACCCGCAGTCCATATCTCAATAACTCAGGATATCCGGGAATCGAATCCGCAGTCCATATCTCAATAATATGTCAATAACTCAGGATTTCCGGGAATCGAACCCGCAGTCCATATCTTAATAATATGTCAATAACTTGGGATCTCTGGGAATCGAACCCGCAGTCCATATCTTAATAATATGTCAATAACTCAGGATCTCCGGGAAACGAACCCGCAGTCCACAAACAATACCACTCCGGGTCTCTGGGAATCGAACCCATAGCCATGGGATCTCTGGGAATCGAACCCGCGGTCCACGAACACAACAATAAAGAAACGCACAGAGAGAATATAATATGCAAAAATACAACTTCACCCAAAACTAGTATCAACAATTTTTCAAGAAGTTCAAATAAGACAATTAGGCAAATAGACAGATAAATCCTATCTAGTCATACTTTTCTAGTGAATACCGGGTAAATGTAACAATTTAACCAGATAAGAACAGGAATATCACTAATCGGACAGATCAAGTAAAGTGAGTTACAATAACCAGCGCTTGTACACGCCCGTCACCTCGCGTACAAGGCTTTTCAACTATCACATAATATCCTAGGGGTGAAGGTTCCCCCACACGAGGTTAGACAAGCCACTTACCTCGACTCCGGTACAAAACCGCTAAGAGACAAATCTCTTGCCGTGAATGTTGGCCTCCACAGGCGTAGTATCTGATAAAAATCAATAGAATCACATCAAAATAGGCCAATTGGGCATTACCCAACCAAAATAATTCAAAATACACAAAAACCGACAAGTTGCCAAAACCCGACCTTCGGTACATTTCTCAAAATATTACAAAAGTTATATATCCGGGTTCCTTATCTCAACACGAGTCCGTGCATATAAAATTTATCGAAATCGGACTCCGTTTGCCCATTCAAATCAAAGATTTTCTAAAATTTAGGCCTAGGGCTCAAACCCTCCATAAATCCTCCATTAACAGTGAAATAATCACGGATTTCATGATAAACTAACGAATTAAGGCCAAGAAACTTACCACCGATGATTTCCCGATGATATCCCAGCATTTCCCCTTCAATTTCCTCTCTTGGAGCTCAAAAATGGCATTTTTGTATATGGGGGTCGCGACTGTTATGTTCTGAACTTAAACTCACTGCCAGACCCCAGTACCCTACGCGTTCGCATTACTGTTCACGCGTTCGCGATGAGCAGCCCAAATTCCTTCTACGCGAACGCGAATTGCTCCACGCGTTCGCGAAGCACAATTCGGCATTTGTCCAAAAATTCTTCCTCACGGACGCGTGACTCTAGACGCGATCGCGATGCTCCGCTCCGTTCCTCTACGCGAATGCGTTACAAGGGACGCAAACGCGATGGTCCCTTCCCCTCTCCTACGCGAACGCGTAGCCTTGGTCGCGAACGCGATGACCAAAACCCCCTTGCCTACGCGAACGCGGCACTTGCCTCGCGAACGCGTAGGCCAAAATCCTGCTGCACTGAAGCTGCAAATTTTCTGCAGATTTTCCAAGTTCCAAATGCCCGTTTGATGGTCCGAATTCATCCCGAGGCCCCCGGGACCCCAACGAAAACCACCAACATACTCCAAAACACGATACGAACTTGTTCCAATCATAGAAACACCATCCTAAACATCAAAATCACATTTTCACACGGATTCAAGCCTAAGTTTCTTTAAAACTTCCGAAAACAACATTCAATCAAACGCACGACCAAACGACGTCTGAATGACCTGAAAATTTGCGGACATATCCAAAATCACATAATGAAGATACAGAAATTGTCGGAATTCCATTCCGACCCCCGGATCAAAATCTCACCTATCGTTCGGATTCGCCAAAATTTCCAACTTCGGCATTTCAAGCCTAATTGAGCTACAGACATCCAAAATACATTCCGAACGCGCTCCCGACCACCTAACGGAGCTAATGGAACCATCGGATTTCCGTTCCGAGGTCGTCTTAACACTGTTCCGACTACGGGCCATTTTCCAACTATAAAGCTCCCATTTAGGGACTAAGTGTCCCAAAACACTCCAAATTCAAGAGTCGACCCTCCCGGCAAACAATAATAGCAGAAATGAAATTAGGGGAACAGTTAAATTGGGGATCGGGGCGAAATTTTCTAAAACGACCGGCCGGATCGTTACAAATGCTTTTGTCTTTGGCTTTTAATTATAAATAGATGTTTCGCAGTTCTCTGATCGATTAACAGTTAGATCAAACATATGCTGCATCTGACCCAATATATGTAATGAAATTTTCTTATTACAGAAATTAAGAAATGAAGAAATATTTTTAAACCTTCACAAAAAAAAAAACAACTCTGTATTGGTGTAACTATTAATTGTATAGTAGAAAGTCTAAATTTAATTATTTCTTAATATAAAGATGTCGGAACCGGAGGAATAATACAATTGATATTTGTTTGTTTGGTAAAAAAAAAGTTAAAATTAAATAATTTTCAAATATAGAAGTGTTCACATAAATGGGACAAAAGGGAGTGGTACTCGTCCAGGTAGCTTCTATTTTGAAATAGTGATAGCAGATTTATTACCCTTTTTATGAATTGATGTTATTTAAGAAACTTATAGTGATATATAAATATTTTCTACAATAGAGTGTTCAATTTTTTTTAATGAAACACCCCCAGCCCTATGATCCCACATATATGCAACTTGGTTGACTTTCTTCTAATGATTTAGTGAAGTTATGAAGCTAAGTTCCTTTTATACCGCACCATTTCCAGCTCAGGGACGATCCCGGAAACACGTGCAGACGAATATGTTGGATCTCATTGATATCCGAGAGCGGGTACAATCACAGTTGCCTAAGAATGATGCTTTGCGCGTTTCTAGTTTCCTTGATGACAGCTTGATCACTTTCAAAAGTTAGATGGCGCGGACTCAAATTGATTACCTCTTCCTCAGAAGGAGCGATAGAGGGTTGTGTAAGGACTGCAAGGTTATTCTGGGAGAGTCCCTGTCGACTATGCATAGACTCCAGTGATAGATGTCGGTCTCTGGGTGAGGAGGAAGAGGAGGGATGCACGGGGTCGGTCGCAGATTAGATGGGGAGCCTTGACTAAGGAGAAAGCCCAGGAGTTGGAGAGGAGGTTAGTTGATGGTGGAGTTTGGATCAGTTCCGAGGAAGCAGGTGCGATGTGTTCAAAGACGGTGAACTTGGTCAGGGAGGCAGTGCGGTATGTGCTCGGGGTAGCCAAGGGCTATTCATGTAGGCATCAGGGCAAATGCTGGTGGAATGACGTAGTCCAAGGTAAAGTATAGGCGAAGAAGGTGGCGTTTGCTAAGCTGGCAGGGAGCACAAGCGAGAAAGAAAAGAGAGTGAACAGGGAGGGATACAAGGTGGCGAGGAAGGAAGCGAAGCTGGCGGCCACGGAAGCTAAAAATGCGGCGTTTGGTCGCATGTACGAGGAATTGGGAGAGAAAGGGGGGGAAGGAAGTTATTCAGGTTGGCTAAAGTAAGAGAGAGGAAGGCGCGGGATCTAGACCAAATTAGATGCATCAAGGACGAGGATGGTAGAGTTCTGATGGGGGAGTCTCAGGTCAAGCGAAGGTGGCAGGCTTACTTTCGATATCTGCTTAACGAGGAAGGGGATCGTGGAATAGAGCTAGGGGAGCTAGAGAATTCAGAGTGTCATAGAGATCTTAGGTACTGCAGGCGCATTAGGGAGGAGGAGGTCGTGGGGGATCTGCGTAGTATGAGTAGGTGCCGAGCGACTGGACCAGATGAAATTCTGGTAGAGTTCTGGAAATGCATGGGCGGGACTGGGGCGGAGTGGTTGTCCAGGTTGTTCAATGTGATCTTCAGGGCTAAGAGGATGTCGGAGGAGTGGAGGTTGAGTATAGTGGTGCCCTTTTATAAGAGCAAAGGGGATGTCCAGTGTTGCAACAACTATAGAGGTATCAAATTACTAAGCCACACCATGAAAGTTTGGGAGTGGGTGGTTGAGGCGAGGGTAAGGGAGATGGCGTCTATATCCGTAAACCAGTTCGGTTTCGTGCCGGGCCGCTCCACTACAGAATCTATTCACCTTGTCAAGAGATTGGTGGAATAGTTTAGGGATAAGAAGAAGGACCTACATATGGTGTTTATCGACTTGGAGAAGGCGTACGACAAGGTCCCAAGGGAAGTGCTATGGAGGTGCCTGGAGGCGAAGAGTGTGCCAGAAGCCTACATCAAAGTGATCAAGGACATGTACGATGGTGCTAAAACTAAGGTTAGGATGGTGGGTGGCGACTCAGACCATTTTCGGTAGTTATGGGGCTTTATCAAGGATCTGCGCTTAGCCCGCTCTTATTTGCCTTGGTGATGGATGCTCTGACACGCCATATTCAAGAGGATGTGCCATAGTGTATGCTATTTGCAGATGACATTGTCTTGATAGACGAGACGAGGAGTAGGTGTTAACGAGAGGTTGGAGGTCTGGAGACAGACTCTCGAGTCTAAGGGTTTCAGACTAAGCAGATCTAAGATAGAATACCTGGAGTGCAAGTTTAGCGCCGAGCCGAGCGAGGTGGGTAGGGACGTGAAGCTTGGTTCTCAGTGTGAGCACGTAATTTTTGCACTAGGCAATGAAATTCCAAAATTAAAATAAATAATATTTTTTGAGTGCAATTGCATGTCTTGATTGAAAATAGATACATTTGTGTGTTTGAATAATTAGAATTTAAAATTAGAAAATCAAAAAATATAGGTTAAATACATGTATTTTTGAATTAAAGTAGTTTAAGAACAAATCAACAAAAATAGCATTAATAATGGAAATTGGGGGAAAATAGTAGAAAATTGCCAAAAAATATAAAAAAATTAGTGAAGGTAGGAAATTGAGTAATTTAAATAATACAAAAAGAAAAAAATGAAATACAAAGAAAGTTATCACAAATTGTTTTTTTGAAATACTAAGAAAATACAAAAATATAATTAGTGTGGGCTAAAAGAATTCAGAAATGTTGGCCCAATACATTGGCACAAAGAACCGGTCCATCTGATCCAAAGCAAAGGCAAATCTCAGCCGTTCATCCATTCAAATCCAATGGCTGAGATATTAACTGGTGTTAATTAACTAATTAAAACCAAGATTGAATCCTAGCCGTCCAAGATTGTTGATCTAACGGAAGAGAGTAAATCTCTCATTGAAGATGAAACGACACCGTTTAATGGAGGCCAATCTTGACCGTTGATCTTAATTGATCTAACGGCCAAGAACTCCTCAACCCTCTCGAGTATTTAAGGCCTTGGTCTCTATGAGACCGGCCATTTACCTCTCTCACAAACCCTAGCCGCCCCCACTTCTCTCTTCTCTTCTTCTTCATCGTCTTCAAACACCGGCCGGCCATGGAGATTGTCACCTCCACGGCAGTCTCTGGCCATATCCCATCTCCCCCTTCTCTTCTTCTTCATCTCAAAACCGTACAAAAACTCCGTGAAAACCTGAAGCCCTTTCATCTTTCTTGAAACTCCGGTCATCGGAGTTCACCGCCGATGACCAAAACCATGAAAACCCCTCCCAAATTAACACCAAAGCATCCTCATAACCAGATCTATCACCTCTCGTACCCGGTTTCCCTCGAATATTCCTCTTCCTTCTCGAATATTCAAAAGAAGGTCGCCGGAAACCTAACTGTGGCGACTTTTAAACAAAACACCCCAAAGTTCTTACCTTTTCCCCTTTCTAAAACACCTACCATAACCAGAAAACTACAAATCTGAGATCTTGAGCCTGAAAAGAAAACCAGAAAAGAAAATAAAGAAAAAGAAAAGAGAAAAACTGGAAAAAAAAAAGAAAAGAAGAAAAAAGAAAAGATATTGGAAAAAAGCTCAGGGGACAGTTCCTGCAAGCTAAGTTCCCTCCCCTTCCTTGCTTATTTTTGTTATTTTTTGTTTATTTATGTATGTTCAGCATGTTTCTTTTAATAAGTTAGTCGTATGAACAACTGCATGTTTAGATTAGGGTATTAGTCTTTGGGAAATTTTTGTTTGTTTGTTCTGTTTTCTCTGTTTTAAGATCTATTCTTCTTCATATCTTTCCTTTAGTATGTTAGACTACATGCTTTAGATTAGGGTTTTGCCTTGAAAAATTTCTGTTTGTTCTATTTTCTGTTTAAAGTGTGTTCTTTCTTCATGCCTACTCTGTTTAAGATTTGATTAGTCTTTCCTCAGGGCTACTGTCATGTCTACTTTGTTTAGACCTAATTGATTTCTCTCATTAGCATATCTTCAAGACTATCTCTGTTCTTTTGCAAACCATGCTTTCTTTTGAAATTGCTTTATGGGTTTTTACCTGTATATGTTTAATCAAGAACATTTTAAGTATGGTTTGGGGTTTTCAGTGGTTCATTAAGTATAAGGAAGTCTAGAATATGCCTGTTTCATGACTAATTGACATTGTGTTGTGAAATTTGAGTTATAAGTCTATTGATTGAAATTCAACAATATTCAACCCTTTTCTCTAAGTTTTGATTGATTGATGAATGATTCTGATTTCATTGGCTATGTGTGCAATTATTTGTGAAACTGGCTATGTTTGAAACAGCCTTATGTTAAGTGAATACTGTTAATACCTATCATGCCTAGGTGGATTTGTTATAGCTGCAGTAGTGTTAAAACATATAAGTGGTTAACATTGAAAACATGTGTTAAGTACTTTAAAATAGGCTAAAACTGAAAAACCACAAAAAGGGTTATAAGTTAAGAGTGGACAGTTTTACAACTGACCTACTCTGTTAGGTCTCACACACTGGCTAAAACTTAAATAAGCCACGTGTGTAATCAAGTTGGTTCAAGTCTAATAGATAGACTTACCAAGGCCCAGCTTGACCCATGATCACTGGTGGCTAGACTTGCAAAGGTCTTAGCCATGCCTGTGTTCAGTAATGGGCCTCAAATTGCAAAGCCAAGTCCAATCTTTGGACTGGCTAGGTTTTAAATAGGATAATAAGCAGGCCAGTCCTGCAAATTATTTTAAATAACATAAATGAAATAAAATTGGTTAAAATTGAAATAAGTCTTAAGTCTGATATGGCATGTTCTTAAATATTGATACAAATGTTGGCCATCAGTTAAATAAGAGCTGAATCTTTGAAAATCTGACCTAGGTAGGTCGGATAATTAATCAATGCCTTTAAGGGCATATAAGGAACATGGAATGGCAAAAATGTAGATTTAATAGAGCCTATAGGGATACATACGACATTTGGGCTCCTGATTTCTGCAATTTTTTCAGAGAATTAAAGGTATATTGGTCTTAAGGAAAAAGTAATTCAGTAAAAAACACTAATAAGAAGGGGCACACTAGTAAAAGCCCAAAAATGGAATAAAATAGAACCTTCCAGCACATGCTGGAAGGGATCTTGTAACAGAAAATGGGTTCAAAGTGTAAGATTTGGTAAAATAGGAGGGGAGGGAAATAGAATTATGTTCTATCATTTCCCCCAAAAAATTTCACCTCTCTACACCTATAATTACCCCCATTTAGGACTAGTTTAAGGGTTGGATTTTGGAAAACAAAATTTTCAAAAAACATTCTATACTAAATAGCAAATAGTTGCCTGGTTTCTCTAGCTGATGTGCACAGTTGGAGTCGTTTGGAATTTCTGCTCATTTTGATGGGTTTTCTAGTTGATGTTGCTGTGTTATCATCTGTTCATTTGGGAATTCAATTCTTCACTGTTGCATTGCTTGTTGAGTCTAACTGATGTGCCTATTTCATTTCCCTTAGAACTCATTGAGTTTTGTTTGCTGAATCAGGTACACATCCCTGTTCGAAGCTATGTAACTTTGAAGCTGTGATGAAAATGAAGTTTCGAGTTTAAAAACTCTATTGTCTTCTGCATTTTCTATTTTTCTAATTAGCTGTTTAGTTTAATTTAGATTTGTAATTCATTAGGATACTATTGTATGTATAAGTAGAAGCTAGAACAAAAACAATGTAATAAGTAGTAAAAAACAGTAGTAGTATAGTTATAGTAGTCAAATCACCTAGTTTAATAGGTTAAAATCGTAAAATAAGGCCAATTAATCCTGACATGAATCGATAACAAAAAGCTTACAGTAATAACTTTAGTTAGTTTTATGCAGATGATTTAAGTCGGCATTTGGACGTTTAGATCCACATAGGTTCTTAACAGCAACAGTAAGACAAATTTATAGCTTAGTTAATACTGATTTTCATGATATCACACAACCAGACTCATTTATGAAATGTAATTACGTATCTGCGAGTGAGTCAATTCAGCTTAAGTAATTAAGTGTAAATGATTAAATCGTTTAGTTTAGTTCTATTCAAAACATAGTCTCCTATTAATTAGTTAATAGAGAAGTCACGTCAGTGACATGAACTAGTCCTTGAGAATAAAGTAAAAACAGTCTTGTTAATTAAGCTTTCGGCATGTTAGACTCTCATGGTTCAGATTCAATATTGTAGCCTTGTACAGAATTTACCTCTTAATAAATAAAAATATAGTTTGAATTCATCTCTCTTTTGATTCCGAGTTCTGACTTTAATCATGAGCTTTCATTTTCATTTTCATTACTACTACTTCATCTCTGGTTTGGGCCTAATATGTGACGAAGGCCTGGACTATGTTCGATTACCAATTGGGCCTCTGGAGGCAAGCCCAAATGTGGTCTCGGTTATTAAGACCCAGATGTCTGCAATAACCGGCTAAATGTCGATCCAGAAGTCCAGGCCCAATAATAATGAAAACAACAAAGGCCTGGACTCACTTTTGGAAATATATATGTAGTTAAATCGATTAAGGGAGAAACATTGATAGAAAATATAGTGACACTATAAGTATGGACTTTAAAAGACACACGGGACGAGCCTCACATAATAGTAAAAACAGTGGGGCCCCATTTTAAGTAATTGATAAAATATATAATAGATTCGGGGGAGGTTAATAGCGAATTCCATAAACTCTACCAAAAGATTTAAAGCCATTAGACACTATTTAGGCACGATTTAATAAATATAATTTCCCTAATACGAGTGTGCACTTGGTGCAACTCAAATCATAAATCCCGGCGAAGCCGAAATATATTGAAAGTCACAGGCGTATTGGTTGCGGTGTGACTCGAAATACGTTTTCACGATGTCGCAATTCATAAAATATTAAAGTTGGAAACACATACATATTGCTAAAAGTGTATAACAAGTCATATAAAATTGAGAACGACGGTTGAGCGACCGTGCTGAAACCACGAAATCCTGGAGTGTCTAACACCTTCTCCCAGGTTAACAGGATTCCTTATCCAGGTTTCTGTTTCGCGGACTGTAATACAGAGTCAACTTCCTCGGATACGGGATTAATCGGTGACTTGGGACACCATTATTTTTCCAAGTGGCAACTCTGAAAATTAAATAAAAATCCCGGACCGCTTGTCCTTTATTTGGAAAAACTCATTCCTCTTTATTATTATATCCCTCTCGGGTATTTGAATATTGAGTTATACCCAACGCATCTTTTTAAAAGGATCGGAAAAGGGGTAGTAAAAAGGGAGGTGTGACACTCAGGCCATCGCCAAGAGGGACAGTTTATGATATCTTGGTTCGGTGATTCAGGGGGACGGAAAGATCGATGAGGATGTCACCCACCGCATAGTGGCTGGGTGGACGAAATGAAGACTCGCATTAGGGGTCTTGTGTGACAAAATAGTGCCACACAAACTTAAGGGAAAGTTTTATAGAGCTGTGGTTAGACCTGCCACGCTGTATGGAGCGGAGTGCTGGCCGGTGAAAATTTCGCATGTTCAAAGAATGAAGGTTGCGTAGATGAGGTTGCTCAGGTAGATGTGCGGGCTCACCGGGTTGGATAGGATTAGGAATGAAGTTATTCGGGAAAAGGTGGGAGTAGCCCCGGTGGATGAGAAGATGCGGGAAGCGAGGCTTAGGTGGTTCGGGCATGTGCGGAGGAGGAACCCCGATGCCCCAGTGAGGAGTTGTGAGCAGTTGGTGGTGGGTGGCACAAGTCGAGGTAGAGGGAGGCCCAAGAGGTATTGGGAAGAGGTGATCAGGCAGGATATGGCTAGAATGCGGTTTTGTGAGGACATGACCCTTGATAGGAGAGTCTGGAGATCTAGTATCAATGTTGTCGGATAGGGGCCCCTCGTATATTTCACACTTCTTTCCCGGTCTGGGGGTTTGGTAGGGCTCTCAATAGTTGATTTGTATTTTGGTTTATGTTTTGAGATTACTGCATGCCATTTTATTTATGATTTATGGTTTATGTTTTTATAATTGTCTATGTGATTTTTCATAGAGTTACTATTACTCTCCTATTTTTGCTTTGTTTTTATTCCCCTTTTCCTGAGCCGAGGGTTGATTTGGAAATAGCCTGTCTACCCTTTCGGATAGGGGTAAAGCCTGCGTACATATTACCCTCCCCAGTCCCTACCTTGTGGGATTATAGTGGGTAGTTGTTATTGTTATTGTTGACAGCTTGAAGGAGCTCGTGTCTTGCTACTCTGGTTCACTTGCATCTGTAATGGACCAACTTGAAGTGGTCTATGCGGAGCTTCAGTCTTTCCAACCGTTTGTCAAGGGTGTAGCAGAACAAGGCAATAACGCACATGACGAAATTATTCACAATTTTGCTGAAAGAGTCATTGATAAGGCATATGAGGTTGAGTATATAATTGATTCTTTTGTAGTTGGAGACATTCCTCATACTTATCTTACAAAGTGGCTCTCAGAAATCATAGGGGAGATTAAGCTTATTAAAACAGAGTTGTACATATATAGGGAAAACCCCACTGCTAGAAATGAAGAACTAGTGGTTTTTGGGGATGTTAGGAAAACTATAAAAGGTCGACTATTAGGAGGATCACGGGAGCTGGATGTTGTTTCCGTCGTTGCTGCGTCCGGATCTGGTAAAACAACCTTTGTCCGAAGTTTTCAAGAAGATGGGGCAATTCTTTCTCATTTTGATTTCTCGGCAGAGTTTCGTGTTTCACAAGAATACACGCGTAAAGACTTGCTACTTTTCATTTTGTGTTAGTTATGGGCTTACCGACCTTAGTAAGGAAGATGATTGTGAATTAGCTGATAGACTAAGAAAAATTTTATTGAGAAAGAGATACCTTTTAATTATTGATGATGTGTGGGAAGTAGAAGCATGGGCCGATTTAAAATTGTACTTTCCTGATGCCAGAAATGGTAGCAGAATCATTCTGACCACCAGATTTCGAGAAGTCTCTCTTTATGTTAGTCAAAATGTTACTAAAGCCCATCATTTACATTCTTTGACCTTGCCTGAAAGCTGGATCTTATTACAGAAGAAGGTATTTGGGAAAGAAATCTACCCCGAAGAACTAAGGGAAGTAGGGAAAAGAATAACAAAATTGTGTAAAGGGTTACCACTTTCCATAGTTCTAGTGGGTGGTCTTTTTTGAAAGGCGAATAGTACTAGAAAATGCTGGAAGCAAATGGAATCACTTTTTGGAGAACGAATCCAAGTTGATACAGAGGCATTAGCAAAACTAAGTTACAATGATTTACCTGATATACTGAAACCATGCCCTCTGTATTTTAGAGCAATTTTTGAGGAAAGGGAGATTTTAGTCTCAAAATAAACAAGCTTATGGATCGATGAAGGATTCATAGAAAATGATAAGGAGATGTGTCTGGAGGACATTGCATAACATTACTTAGAGGATATGATTAGAAGAAACCTCATCACAGTGACTAAGAGATCAAGCAGAAAGATAAAAGCATGTCATCTGCAAAACCTAATGCTCAAGTTCTGCAAGGCAAAAGCGGAAGAAGATAATTTCTTACTGTGTCTTAAAAGGTATATACCCCTTGTATCTATCTCTAACTTCTAATTAATTTAGACTTCCGCTATTGTTCCTTATTCTACATAAATTTTTCACTGCCAGGGATTACGATGCCAATCCTCCATATTTTTTTCTGAAAAGCCTTTGCACCGCCGCTTATCATTTTATTCTAATCACGATGATCTTGCTTGGTGGAGGCCATCATGCTCACATGCTCGTTCAATGTTATTCAAGGTAGGTCAGTGATAATACAAGTTCTTCAATGGGACATGCCTCTATCATCTTTGGCAGATTCAAGTTTCATAGGGTGTTGGATTTGGAGTTCGTTGTTGTGGAATCTTTTCCCACTGAACTTAACCATCTATGGTACCTCACTGTCGAAACTTCTGCGGATTCTATCCCGTCATCTATTAAAAGTCTTCCGAATCTTCAGACTTTCATAGTCAAAAGAACTGGAGGACAGGAAGTACAGTTTCCAGATACTATTTCGAAGCTGATTAAGTTAAGACATATAAGCATTAGTGATAGAGCTTCATTTAATTTTCACAATCCACAAGAATCCCTTGATGTGATTCCCTCAAAACTGGACGATTTGGTAATACTTTCCTCGCTATATGTTTTCAGCGTGGAAGATGTGGAGATGATAGTGAGAAAAGTAATCAATCTTCGAAAGCTAAAATGTGAATTTGTGGATTCATGGGGTTGGGAAAATAATGAAAATGGATTCCCTGTATTAGACTCCTTACATCGACTTGAAACGCTAAAGGTGCAATTCTTCATTTTTCCGAAAGTTGGTCCTTCATGATTAAATTTCCTGTAATGACCCGACCCGTCGTTACGGGAGTTATCGCCCCGTTTTCTTCATTTAATACTTCAATATACTAACTTATATTTGTTTGGAAAGTTAGAAGCAAATCAGAGGGAAATTAGATAGAAATGAGGCCACAAACCTCTTTATGAGAAGAATAGGTTGGAAAAGTCAACCAAATGTTGACCGATGAGTTAGACAGCTCGAAATGGAATTCTGATTATTCGACTAGTTTCGGGGGATCATTTATGACTTAGGAGAGCAACCGGAATCGAATTCGGAGGTCCGGTGTAGTTTTATGCTTGAATTGGCTAAAGTTGAATTTTGATGAAATCCGAACGGCAGGTGAGATTTTGATCCAGGGCTCGGGATGAAACTCCGAGAGTAGCAGTAGCTCCGTTAGGTGATTTTGGTTATGCGTGCAAAATATCATGTCATTCGAAAGTCGTTTGGTTGGGATTTTGATTGAATGTTGGTTTCGGAAATTCTAGATGACACTTAGGCTTGAATCCGCTTTGATTCGATGATTTCTGTGTTTAAGGGCGTGTTTTATGATTGGAACAAGTTTGTATCGTGTTTTGGAGTAGGTTGGTGGTTTTAGTTGGGGTCCCGGGAGCCTCGGGATGAATCAGGGGGTCCAAACGGACCATTTTGTGCCAAAAGGCAGTGCTGTTTCTGCTGCAATAAAAATGCAGGATTTTTGTTCTTCGCGATCGCGAAGTGTCCCATGCGATCTCGTAAGGTTGTGTTTGGGTGCATTGCGATCGCGATGGTTTGTATGCGATCGCGTAAGTCTAGGATCGAAGGCAATGCGATCGCGGGTAAGCTCATGCGATCGCGTAGAGTCGAGGTTGGAAGCTGTGCGATCACGGAGGTAGTGTCGCGATCGCGTAGAAATAAATTGATCGCCCATATTTTTGTGCATCGCGATCACGTGCCAAGGGCCGCGATCGCATAGAATATTTTGGAGCCCAGGAAAATTTGTGCATCGCGATCGCGAGCCAATGGCTACGATCGCATAGTGTTAACCGTCTGTCTGAATTATTAAAAACCAGAACAGTGTATTCGCGACTCATATACCCAAAACCTCTGTTTTTGAGGTTTTAGAGAGCATATTGATGGGAATTGAAGGGGATTTCACCGGGTAGTCATTGGAGGTAAGCTCTATGGTCTAATTAATACGTGATTTTTCCTTAGAATCTTCAATTATTTCACTGAAATTGGGAGAATTAATGGGGGAATTTTGCCCTAAGCCTAGGTTATGGTAAAACATCAATTTGAATAGGCAAACGAAGTCCGATTTTGGAAACCTTTATATGCATGGACTCGTATTGAGATAAGGAATCCGAATATGTAACATTTGTAATTTTTTGAGAAGCGTACCGAATGTCAGATTTTGGCAATTTTGTTGTTTTTCATGTAACTAGTATATTTACCCGCGCGATGCGCGCATCGTCTTAAAAATGATTATAGTTCCATTGTGTAAGTAAACGTATGAGGAAAAAATGATTATCCATATTCTTATTCATATTCACATCATCATAAATAGTCCAAATAAAATTTGATTTTTAGAAAAGATATGCAATGTTCTTCTAAAGTACAAACGTTTTCTAAAATAAACTTAACTTGTCTTTACTATCTGATGCAATTGGAGTACAGTATCTCAACCAAAACATGAAGTACCATAAATTGAAACAACAGTAGAACCATGAAAATTGTCGTCTAAGGTTTCCCTGTGTTCATAAGCAAAAATTTGGAAAATAGTTGAAATATTATACTGTTCATATCTTAACATTTTAGACAAATAAAACAAGCATAAACCAATTGCAAAGGTTTTGTAACCATTTTTAAAATATATCATCATGTTATTTTCTATATATCCACCATTGCTTCATACCATTAAAATACTTTCCCCCAATGATTTTATACAATTCTTAACAAAAAAATGCATTAGGATTTAAAATTTACAAAAGCTTCTCTTTAGAATGCTTTTTAACCAACTATGTTGGCCATAGCGCTTTTTCACTTTTCAAATAGCATAGTAGTAACTGTGCAAAATACATGCAATTAGGATGAATGTAAGAGTCATTCTAACTTAAATTTTCTCTACGTACAAAGTGGTTGGATAGCAAATTACAGCAATTGCATAGTTAGACACATTCTAAAACAAATAATTGTTGCTAATATTCCGTACAAATGATTAGTTTTGATTTGTTTTTATTTTGAAAGAGTAAATATGCAATGTTTGAGCGGAAAGTTGGTTGAGTTTACTACGATGAGTTTCATGTGATTCGTAGTACCCTTTTTTTAATGTAATATTCTCAGTGTTTGTTGTCAAAATTAAATAATTGTAGTATTTTATCCATGTTGATAAATATCTTTACAAACCACTAAGCTGCACCATGTATCATGAAATTCTATCAAAGATTTATGTGTGAATGAATTATTTAGTTAACATGATAACTTCAATGCATATTGAATTTATAACACAACCAGTGATCTCTAAGTCCCTGAATGACAGATTATTTTGGTTTTAAAATGGCTTCTTTAAATGAAAATAGTAGTGTATTTGGAAACAGAGAACCAATTTTAAAAAAAATGAATGACATGAACACACACAGAGCAAATAAGACTAAAGCTTTACCTGAATTTCTGTAAAGTTGTTGTCAATGATATACATCACAGTATTTGGACATTTAGATCATTGAAATCATGTTCACCTTTTCCACGTGCATATAAGATTTAAGATAAATGGTGATTGTATTTAAAGGTTCATTAGTTAGATAAATTAAAAATAACAACTAAATTAATCATTTACTAACATATAACATCCTAAGAATGAAACACCAAACTGTTCATTAAAAATATTTTCAAAATTATACCACGTGATCGAATAAGAATCTTCACTACCATGAGAAATATTTTGTGAAAAGCTAATGTGTTGTGCCTGCAAATTCCTATATATTATTCCTAATATGAAACTTACTTCATATACACTCTCATAATTTCTCAGAAACTTATCTTATTTCTGCTCAAATAAATGTTGAGTTCATAGCTACTGTGCACCAAAGGGGGTGCTGCCACTATCAAAGCTATGAACCAGATGAAGATAATGTGATGACCCGGCCCGTCGTCACAGGAATTACCACCCTGTTATGCCGTAATTATGTGTTTTATGCTTTTATATCAGTGTTAGAGTCTATCGGGTGAGTTAGGAGTGAATTGGATTGAAAATGAGGCATATAGCCTTTTTGAAGGAACCTAGAATATAGAAAGTCAACCTGGAGTTGACTATTTAGTTAGAGGGCTCGGAATCGGATTTTGATGATTCGGGTAGTTCCGGGAGGTTATTTGTGACTTAGGGGAGCGATCGGAATTGAATTTGGAGGTCCGATGTAGAAATAGGCTTGAATTGGCCAAGGTTGAATTTTGGCGAAATCCGAACGATATGTGAGATTTTGATCCGGGGGTCGGAATGGAATTCCGATAATTTCTGTAGCTTCTTCATGTGATTTTGGATATGTCCGCAAATTTTCAGGTCATTCGGACGTCATTTGGTCGGGTTTTTGATTGAATGTCGGTTTCGGAAGTTTTGAAGAAACTTAGGCTTGAATCCGTGTGTAATTTGTGATTTTGATGTTTAGGATGGTGTTTTTATGATTGGAACGAGTTTGTATCGTGTTTTGGAGTATGTTGGTGGTTTTCGTTGGGGTCCCGGGGGCCTCGGGATGAATTCGGGGGTCCAAACGGACCATTTTTGGCCTAAGGCAGCAGCTGAATTGCTGTTGTATCTGCAGAGAAAATTCCTTCATCACGTTCGCGATGAAGGTCACGCGTCTGTGAAGGGTATCAAGGTTGTTCATCGGGTTCGCGATGGGCTGGATGCGAACGCGTAGGGTCAGGATCGGAGGCTTCGCGTTCGCGGGGAGTTTGAACGCGTTCGCGTAGGAGTGAAATGTTAGGCATCGCGTTCGCGTGAGGGGCGACGCGAACGCGTAGAAGAAAATCCGGGCGGCTGGAAATTGTGCTTCGCGAATACGTGACTGGGCGTCGCGTTCGCGATACGTGAATCGAGCAGAGCGTCGCATTCACGTGAGGGGCATCGCGAATGCGTAGAACAAAAGTCCCAGGCAGTGATTTTAAAACCAGTACATTTCACATACGGGTTTCATTCTTAGAAACCCCATTATTGAGCTCTAGAGTGAGAAAGTGACGGGAATTGCTAGGAGAACATCAGGATATTGTCGGAGGTAAGTTTTGCTGTTTAATTACACCTTTTTATCATAAAAATCATTGATTATTTCTATGAAAATGGAAGATTAAAGGTGGGTTTTAGCCCTAGGCCTAGAATTGTAGAAAAACACCGATTTGAGTGGGCAAATGGAGTCTGGATTTAGTAAATTGTATATGCCTAGACTCGTATTCAGACGAGGGTTCCGAATACGTAACTTTTGTAATTTTTCGAGAAGCGCACCAAAAGTCGAGTTTTGACAACTTTGTGGGTTTTGATGCAATTTGGTTTATTTCAAATGGGTTGCGTGAATTTGGCATGTATTGAAGTATTATCAATGATTTTGAGCGGATTTGGCATCCGAGGAGATTGATTTGCGAGGCAAGCGCAAGGCGGACATAGGCTTCTACCGGATCGAGGTGAGTGGTGGTAGTAAATAATGTACTAAGGGTTTGAAACCTCGTACTTGCACTATACAGTGCTTTGTTGAGATGAGACACGCGACATGTGACGGGCGTGGTGACATTGTGATTTGAGGATTGGACTTGGTCCTTCCCGACTGATAATTTATTGTGTATTATGAATGTGAATGAGATTATAACTGTATAATTGGGCTAATATCCATGTTTGGGGCCTTGTGCCGATCTGTAGATTATTAGGGGACCTGTAGAGCTAGATGACCCTTATATCATGTTGAAAACTTACACTCAGCCGTAAAACTAGCAGAATAGCATACTAAGGGCTAATACTTGATGTGTACGGTGAGAGATAGATTACTTAGGGTGGAAATTCCCTGATTTAGCTGAGTGGGCCTGAAAGGCCAATTCTATACTAATTGGGACAGGGTCGAGGACCCGTTATGAGGTATTATATATATATATATATATATATATATGCCTTTATTGGATCGGGCTGCACGCCGCAGCACTATATATATTGGATCGGGCTGCATGCCGTAGCAGTATATATATTGGATCGGGCTGCATGCTGCAGCTGTATATATATTGGATCGGGCTGTACGCTGCAGCAGTATATAATATTGGATCGGGCCGCACGCCACGGCGATATATATATATATATATATATATTGGATCGGACTGCATGCCGCAGTATATATGTGTGGATCGGGCTGCACGCCGCAGTATCATAGTGCTTGGGCCTAGGGAGCCCCTCCGAAGTCTGTATACGCCCCCAGTGAGCGCCATCGACGTTAAATGGAATGGGTTGCACGCCACAGCGGTATATGTATTGGAGCGGGCTGCACGCCGCAGCATTATACTTAATCAGATACTTATACACTATAGACATATGTATATATCTCCATATACTGAGATGGCTATACACCATAGTGGTACGAGTGAGGATGTGGTCAGTGTGGGACCTAGTTGAGATAGATATGGACTGGAGATCTTAGTATTCACTGTAGTGATGACCTACCTATCGGGGGTCTGCCTTAGAACTGTTTAGTGATAGTACAGGAGTTCCTACTTTCAGTTATTATTTATTGTTATTACTCACTGAGTTGAAATATACTTACCCCACTCCCCTGCACATTTTGTGCAGATTCACAGGTGCCCTAGAGCAGTTGAGTTGTTGTAGCTGCTGATCATTATCTACTTTTACGGAGACTACGAGGTAGCTGCCGGCGTCCGTAGAACCTGTTTTCTCCTTCTTTACCCTTTTGTTGATTTCATCTTGCTTAGACTTGTTTGTACTAGGATGTTTATTCTATCGAGGCTCAGACTCGTGACACCACGATATGGTTGGGACCGTATTTTGTATGCTTTACTATTACGTTTGCCATTTTGATATGATCATTTGCTGTTTAAGTTTAACTTAATTAATTAGAACTAATAATTGGCCGGGTTAAGAGATAATATGGCCGGGCTTGCCTAGCATTGTGTTGGGTGCCATCACGACCGGGGTTTGGGTCGTGACAGATACTATCAATATAAATTAAATAAAATACTTCACAAACATATTTGGACCGGTACTAACATAATTTTAGTAAATCATTTTACTGCTTATATTGGAGGTTTCTCACTTTCTACACCTAGGAGACTAATCCTATTTCATATTAGAAATCACAAAAATAATAAATTTGTGTACTCAATAATTAGAAATAGGATAGAAGATTCAATATTATCGCCCAAACAGTAGCATTTAACAACCAAAGTTTGCCGATTAATCTAAATATGGTTCTCCTCCGCTTCAACAAAGAAGCATATTAGTCATACACAACTACTTGAAAAGAAACTCTTCCCTAGTAGTTTAGAAGAATAGTATATAACTTCTACAAAGATAAGAAATATGAACTTCACCAACACATTCAATCAACAATTTGATTAGTTCAAATAACTAACATGTCTTATAAAAAAATATTAAGAGAAGTTCATATTATGTTTGTAACATCATCAAATGATCAGCCAAAGGAAAAAGCACTTCATTTCACATCTAGCAGAAACTGAAGAAGTACGCATTCACTCATCTAAAATCACCAGAAAATGCATTACCATGACAACAACGTAACATATTAAATTGACAAATATCGGAATTAAGCTTCAATTCAAGTCATTACCGTCATGTCTGAAAATAGAAACTCTCTTTTGCCTGCCGAAGCAAAGAAATCCTCTTTTATCATCCCATGAGCATATATTTGTACCTTTAGCCTTAGTTATCATAGCCAAGTCTCCAAATCGGGCAACCGATGGAACGTTATGGACTCCGAGAGAGAAAGCAGAAGTTCTCGTGACACGAGAACTTCCATAGCCAGCATTTGTCTTCTGGAGAATCCATTCACACTTTTTTCAAACACGTATCACACTTGATGAAGCCCTAAGGTTTGGGAGTGGAAATCGAACGAAGGAGATTGATCGGAAATGGAGGATTCCGGACCGTAAACGCGGAGCGATCCATCGGAACAGGCGATGAGTAAATTTGAGCCGTATGATTCGATGGCATCGATTTTTCTAGGATAATTTTTGGTGGAAATTGAGAGACTGATTTTTGGTGGATTCCATTTTTTATTAGGGTTATGTTAGAATTTTGGAAGTTGAGAGAAAGAAAACTGCTTCTTCAAATGCAGTTATCTAAAGGATTGAGTTGCAAGGTTTGGCGGAGGCATTTGAGACATTAGGATGAAAAATATGAGAGTCCAAAAACGTGGACTCGTGGATATGCACAAAAGTGGGAGTGGAAATAATCGAAACATAGTAATGCTTTAAAACCTTCAAAATAACTTTTTTATTTTTTTAATTATAATTTTTTTGAATTTCCTAAATTATTGGAGTTTTGTCTTAAATCTTAACATGTGTCAATTTTTTGGTTAGACACTTGGCACAATATTATAAACTTTCCTCTCATTTCTATATTAATAGAAATATGAACTTCACCAACACATTCAGTCAATAATCGATTAGTTCAAATAACTAACATGTCTTATAAAAAATATTAAGAGAAGTTCATATTATGTTTGTAACATCATCAAATGATCAGCCAAAGGAAAAAGCACTTCATTTCACATCTAGCAGAAACTGAAGAAGTACGCATTCACTCATCTAAAATCACCAGAAAATGCATTACCATGACAACAACGTAACATATTAAATTGACAAATATCGGAATTAAGCTTCAATTCAAGTCATTATCGTCATGTCGGAAAATAGAAACTCTCTTTTGCCTGCCGAAGCAAAGAAATCCTCTTTTATCATCCCATGAGCATATATTTGCACCTTTAGCATTAGTTATCATAGCCAAAGTCTCCAAATCGGGCAACCGATCGGAAATGGAGGATTCCGGACCGTAAACGCGGAGCGATCCATCGGAACAGGCGATGAGTAATTTTGAGCTGTATGATTCGTTGGCATCGATTTTTGTAGGATAATTTTTGGTGGAAGTTAAGAGACTGATTTTTGTTGGATTCCATTTTTTATTAGGGTTATGTTAGAATTTTGGAAGTTGAGAGAAAGAAAATTGCTTCTTCAAATGCAGTTATCTAAAGGATTGAGTTGTAAGGTTTGGCGGAGGCATTTGAGACACTAGGATGAAAAATATGAGAGTCCAAAAACGTGGACTCATGGATATGCACAAAAGTGGGAGTGGAAATAATCGAAACATAGTAATGCTTTAAAACCTTCAAAATAACTTTTTTATTTTATTAATTATAATTTTTTTGAATTTCCTAAATTATTGGAGTTTTGTCTTAAATCTTAACATGTGTCAATTTTTTGGTTAGACACTTGGCACAATATTATGAACTTTCCTCTTATTTTCTATATTAATAGAAATATGAACTTCACCAACACATTCAGTCAACAATCGATTAGTTCAAATAACTAACATGTCTTAGAAAAAATATTAAGAGAAGTTCATATTATGTTTGTAACATCATCGAATGATCAGCCAAAGGAAAAAGCACTTCATTTCACATCTAGCAGAAACTGAAGAAGTACGCATTCATTCATCTAAAATCACCAGAAAATGCATTACCATGACAACAACGTAACATAATAAATTGACAAATATCGGAATTAAGCTTCAATTCAAGTCATTACCGTCATGTCTGAAAATAGAAACTCTCTTTTGCCTGCCGAAGCAAAGAAATCCTCTTTTATCATCCCTTGAGCATATATTTGCACCTTTAGCCTTAGTTATCATAGCCAAAGTCTCCAAATCGGGCAACCGATCGGAAATGGAGGATTCCGGACCGTAAACGCGGAGCGATCCATCGGAACAGGCGATGAGTAATTTTGAGCTGTATGATTTGATGGCATCGATTTTTGTAGGATAATTTTTGGTGGAAGTTGAGAGACTGATTTTTGGTGGATTCCATTTTTTATTAGGGTTATGTTAGAATTTTGGAAGTTGAGAGAAAGAAAATTGCTTTTTCAAATGCAGTTATCTAAAATTAATAGATGAATATTGTTGAGAGTAATATAGGTTGGTACATTAGAATGAATTGCATTATATTAGCATTTGAAGAAAGGCCGTAAAACCTGTGAAGCTACTTAAGATGTATGATAATCTCCAACAAATATATGTAGATGTTGTAGTAATCCTTTTTTTTGTTCTCATAAAAAATACACTTCATTTTTCATTCTATCAGAAGTTACACTCTTGTAATGAACATAAATAGGTGTTGCAGTTAATATCTTTTCATGGGAAAGAAAACTGTAAAATTAAATATTTCAGAATGAGTACTAAACAATAATCAAGTACCTATGTTTGCGTCAAAGAGAAAGAAACAGAAATTCGAGGAGCAAATAATAAGCGAAACAAAATATATCAGATAACTTATTTTCAACAATAACTTGTATGATATAATGATATAACAATTTGGATGAGTAAAATAAATGAACCCGAATTAGTAAGGTAAAAAATAATTAAAATACATTTTCATCTTGTAGAACCAATTCAATTGAGAAATAGTGCCTGGATTAAAACGATCTGGTACTTCCCATAAACGGACAACACGAACTTTTAACTTCCATTGCATCAAATAGTTATATCTTTGATGAAGTCAATGTGAGTAGCCATCTTTTACATAGGACGTAAGTCTTGTATAAATCTTTATATAAGAAT
The DNA here is from genome assembly GCA_032618575.1 of Nicotiana noctiflora. NCBI lineage: Eukaryota > Viridiplantae > Streptophyta > Magnoliopsida > Solanales > Solanaceae > Nicotiana > Nicotiana noctiflora. The sequence continues at coordinate 27,249 of JASVEL010006753.1, forward strand.
GAACATTAGGATTGAAGGTTGTGTAGTTGTGGAAGAAATATGTATTTCCACGTTTGTACAGTTGCAACACAGACGTGTAAATCACAGTTGAGGCAATGAATTTCATGGGGAAGTGGGTTGAAGGTATGGTATTTTTCCAGCGTTAATTTAGGTTTACTTTAAGGGGAGATGGAAAGACAGTTAAAAGACACGGTTATGAAAGGTTTTGATTTTAATTTTATTTCACCTTTCAACAAATTAAATAATTAAATGAAAAAACTCAGTATAATACAGAAGAAATTCAAAGGTCACGGTTATGAAGTTTACATTTTTTTTTTAAAAATAAACATAATCTTCCTATCCTAATAATACTCAAAATAAAATTATTATTCCTATTTGTTACTTCATATAAATTTGGAAAAAGTGACAGTTATAAGTCAAATTTAACCATTTTTAATTACATTTAAAAATATATATTCTTCATATCCTAATCCTAATAAAAATAAATTTGTAACTCCTTTTTTTAACTTCCTATAAATTTGAAAGAAATTCCTATAAATTTGGAATAAAACTGATGGTTATGAAGGAATGAGTAGTTTTTGATTTAAAATAAATTAAATTACATTTCTTATCATAATCATAATCAAAATGTAATTACATTTGGTTATTTTTAATTCGTAAAAATTAAGAAAAAAAGTGACGGTTTGCAAGGAATGGATCACTTTTTCTTTTTTTTTAAACAAAATTTAGCCTTCCTCCTAATCCTAATTAAAATAAATTTATAATTGGTTTTTTTGTACTTCCTATAAATTAGGAACAGTGTCCTAATGAGCCACGTGTTAATTCCTTGCTTTGACACTTGGCTTCATGAGAAGCTTTTGTCTTTGGCTTTTAATATGTGATATACTTAAACTATAATTTAGTAACACTGTTTCAGCAAATTCAAACCCATATCAAAAGTTCAACAATTGAAACAATTGGCCCTTTAATCATACATGGAGTAGTAAATACCAAAGAGAAAACCAGTAAATAAATTTAATAGCTAAACATGATGGCTCCGTAAATTCAAAAAAAAACCTATAACACGAATAAATTTAGATTTTAATTATGAATTCAATAAAGGGTCATATATGATTATGGAGTACCTCAAACGCTCAAACCAAAAATCGACAGAAAAATGACCACATAAGGTCTGAAATAGCGTGGATAATCTAGCAATCGAAACAACACGTCAACAATGAAAATGCAATGACTCAACTTCAAAGCGAGCATGCACACGCAGATCCGAATCTGAAACACTTCAGATCTCAATTGAGTGACGCAAAAAAGTAGCTTAGAAGCTAATGTTGAAATGGAATTTCTGAGAATGGAACCGCCGAGAGAATCAAACCGCCCCCCTTATTTCGTCTCTGTGTGTCCTATATTTATAGAATATGTGGATGTGTTAGTTATTATGTGTAGATGTTTGGAGGGAGTGGGAAGTTATTGTTAGGTGTGTGATGTGAGTGGGGGAAAGACATGAGTGATGTGGGAAAGTGGGAAAGTTGGGTGTGAGAAAGTAGGGGTAAGGCATGAGTGAAATGGGGAAGTGGGAAAGATGGGTGGTTTTATTTATTTAATTTTTATTTTTATTTTTTTTAACTCTATATACATTTATTTAACTTTTCCTAAAACTTTTTTTTATTAAATAAAAGAAAAACAAAATACACACACACACACACACACACACACACACACACACACACGATATATATATATATATATATATATTTTTTTATTAAATAAAAGAAGATAAAAAAAATACACACACAGACACATATATATACCAACTTACTTTAAGACTTAAAGAAACTATGTAAATAAGAAAACTCAATATTTACACTAAAATTTAAATTATACCAAGAAAAATACTACTATAAATTACATCTAAATTAAAAAAAATCGAATATATATAAATCGAATATATTCATCTAAGAATATGAATATTTTTTTAAAAAATAAATATAATCTTCCTATCCTAATAATACTCAAAATAAAATTGTAACTCCTATTTTTTACTTCATATAAATTTGGAAAAAAATGACAGTTATAAGGCAAATTTAACCATTTTAATTACATTTTTAAAAAATATTCTTCATACCCTAATCCTAATAAAAATAAATTTGTAACTCCTTTTTTTAACTTCCTATAAATTTGGAAGAAAACTGATGATTTTGAAGGAATGGTTAGTTTTTTTATTTAAAATAAATTAAATTACAGTTCGTATCATAATCCTAATCAAAATGTAATTGCATTTGGTTATTTTTTTATTCGTAAAAATTAAGAAGAAAAGTGACAGTTTTGCAAGGAATGGAATCAGTTTTTTTTAAATAAAATTTTGTCTTCCTCCTAATCCTAATTAAAACAAATTTGTAATTGGTTTTTTTGTACTTCCTATAAATTAGGAGCAATGTCCTAATGAGACGCGTGTTAATTTCTTGCTTTGACACTTGGCTTCATGAGAAGCTTTTGTCTTTGGCTTTTAATAATATATAGATAGATATAAAAGATTATGAGAAGTTTTATTTCTAATAGTAATTTCCTAATTATTAATTACTTATTTGAATTGAGTAAATAACTACCCCTTTCCAATGATAGATATTTAAATATTTTAATTTAAATTAAAAAGAAATAACTAATAACTAACTATTAACTTATTAACTAAATTTTGTCCTAAAAACTAACACTTGGCATTCTCATACGCTGCCACTTGTCAAAATTCTAGGTTAGACTTTCTTCCTTTTAATTATATATAGTTTTGATTGTGTTCGATTGGGTGTTGTTCCGTTAGCCTATTTTGATATATTTGTACTGAATTTGGATATTTTTGGCGTGCGTGGATGCTGGTTCGAGGAGCTAAATCGTTGTTTTCGCCGGATCGAGGTGGGTAATACTTGTAAATAATGTCTTGAGGGTTAGCAAATCCCGGACTTGCACATCTTAGTGCTGTATTGAGGTGACTTGCACGCCGGATATTAGAGCACCATTGGAAATTGTGACTTGGTCTTTCCCGCATAATGAATATAACACCTAATTGCTTGAAATTGAATTGACATCCTAATAAAAGATATTAATTATCATGCTTGGGCTTTGTGCCGATTATTGGAATCCTTCTGGGATTGGTATCACTGTCTTGATAACACTGTGCATATTTTTATCTCAATTTAAGGTTTCTAATGGTATTTTGCTACTCAGCATTTTTATAAGGTTATGAAAAACTTGAATAATGTCTTAATGATATTTCTAGTTGTGAACTAATATGATACTGTTGCCCGAGGGGCTTTCTTGATTATTTGTTAGACTGATTGGGGCCGAGGGCCATATGTTAGGACATGACGATTTATGTGAGCATATGCATACACATGCATGGATCGGATTGCACGTCGCAGTCGTATATGGATCGGGATGCGCGCCGCAATAGGTGTGATATTGATATTGCGCTTGGGCTGTTGGAGCCCCTCCGGAATCTGAACCCCCACAGTGAGCGCGAGTGACTTTGCATGGATCGGCTGTACGCCACAGCGACAAATGCATTGCATGGCATACATACATTGGTTTACGTGTACTACGTGTAATAACATTTAGCACTCATATATTACTGGCACACATGCATTATTTGCCTAATTGACCAGATCTCCTGGTGGAAATTGTTACGGAGTGCTGAGCCCAAGGGGCTGATTTGAGTGCAGACTTGTACTGCTTGAGATTGTACCCAGGTATTGGTATGTTATCCTGAAAGAAAAAAAGCTAAAAATCGAGATTTCTAAATAATCTACTCACATATGCTGAATATGAATAAAATGATAGTGTATTGAAGTTTAAAGATAGTTCTGTATTGTGAAGCATGAGATAGTGCTTTGCGTGGTTTTATTTTCTTCAGCATTATTTACTTTTATTACCGCTGAGTTGGAAGTACGCACACCCGACTACACGCACCTTGTGTGCAGATCCAGGTACATCACAGCAGAGCTGATTTTATAGCAGCCCGGGAGTGCATTTGGACAGTCGAGGTAGCTGCCAGCGTCCGCAAGACCTGACTCTCCAGTTTATCTTAATTTTGTTCTGTCTATCCCACACCTGTGCACAGTTGTATACACAATCACAGTTTATAAATTTTGGTAGAGGCTCATGACTTGTGACTCCTGTTCTGTTGGGAGGATGTACTGGTTTGGGATGCCTAATCCCGGCGTTTGGGTATTTCTTTATTATTATTCTATTGTTGTTTACGCTGAAAAAAGGGGTTTAAGTGTGAGCTGGTAGCTCTGTGTTTCTGTTGATTGGTCGGGCTGGCCGAGCCATTTGTTGGGCGCCATCACGACCGGGTTTGGGGTCGTGGCAACTTGGTATCAGAGCCTAGGTTACTAGGCCTCATGAGTCTTGAGCCGGTTGGTAGAGTCTTGTGGATCGGTACGGGGACGCCTGTACTTATCCTTGGGAGGCTGCAAACCTTTAGGAAACACTTCACATTTCTTGAAATTCTTATCGTGCATACGTGATTCAGCTTGGGATATAATTCTTGAAATTCCTTCCATACGCCTGTATGCGCACTCGAGCGCTCAGTATTTAATTGCCTTGATGGCTTGTGATTCCCTGATTGAGGGGTGAGATATGATCTCCGTGAGTTTATGTTGGGCCAGTCGGGAGGACTTGAGGCCAGATCCTTGTCTATGTCTTGAGCACCTAGGTGCTGATTCTGCGAACTGGTATTATGAAATTATATGACTAGTATTGTCCCAAATTTTGGATACGGCAGCTTGATAATGGATGAGCTGTTAGGTGTTAGACTCTTATTGTGATTCATTGTGTAGCCCTAACTATGGGCGTGGTGAATATGTTCATGTCTCTTAGTGGAAAGGTAAAATGCATTACGTGTGGTAGTATGAGTTCAGACTCAGAAAGATCAAATGTGTTGTGCTATGTGCATTATGATGTCTTGTCAAATTGTGGATGCTTTGCTAGGATGGTTTTGGTGATTCTCTGGCTGGTGGATAGGCCATATTACAAAGGAAACTCTGCCGAAATTTTTGAAAAATGTGAGACTTAGAAAAGATTTTGTCACCTAAGGAATGGGCTTAACCGTTGTGTGTGTATAAATGACAGAAATTGAAGAAAAGTCAAGGTCTCTGATGATTCGAGTCTCTGTCGGGGCTTGTAAATAACTTGAGTTTAATCTCACTATAACATTATGGCACCATTTGAGTAAGAATGCCATGAGTGGTAAAAGTGCGTTGATGTATGGCTCCGAGCCAATTTGGGGAGGTTGCTATTAATCAACTAATTGCACGGTTGTGTGTTGTGTTGGTACTGTCTTTAAGTACCAAAGGTTATGGTGCTTCGTAGGTGTGAAGAAATACTAGGATGTTTTGAACTGCTGTTGGTAAAGAATGTTCGGTTTATAGAAAAGAAAGATAGTTAATCGTATCTGTAGGTAATCATGTTTTGCGATGTCAGAGTTCTAACAAGGCGCGAGTGGTTCTGTTCAATAAGACAGTTGAACTACAGCTGAATAAGGGTACATGACACCCGAGAATGGTTTTTGCGGTGTTCAAGATTTTGCTTGTAACAGTCACGTGTCTTAAGATTGTGTATGTGGCTAAAGACAGCGGTTTCGTTAGAAAAGATCAAAGCTTGTGTTATATAATGTGAATGATGGGATTCTATGTATCCGTATTGGAAAGTAATGATAACAAATTCAAAATCGCAGGAAGTTCTTCAAAATAAAGTATTGTAAAATGTGGTACTTCTGGGAAACATTGAGAGAGTACTCAGTGGCCTATGGGTCTTAGACCATGTGGTCTTATGTACGTGCCACGACCCAAACCCTAGTCGTGATGGCGCCCAACACAATGCTAGGCAAGCCCAACCATATTATCTCTTAACCAGCCATTTATTAATTCCAGTTAATCAAGTTAAACTTAAATGGCAAGTGTTCATATCAAAATGCTAAACGTAATGGTAGAAACATACAAAATACGGTCCCAACCAAATCGTGGTGTCACGAGTCTGAGCCTCTACAAATGAGATCTACTACACAATCAAGTCTAAGCAGAATGGAGACAACAAAATGATAAAAAGGAAGAGGTTAGGTACTGCGGACATCGGTAGCTACCTCGAAGTCTCCACAAAATAGGGATAATAAAGTAGTTACGATAGCTCAACTGCCCTCCTGCACCTGTATATCTGCACAAGAAGTGAAGGAGAGTGGGGTGAGTATATTTCAACTCAGTGAGTAATAATAATAAACAATAATTGAAAATAAGAACTCCTGTACTAGCACTAAACAGTTCTAAGGCAAACCCCCACAGGTAAGTCATCACTACAATGAATACTTTGATCTCCAGTCCACGTCTATCTCAACAAGGTCCCATACTGACAAAATCCTCACTTGTACCACTACGGTGTACAACCATCTCAATTCATGAAGGTATATACATATGTCTATAATGTATAAGTATTTAAGTATGTATAAGGATATGAATAAGTATAATGCTGCGGCGTGCAGCCCGCTCTAATATATATACCGCTGCGGTGCGCAGCCCGCTCCATTTAACGTCGATGGCGCTCACTGGGGGTGTATACAGACTTTGGAGGGGCTCCCTAGGCCCAAGCGCTATGATGCTGCGGCGTGCAGCCCGATCCACACATATATTACTGCGGCGTGCAGTCCGATCCAATATATATATATATATACACATATATAACTATACTGCTGCGGCGTGCAGCCCGATCCCATAATATACACCAGTGCTCACTAAGAATATGTGCAGACTCAGACTCCGAAGGGGCTCCTACGGCCCAAGTGCAATAATACTGCAGCGTGCGGTCCGATCCACATGTATATTACTACGGCGTGCAGTCCGATCCAATATATATATTGCTGCGGCGTGCAGCCCGATCCAATATATATACTACTGCGGCGTGCAGCCCGATCCGGTATATATACTGCTGCGGCGTGCAGCCCGATCCGATATATATATATTTATATATAATACCTCATAACGGGTTCTCGACCCCGTCCCAATTAGTATAGGATTGGCCTTTCAGGCCCACTCAGCTAAATCAAGGAATTTCCACCCTAAGTAATCAGTCTCTCACAGTACTCACCTAGTACTGGCTCTTAATATGCTATTCAGCTAGTTTTACGGCTGAGTGTAACTTTTCAACACGATATAAGGGTCACCTAGCTGTATAGGTCCCCTAATATTCTACAGATCGACACAAGGCCCCAAACATGGCTATTAGCCCAATAACACAGTTATAATCTCATTATCGGTCATAATACCCACCTTACTATTAGCCGGGAAGGACCTAGTCCAATTCCCCAATCACAATGTCACCACGCTCGTCGCAAGACACGTGTCTCATCTCAACATAGCACTGTGAAGTGCTAGTATGGGGTTTCAAACCCTCAGTACATTATTTACTATCACCACTCACCTCGATCCGGTAGAAGCCTTAGTCCGCCTTGCGCTCTCCTCGCAATTCAATCACCTTGGATGCCGAATCTACTCAAAATCAATGAGAATACATAAATATAGGCTAATTAGACACAACCCATTCGAAATAACTCAATTTGCACCAAAACCCACAAAGTTGTCAAAATACGACTTTTGGTACACTTCTCGAAAAATTACGAAAGTTACATTTCCGGAATCCTTGTCTCAACACGAGTCTGTACATACCAAATTCATAAAAATCGGAGTTCATTTGACCCCTTAAATCACCATTTCTATCCAAGAGGGTTTTCTACCATTTTTAACAAAATTTCTCAAATTAAACACCAAAACTTGCAATAGATTCGAGTTATACAACCAAAATTGAGTTAAGAGTGCTTACCCCGTTGTTCTCTCAAAATACCTCCCGAAAAATTGCCTTACCTGAGCTCCAAATCGTCAAAAATGACAAATGGGACGAAGTTTGGACTTTATTCTGCTGCCCAGAGACTTGTTCGTCGCGTTCACGGTCATACTCTCGCGTTCGCGAAGAACAAACTTCCAAAATTTTGTTTTTCACCTCTGCTCGGACAGCCTCTATTGAAATAGTGATAACGTTTTACACACAACTCCAAATGATTATTATAATGTTTTTCTGAAAACTAGATTCAATTATATACAACTTTTGTTTTAGAATCACCTCTAAATTCCTTGTAGATAAAAAGATATGAGCTTCAGAAATAGGACATGCGCGACAGAAATTCCTTCTTCGCGAACGCGAAGCACTATCGCGAACGCGAAGAACACAAGTCCAAGATGACAAATCCTTCATCGTGAACGCGATGGCCAAAAGTCTCAGAATCCAATTTCTTCTTCGCGAACGCGATGGGACCTCGCGGACGCGAAGGACTACACCAGATACCAGCAACAACACTTCAAAAACTTCCAAAAATGACCCGTTAGGCATTCAAAACACACCCGAGACCCCCGAGACCTCAACCAAAAGCACCAACTTGACTTAAAACATTATACAAACTTGTTCCAATCATCAAAACATGTCCTTAAACACGGAAATCATCAAATCAAAGCGCATTCAAGCCTAATTTTCATCTAAAATTTCCGAAACCAACATCCAATCAAAAACCCGACCAAACGATGTCCGAATGACCTGAAAATTTGCAGGCATATCCAAAATCACCTAACGGAGCTACTACAACTATCAGAATTCCATTCCGACTTCCGGATCATAATCTCACCTACCGTTTAAATTTCGCCAAAATTCAACCTTAGCCAATTTAATCCTATTTCTACACCGTCCTCCAAATTCAATTCCGATCGCTCCCCTAAGTCAAAAATCACCTCCCGGAACTAACCAAATCATCAGAATCCGATTCCGAGCACTCTAACTAAATAGTCAACTGCAGGTTGACTTTCCATATTTAAGCTTCCTTCAAAAAGGCTATTTGCCTTATTTTCGACCAGAATCACTCCTAACTCACCCGATAGACACTAACACTGATATAAAACCATGAAACATATAAACGAAGGGGTAATAGGGTGATAAATCTTGTGAAGACGAGTCGGGTCGTCACATTCTCCCCAACTTAAGCAAACGAGTTCTCGAGCGTACCAGAGTTGTACTAGAAGCAACCCAATAGTTGAATGACCTTACCAAGCATATATTCGGGGTGATCCCATATCGCCCTATCTCACATAAATCCGATAATACCATATGGCTGGAAATTCACGGTCCATCTGAACCATAAACCGCATTGCACTTTCCGAAATCACATACCAGCCCTAATCTCATGCCTATGTCCAAGATACACATGATCCAACTATAATAGCCCATACTCGCCATTCCGAGTGAGATCACATGATGTATCGAACAACCCAATTGCTCGAGACGATGTCCTCGGATCTCAACAATTGCCCACGGCAACCAAATACTAACTGAAAACCCCCTTTTTCATTAGCTAAAGTCTTACTCCATTACCTTCATATCCTTCCCACGACAGCTGAAACACACGATATATCGAATCCATCTCTCAGGTCAGCCATTCGTGAATCCATTTCCCCTTTTAACCGATACCACAACCGATTCCGAAGAAAAACCCCGATATTACCTTTCTAATCAGCTAAAATCACATATGCTTGCACCTATTAATGACTCCAATGCTCATTTCGATTATAACACACCGCACTGGTGATATGACACCTCAACACCGGCCTAAGCCGCGACGAACACAACACAGGCTCCAATAAGAACGATCTGAACACACTCGAATCATGACCACTAACTCACACTAAAGAGCTATAATTCAAATTCCTCAATACCATCACAACACATAATTGAGACCTCGTCTCACATCATAGAATTAGGGTACCTGAATCCTCGTCGAAAGGTCATAACATCATGTGGTCTTGCCACAACTCATGATTCCATCCAACACTATTACTCATGGAGCACCTCAAGTCACCATGCTCAAAACGGTCAGCCACACACATATTTAGGTCTGAACTTAAGCAATCAATCACACCTGCAGTGATACAATTGATATATGTTATCAAATCCTGATAAGACACAACCGATGTGCTATTCCTCGAGTGGTACCCAATAGGGACTATTCCTCAGAAGTCAGGAAGTATTGTATGCAAGGTAACATATAGGAAGCTATATTTTCCACATTATACTGTTGCGGCGCACAACCTGTTCCAATAACATACATGTGGCGGCGTTCCACCCGATTCACGCATAAATCTAGCAAAGGGAATGCATATCGAGTCAAGTCGCTCTTTGCAACAAACATATACATAGCCTCAAACTCGGCCACATGAAACGCATCCGACAAAGTTCCTCAATACTGGAACTGAATAAATGTTAGATACCTCTACACTGACATCCCCCATGAAGGCCCAACTGACAAAGCAATACCTACCAGCCGTCTGCGGGCCCTAGGGTACATTTACCATGCTAGAGTATGATCTAATGCGCTTTGCCACGCAGTTGTGATATTTTTCTGATATAGTCCATATCACATTAGTCTAGACAACCTGACTTATGACAACCAGTCTGCAATCATATATCATTATTCCAATTCATCATATCAAGTAACGAAATAGCCACTAGGGCTTCCAATTTCCAATAACCACTAAACGGTGCCGATACACACGATATACCACCACTGCGTAGGCGGATTACGATAACTTCTAGTCTCCAACACATATGTAACACATGAATCACTATGCCTGATTCCACATTCCACCGTACGAATGCATAATCACACATATCAAGCCTCCATTCATACCACATAAGCCATTCAGAAATTTTCCTATGCCATCAACAACTCAATCATCACTGTCAATCCAACAATAGGATACCACCATACCACTGGACATTATCAGTTTACATTACCTTGCCCTTTTTGACAATATACTCCGCCAAATCACTAGAATAGCAGTACCATTTTCCTTATCACCAGAAAGAGATTCTCAGATTATCTGCAGCTGTCCATGATGCTTGGGAATTCTAATGACTCCCCATATAATATGAATTGATCTCAAAACCTTGAACATGCCGTTATCATCTTTCCATAACACATCGCATATACCATACCGCACCAAGATAACATGGAGGCTTCTATCCCTTTCCTACGCTGCAAACATCGATGCACTCAACTAGTCAAGGACTTTCATGATCCCATATAGAGAAAACTCATTACACATTCCAAGCTTTGCATACCAACAGGAAATACACTCATTTTCAAACCACGGTAAAACACATCACAAACTCTTTCTCCCAATTACATGGCAAAAGTTAAACTGTCAGGATTGAGTCCTTATACCCATATCGAGTTGCACAACTGCCAGCACTCAAGAGCTTTGTTGCACAATATCTTCAAGACTCATTACTTCAACCACATACCAGGAATTAATTGTATTCCTTATCATACCGTTTCGGTTTATTAACAAGTTGTTCCATTTACCCAGTTTCCTTTCTAATTCATCCTTAATTTAATATTAGCCTTTACTGTAGCACAATAATATATCAACTCATGTTACCACACGAGACTCGTACATACGACCACGCGGTCTAAGGCTCACAGGCCGCTGAATACTCTCTCAAATGTTTCCCAGAGTACCACATTCTATAATACTTTATTTTGATGAACTTCCCGCGATTTTTAATTTGTTATCATTACTCTCCAATATAGATACATAGAATCTCATCATTCACATAACATAACACAAGTCTCGATCCCTTCTAATGAGACCACAGTCTCTATCCATATACACCACCTTAAGACACCTGACCGTTACAAGCAACATCTTGAACATCACAAGACTATTCTCGGGCACCATTTGCCCTTATTCACTTATAATTCAACTCTCTTATTGAACAGAACCACTCGTGCCTTGTTAGAATTCGGACATCGCAGAACATGATTACTTACAGGTATAGTTAGCTATCCTTCCTTCCTATGCACCGAACATTCTTCACCAACCGTAGTTCAAAACATCCCAGTATTGCTTTACATCTACGAGGCACCATAACCTTTACCAAAATTTCCAACGTACTTAGAGACATAATCAACATAGCACACAACCGTGCCATCAGCTAGTCAATAGCAACCTCCCCAACTTAGCTTGAAGCCATATATCAAAGCACTTTTAACCACTCATAGCATTCTCATTCAAATGACGCCACAATGTTATAGTGAGATTGAACTCAAGTCATATACAAGCTTTGACAGAGACTCAAATCCTCAAAAACCTTAGCTCTTCTGCAGTTCTTGCATTTATATACACTCAACAATTAAGGATATTCTTTAGGTGATAAAATCTTTTCTAAGTCCCAAATTTTCCGAAATATTTCGACAGAGTTTCCTTTGTAAGTTGGCCTATCCACCTGCCAGAGAATTACCAAAACCATCCTAACAATACATTCACAACTCGACAAGACATCACAATGCATATTAACAACATAAATCTCAATACTACACGAATTATATTATCAAAATTAGTACATGAACATGCGCTGCACCTCCTCAAATCAAAACATATGTCAAATACCTTTAACCACAATACTCATAGCACAACCAATTCAGTCTTCTTGAGTCTGAACTCATACTACCACACATAGTGCACTTTACATTTCCATTGAGAGGCATGAACATATTCACAACGCCTATAGCTAGATGATATTCAACGGATCACAACAAGACCTAAACACCTAACAGCTCACCCATTATCAAACCGCCATTCCCACAATTAGGGACAATACTGATCGTATGAATTTCATAATACCGGCTCGCATAATTAGCACCTTGGTGCCCAAGTCATAGACAAACATCCGGCCTCAAGTCCTCCAGACTGGCCCAACATGAACTCACAGGGATTATATCTCGCCCCTCGATCGAGAAATCATAAGCCATCAAGGCAAATTTATCACTAAGCACTCGAGTGCACTTACAGACGTGTAGAAGGAATTTCAAGAATTACATCTCAAGCTGAATCAAGTACGCACGATAAGAATTTCAAGAATTTGAAGCTTTCCTAAAAGGTTTGCAGCGTCTCGAAGATAAATACAGGCGTCCCCATACCGATCCACGAGACTCTACCAAACCGGCTCATGACTCGCGAGACTTGTTCACCTAGGCTCTGATACTAACTTGTCACAACCCAAACGCTAGTCGTGATGGCGCCCAACACAATGCTAGGCAAGCCCGACCATATTATCTCTTAACCAGCCATTTATTAATTCCAGTTAATCAAGTTAAACTTAAACGGCAAGTGTTCATATCAAAATGATAAACGTAATGGTAGAAACATACAAATACGGTCCCAACCAAATCGTGGTGTCACAAGTCTGAGCCTCTACAAATGAGATCTACTACACAATCAAGTCTAAGCAGAATGGAGACAACAAAATGATAAAAACGAAGAGGTCAGGTACTGCGGACGTCAGCATCTACCTCGAAGTCTCCACAGAATAGATACGAATAAGCAGCTACAACAACTCAACTGCTCTCGGGCACCTGTGAATCTGCAAAAAAAAAGTGGAGGGAGTGGGGTGAGTATATTTCAACTCGGTGAGTAATAATAATAAACAATAACTGAAAATTAGAACTCCTGTACTATCACTAAACAGAGCAAAGGCAAACCCCCACAGGTAAGTCATCACTACAATGATACTCTGATCTCCAGTCCACATCTATCTCAACAAGGTCCCACACTGACCAAATCCTCACTCGTACTACTACGGTGTACAACCATCTCAATACATGAAGGTATATATATATGTCTATAATGTATAAGTATTTAAGTATGTATAAGGATATGAATAAGTATAATGATGCGGTGTGCAGCCCGCTCTAATACATATACCGCTGCGGCACGCAGCCCGCTCTATTTAACGTCGACGACGCTCACTGGGGGTGTATACAGACTTCGGAGGGGCTCCCTAGGCCCAAGCGCTATGATGCTGCGGCGTGCGGCCCGATCCACACATGTATTACTGCGGCGTGCAGTCCGATCCAATATATATATGTATATATATATTTATACTGCTGCGGCGCAGCCCGATCCCATAATATATACAGCGCTCACTGAGAATGTGTGCAGACTCAGACTCCGAAGGGGCTCCTACAGCCCAAGCGCAATAATACTGCGGCGTGCAGTCCGTCCCACATGTATATTACTGCGGCGTGCCGTGCAGACTCAGACATCGAAGGGGCTCCTACAGCCCAAGCGCAATAATACTGCGGCGTGCAGTCCGATCCAACACATATACTGCTGTGGCGTGCAGACCGATCAAGTATATATACTGCTGCGGCGTGTAGCCCGATCCAACATGGGTACATATATATAATACCTCATAACGGGTTCTCGACCCTGTCCCAATTAGTATAGGATTGGCCTTCCAGGCCCACTCAGCTAAATCAGGGAATTCCCACCCTAGGTAATTAGTCTCTCACGGTACACACCTAGTATTGGCTCTTAATATGCGATTCAGCTAGTTTTACGGCTGAGTATAAGTTTTCAACACGATATAAGGGTCACCTAGCTCTACAGGTCCCCTAATGTTCTACAGATTGGCACAAGGCCCCAAACATGGCTATTAGCCCAATTACACAGTTATAATCTCATTATCAGTCATAATACACAATTTACTGTTAGTCGGGAAGACCAAGTCCAATTCCCCAATGACAATGTCACCACTGTAAGGCCCCGTAAAATTTTTGTGCATAAAACCTAGTAGAGTGCTAGTACGGGGTTTCAAACCCTCAGTACATTATTTAATATCACCACTCACCTCGATCCGGTAGAAGCCTTAGTCCGCCTTGCGCTCGCCTCGCAATTCAATCACCTTGGATGCCGAATCTGCTCAAAATCAATGAGAATACATAAATATTGGCTAATTGGACACAACCCATTCGAAATAACTCAATTTGCACCAAAACCCACAAAGTTGTCAAAATCTGACTTTTGGTACACTTCTCGAAAAATTACGAAAGTTACATTTCCGGAATCCTTGTCTCAACACGAGTTTATACATACCAAATTCATAAAAATCGGAGTTCATTTGACCTCATAAATTACCATTTCTATCCAAGAGGGTTTTCTACCATTTTTAACAAAATTTCTCAAATTAAACACCAAAACTTGCAATAGATTCAAGTTATACAACCAAAAATGAGTTAAGAGTGCTTACCCCGTTGTTCTCTCAAACAATCTCCCGAAACATCGCCTTACCCGAGCTCCAAATCGTCAAAAATGACAAATGGGACGAAGTTTGGACTTTATTCTGCTGCTCAGAGACTTGTTCTTCGCGTTCGCGGTCATACTCTCGCGTTCGCGAAGAACAAACTTCCAAAATTTTGTTTTTTACCTCTGCTAGGACAGCCTCTATTGAAATAGTCATAACGTTTTACACAGAACTCCAAATGACTATTGTAATGTGTTTCGGAAAACTAGATTCAAAGATCTACAACTTTTGTTTTTGAATCACCTCTATATTCCTTGTAGATAAAAGGATATGATCTTCCGAAGTAGGACCTGCGCGACAGAAATTCCTTCTTCGCGAACGGGAAGCACTGTCGCGAACGCGAAGCACTGTCGCGAACGCGAAGCACACAAGTCCCAGATGACAAATCCTTCATCGCGAACGCGAAACACTGTCGCGAACGCGATGGCCAAAAGTCTCAAAATCCAATTTCTTCTTCACGAACTCGATGGGACCTCGCGGACTCGAAGGACAACACCAGATACCAGCAACAACACTTCAAAACATCCAAAAATGACCCGTTAGGCATCCGAAACAAACCCGATGCCCCCGGGACCTCAACCAAAGCACCAACATGACTTAAAACATTATACAAACTTGTTCCAATCATTAAAACAAGTCCTTAAACACTGAAATCATCAAATCAAAGCGAATTCAAGCCTAAGTTTCATCTAAAACTTTCGAAACCAACATCCAATCAAAAACCCGACCAAACGATGTCCTAATGACCTGAAAATTTGCAAGCACATCCAAAATCACCTAACGGAGCTACTACAACTATCGGAATTCCATTCCGAATCCCAGACCATAATCTCACCTACCATTTAGATTTCGCCAAAATTCAACCTTAGCCAATTCAAGCCTATTTCTACACCGGGCCTCCAAATTCAATTCGATCGCTCCCCTAAGTCACAAATCACCTCCCGGAACTAACCGAATCATCAGAATCTGATTCTGAGCCTTCTAACTAAATAGTCAACTCCAGGTTGACTTTCCATATTCAAGCTTCCTTCAAAAAGGCTATTTGCCTCATTTTCAACCAGAATCACTCCTAACTCACCCGATAGACTCTAACACTGAAATAAAAGTATGAAACATATAAACGAAGGGGTAATAGGGTGATAAATCTTGTGACAACGGGTCGAGTCATCACAGTACGAGTCTCATGTGGTAACATGAGTTGAGGTATTGTGGTGCTACAGTAAAGGCTAATATTAAACTAAAGATGAATCGGAAAGGAACTGGGTAAATAGAACAGCTTGTTAATAAACTGAAATAGTTTGATAAGGAGATGATTAATTCCTGGTATGTGTTCGAGGTAATGAGTCTTGCAGATATGATGCAACAAAGCTCTTGAGTGCTGGCAGTTGTGTAGCTCGATGTGGGTAAAAAGGACTCAGTCCTAGCAGTTAAACTTATGCAATGAATGGGAAGAAAGAGTTTGTGATGTGTTTTACCATGGTTTGAAAATGAGTATATTTCATGTCGGTATGGGAAAGCATAGAATGTGTAATGATTTTTCTTCCATATGGGAAGTCATTAAAATTCTCATGCAGCGTGGGCAGCTGCAGATAAACTGAGAGTCAATCTTTCTGGTGATTAATGGAAATGGTACCGCTATTCTAGTGATTTTGCAGAGTATATGGTCAAAAGGGCAAGGTAATGTAAACTGATAATACCTAGTGGTATTGTGGTTTCCTTTTGTGGGATTGTCGGTGATGATTAAGTTGCTAATGGTATAGGGAAATTTCTAAATGGCTTTCGTGGTATGAATGAATGCTTAATATATGTTATGTATGCGTACGATGGAGTGCGGAATCAGGCATAGTGATTCATGTGTTATATATGTGTTAGAGACTAGAAATTCTCGTAACTCGCCTCTGCAATGGTGGTATATCATGTGTATCGGCACTCGTTTAGCGGTAGTGTGAAATTGGAAGTACTAGTGGCTCTCTCGTTACTTGATATGACGAATTTGAATAATAATATATGATTGCAGACTGGTTGTCATAAGTCAGGTTGTCTAGACTTATGTGATATGGACTATGTCATAAAAATGTCACAAACTGTGTGGCAAAGAGCATATGATCATGCTCCAGCAGGGTAGAGGTACCCTAGGGCCAGCGGACGGCTGGTAGGTATTGCTTTGTCAGTTGGGCCTTCGTGGCGGATGTCAGTGTAGAGGTATCTACCATTGGTTCAGTTCCAGTATTGAGGAACTTTGCCGGATGTGTTTCATTTGGCCGAGCTTGAGGCTATATATGTTTTTTGTAATGAACAACTTAACCCGATGTGCATTCCCCTTTGCTAGATTTAGGCGTGGATCTCGTGGCAAGTCGCCACAGGTATAGTATCATGATCGGGTGGCGCGCTGCCATAGGTATGGTATCTGGATTGGGTGGCACGCCGCCACGGGTATGTCATTGGAGCGGGTTGCACGCCGCAATAGTGTAATGTAAAAATAGACTTAATTATATGTTACCTTGTATACAATACTTCCTGGATTCTGAGGAAAAGTCCGTATTGGGTATCGCTCGATGAATAACTCATCGGTTGTGTCCTTTCAGGATTTGATAGCATATACTAATTGTTTCACCGTGGGTGAGATTGATTGCTTGGGTTCAGACCTAGATTGGTGTGTGGCTGACCATTCTGAGCATGGTGACTGGAGGTGCTTTGTGAGTAATAGTGTTTGGATAGAATTATGAGTCGTGGCAAGGCCACGTGATGTTATGACCTTTCGAGAATGAGTCACGTACTCTATTCCTATGATGTGAGACGGGATCTTAGTTCTATGTTATGATGGTACAGAGGAATTGAATTACAGCGCTATTGTTGGAGTCAGTTGTCATGATTTGAGTATGTTCAGACGTTTCTTATTGGAACTTGTGTTGTGCTCATCACGGCTTAGGCCGGTATGGAGGTGTCATATCACCAGTGCGCTGTGTTATAACCTAAATGATCATTTGAGTCATTAATGAGTGCGAGCCTGTGTGATTTCAGTTGGTTAGAAAGGTAATATCAAGATTTGGCTCCGAATTCTGTTGTAGTATCAATTAAAAAGGGAAATGGATTGATAAATGGTTGACCTGAGAAATGGGTTCGATATATCGCTTGTTCGATTGCCGTGGGAAGGATATGAAGGTGTTGGAATAAGACTCTATCTAATTAGAAAGGTTCTTTCTGCTAGTATTTGGTTATTGTGGCCAATTGATGTGATTAGAGACCATCGTCTCGAGTGATTGGGTTGTTTGATACATCATATAATCTCACCCAGAGTGGCGGGTATGGGCTGTTACAGTTGGTTCGGGTGTATTCTGAGTATAGACGTGGGATTTGGATTTGGTATATGATTTTATAAAGTGCAATATGGTTTATGGTTCAGATAGACTGTGAAAATTCAGCTATATTGTTCTATCGGATTTATGATAGGTAGGGTGACATGGTATCACCCTGAGTATATGCTCTTGTAAGATCATTCAACTATTGGATTGCTTTTAGTACAACTCTGGTACGCTCGAGGACGAGCCTTTATTTAAGTTGGGGAGAATGTAATGACCCGACCCGTCATTACGGGAGTTATCGCCCCGTTTTCTTCATTTAATACTTCAATATGCTAACTTATAGGTGTTCGGAAAGTTAGAAGCAAATCGGAGAGAAATTAGATAGAAATGAGGCCACAAGCCTCCTTATGAGAATAAGAGGTTGGAAAAGTCAACCAAATGTTGACTGATGAGTTAGACAGCTCGGAATGGAATTTTAATGATTCGGCTAGTTTCGGGGGATCATTTATGACTTAGGAGAGCAATCGAATCGAATTCGGCGGTCCGGTGTTGTTTTAGGCTTGAATTGGCTAAGGTTGAATTTTGATGAAATCCAAATGGTAGGTGAGATTTTGATCCGGAGCTCAGAATGAAATTCCGAGAGTTGCAGTAGCTCCGTTAGGTAATTTCGGTTATGCGTGCAAAATTACATGTTATTCAGAAGTGGTTTGGTTGGGTTTTTGATTGAATGTTGGTTTCAGAAGTTCTAGATGAAACTTAGGCTTGAATCCACTTTGATTCGATGATTTCCGTGTTTAAGGGCGTGTTTTTATGATTGGAACAAGTTTGTATCTTTTTTTGGAGTAGGTTGGTGTTTTTCATTAGGGTCCCGGGAGCCTCGGGATGGATCCAGGGGTCCAAACGGACCATTTTGTGCCAAAAGGCACTACTGTTGCTGCTGCAATAAAAATGCAAGATTTTTGTTCTTCGCGATCGCGAAGTGTTCCATGCGATCGCGTAAGGTTTTGTTTGGGTTCATCTCGATCGTGATGGTTTGTATGCGATTGCATAAGTCTAGGATCGAAGGCAATGCGTTCGCGGGTAAGCTCATGCGATCGCGTAGGATCGAGGTTGGAAGCTGTGCGATCGCGGAGGTAGTGTCCCGATCGCGTAGAAGTAAATTGATCGCCTAGATTTTTGTGCATCGCGATCGCGTGCCAAGGGCCACGATCGGATAGAACATTTTTGAGCCCAGGAAAATTTGTGCATCGCGATCGCGAGCCAATGGGTGCGATCGCACACCCAAAACCTCTATTTTTGAGGTTTTAGAGAGCATATTGATGGGAATTGAAGGGGATTTTACCGGGTAATCATCGGAGGTAAGTTCTATGGTCTAAATACGTGATTTTTCCTTAGAATCTTCAATTATTTCACTGAAATTGGGAGAATTAATAGGGGAATTTCACCCTAAAACTGGGTTATGGTAAAACATCAATTTGAATGGGCAAACAAAGTCCGATTTGGACAAACTTTATATGTATGGACTCGTGTTGAGATAAGGAACCCGAATATGTAACTTTTGTAATTTTTCGAGAAGCGTACCGAAAGTCGGGTTTTGGCAAATTTGTGGGTTTTCATGTAATTTGATTGTGTTCGATTGGGTGGTGTTCCGTAAGCCTATTTTGATATATTTGTACTGAATTTGGATAGTTTTGGCGTGCATGGATGCTGGTTCGACGAGCTAAAACATTGCAGAGTTTGCGTTTTCGCCGGATCGAGGTGGGTAATACTTGTAAATGATGTCCTAAGGGTTAGTAAACCCCGAACTTGCACATCTTAGTGCTGTATTGAGGTGACTTGCACGTCGGATAACGGGCGTGAGGTAGAGCACCATTGGGAATTGTGACTTGATTCGTCCCGCGTAATAAATAATAACACCTAATTGCTTGAAATAGAATTGACATCCTTATAAAAGATATTAATTATCATGAATTGGAGTAATTATCATGCTTGGGCTTTGTGCCGATTATTTGAATCCTTCAGGGATTGGTATCACTGTCTTGATAACACTGTGCATATTTTTATCTCAATTTAAGGTTTCAAATGGTATTTTGCTACTCAGCATTTTTATAAGGTTATGAAAAACTTGAACAAGGTCTTAATGACATTTCTAACTGTGAGCTAATATGATATTGTTGCCCGAGGGGCTTTCTTGATTATTTTTTAGACTGATTGGGGCCGAGAGCCATATGTTAGGACACGACAATTTATGTGAGCATATGCATACACATACATGGATCGGACTGCACGCCGCAGTGGTATATGGATCGGGCCGCGCGCCGCAGCATGTGTGATATTGATATTGTGCTTGGGCTGTAGGAGCCCCTCCGGAGTCTGAACCCCCACAGTGAGCGTGGGCGCCTTTGTATGGATCAGGCTGTACGCCAAAACGTCATATGCATTGCATGGCATACATACATTGGTTTACGTGTACTACGTGTCATAACATTTAGCACTCATACATTACTGGCACGCATGCATTATTTGCCTTATTGACCAGATCTCCTGGTGGAAATTGTTAGGGAGTGTTAAGCTCAAGAGGCTAATTTGAGTGCAGACTTGCACAGCTTGAGATTGTACCCAGGTATTGGTATGTTATCATGAAAGAGAGAAAGCTAAAAATCGATATTTCTAAATAATCTACTCACATATGCTGAAAAGGAATAAAATGAAAGTGTATTGAAGTCTAAAGATAGTTCTGTATTGTGTAGCATGAGATAATGCTTTGCGTGATTTTCTTTTCTTCAGCATTATTTACTTTTATTACCGATGAGTTGGAAGTACTCACACCCGACTCCTTGCACCTTATGTGCAGATCCAGGTACATCACAGCAGAGCTGATTTTATAGTTGCCCGGGAGTGCATTTGCACAGTCGAGGTAGCTGCCAGCGTCCACAGGACCTGACTCTCCAGTTTATCTTTATTTTGTTATGTCTATCACACAGCTGTGCACAGTTGTATACACTATCACAGTTGATAAATTCTGGTAGAGGCTTATGACTTGTGACTCCTATTCCGTTGGGATGTTGTACTGGTTTGGGATGCCTAATCCCGGCGTTTGGGTATTTCTTTATTATTATTCTATCATTGTTTATGCTTAAAAAAGGGGTTAAGTGTGAACTAGTAGCTCCGTATTTTTGTTGATTGGTCAGGCTGGCCTAGCTGTTTTCTGGGCGCCATCACGACCGGGTTTGGGGTCGTGACATTTCCTGTGACGACCCGGCTCGTCGTCATGGGAATTACCACCCCGTTATGTTGTAATTATATGTTTTATGCTTTTATATCAGTGTTAGAGTCTATCGGGTGAGTTAGGAGTGGTTTGGATTGAAAATGCGGCAAATAGCCTTTTTGAAGGAAACTTGAATATGGAAAGTCAACCTGGAGTTGACTATTTAGTTAGAGGGCTCAAAATTGGATTCTGATGGTTCGTAGTTCTGGGAGGTGATTTGTGACTTAGGGGAGCAATCAGAATTCAATTTCGAGGTCCGGTGTAGAAATAGGCTTGAATTGGCTAAGGTTGAATTTTGGTGAAATCCGAACGGTACGTGAGATTTTGATCCGGGGGTCAGAATGGAATTCCGACAATTTCTGTAGCTTCGTCATGTGATTTTGGATATGTCCGCAAATGTTCAGATCATTCGGACGTCGTTTGGTCGGGTTTTAGATCGAATGTGTAATTCGGAAAGTTTTAAGGAATTTAGGCTTGAATTCGATGTGAATTATGGGTTATGATGTTGTTAGACGTGTTTTGAGGATTGGAACAAGTTTGAATAAGGTATTATGATGTGTTGGTGTGATTGGATGAGGTCCCGGGGGCCTCGGGGTGTTTTCGGATGGTTAAACGGGAGAATATATGGAAAATTGCAGACATTGTGTACTGGTTATGTTATTTTCGCTCCTGCGGAAATGGGAGCACAGGAGCGGACAAGGGCGGCATAGGATCGGAGGCGATCGCTGAAGCGGAGATTGGTCCGCAGGGGCAGCGTCGCTGGTGCAAGAAGGCGATCGCAGAAGCGGACTTGAGGCGTAATGGGAAAGTCCGCAGAAGCGGATTTGTGATCGCCTAGGCTAGTCTGCAGGAGCGGACTCTTGTGCGCAGAAGTGGGAGTTTCCGCAGGAGCGGTTATGATTTCGCGGAAGCGGACGAGCGGAAGCGGACGCGCGGAAGCGGTCCTATGTTCGCAGAAGTGAAAATGGCCGGCTAGGCCTGGAATCGCAGAAGCGACCAGCTGGTCGCGGATACGGGCTTGCAGGAGCAGAATTTTGTCCGTAGCAGCGGAAATTGCAGAAGGATTAAAAGTATCAGGAGTTAAAAAATTTCAGAAACATTTCAACATTTGGGGCCTCGACTTAAGAGGCGATTTGGGCAAATTTTAAGGGAAATTCAAGGCAAATCATCAAGTAATCAACTATGGACTCATATTATGATTAGTATTGATAATATTATGCAATTATCTCATGAAAATGGAGGAATTTGGGTATTTTATGGAGGTTTTAGCCCTAGGTTTAAAATATAGAAAAATAAGGATTTGAGTGGGCAAATGAAGTTCGAATTTGATATATGTTATATGCCTAGACTCGTATTGAGATGAGGGTTCCGAATATGTAACTTTTGTAATTTTTTGAGAAGCGTAGCGAAAGTTGGGTTTTGGCAACTTTGGGAATTTTGATGTAAATTGAGTTGTTTTGACTGGGTATCGTTCCATTGGTCTAATTTGATGTGTTTCTAATATATTTGATCAGATTCTACGCGTGCGGAGCTTGATTCTCGTGGCAAGGGCATCGTGGAGTATTGGTCGCGCTGTATTGAGGTGAGTAATAGATGTGGGTGATGACCAGCGGGTTCGAAACCCCGGTATACCACTTTGTAACTATGTATAGCGGCGAGACACGTGCTCTCTTGAGAGTGCGGGGTCGATTGTGATTTGGGGACTATGGCTTAGTCCGACTTGTTGATACTGCGTTATGATATTAGCTATTCTTGAGGCGTCGAACCTCCTTCTCGGATGGTTGCATATTATATTGTGATATTGGCTACTCTTGAGCCGTTAAACCTCCTTCTTGGACGGTTGAGTATACTTGTAGGCTGTGAGCCAGTTATTGGATCCCGCAAGGATCGTTATCATCGTCTTGTGATATTGACATGCTAGTTTTACTGCAATTCCGTAGCTTTTACTGTTATCATGATATTTCAATCTCTAGAACTTGACATTTACTGTTTTCAACTGAAAAGTGATAAAAGAGTTTTCAAAACTACTTTTGAGCCTGCGAGGCTGCATTTGCATATTAGCTGACTTGTAGTGGATCGGGCTACGCGCCACAGCGTATATTCATGATATTGTGCTTGGGCTGTAGGAGCCCCTCCGGAGTCTAAACACCCACAGTGAGCACGGGTACCCAAATTGGATCGGGCTACACGCCGTAGCGGTCATTTCATGCATTGCATTGCATTTAGCTACACCTGCTAGCTCTTATACTTGTGGTTGATATTGTTGGCTCTCTACTGTTGATATTGAACTGCTACAGGGTATTGGTTATAGCTTTACATTATGCTTTACTGTGGATTTCTTATCTACACTGTCTTACCATTGTTTATTACCACTTAGTCTGGCAGTACTCATTTTACTCCCTGCACCTTGTGTGCAGATCCAGGCACCTCTTAGCAGACCTGATCCGGTAGTTGCTCGGAGGCATTGTGCGGGATAGTCGAGGTAGCTGCAGCGTCCGCAGGACCTGACTCCCCTTCTAGCTGTCTTTTCATTTCATATTGTCATTTCTTTCCGCACTGAGTTTGGTTGTAAACCTTATTACACTTATGTTCTTTAGAGGCTCTTAACTCTTGACCTTTCGGTCTATGGGAGTTGGTATGTATTGGGATTTGGTTCCCTGTTTTGATATATCTATCATTGTTGTCTTATAACTTGTTATGCTTAAAATGGATAATGCGAGCTCATAGCTCCGTAAATGGTTGTTAATTGGTCGGGCTGGCCTAGTAGTGTGCTGGCACCATCACAACCGGATTTGGGGTCGTGACAAGTTGGTATCAGAGCCTAGGTTTACTAGGCCTCATGAGTCTTGAGCCGGTTAGTAGAGTGTTGTGGATCGGTACGGGGATGCCTGTACTTATCCTCGGGAGGCTGCGAACCTTTAGGAAACACTTCACATTTCTTGGAATTCTTATCGTGCGCACTTGATTCATCTTGAGATATACTTTTTTGAAATTCCTTCCGCACGTTTGTGTACGCATCGAGCGCTCAGTAATGTAATTGCCTTATGGCTTGTGATTTCCTCGAACGAGGGGCAAGATATAATCTCTGTGAGTTCATGTTGGGCAGTCGGGATGACTTGAGGCTGGACCTTGTCTTTGACTTGAGCATCGAGGTGCTGATTTTTATGAGTGGTGGAAATAGATAATGTACTGAGGGTTTGAAACCCCGTATTTGCACTATACAGTGCTATGCTAAGATGATACACGCGTCATGTGATGAGCGTGGTGGTATTATGACTCGGGATTTGGACTTGGTCCTTCCCGATTGATAGATTACTGTGTATAATGACTGAGACTGGGCTTATATCTATGTATTTGGGCTAGTAGCCATGTTTGGGGCCTTGTGCCGATCTGTAGAGTATTAGGGAGGCTTACTAATGGATGAGATGTTAATTGTCCGACTCTTATCTAAACTGTTGTGTAGCCCCGAACTATGGACGTGGTGAATATTTATTATATCTCTTAATTGGAAGGTAAAGTGCCTTAGGTGTAGTGGGACGAGTTCAAACTCAGGAAGACTAAAGTGATTATGCTATGTGTATCCTGGTGGAAGGTATTGTGCTGAAATGCTAATTGGGGCGAAGTAGGTGGGTTGATCCTCATGTGTAATTGAAAGGGATTTGATATGTGTTATGATTCGAGCAGGTACAACGCATGTTCATGTAACAACTATGATAATATGATTTGTGTAGTGTTGAGACTAATGTTGTCGATATGCATCGTGATGTCTTGTCGAGTTGTGAATGTATTGTTGGATGGTTTGGTGATTCTCTGGCAGGTGGATACGCCAAATTACAAAGGAAACTCTGTCAAATTTTTTGGAAAAATTTTGGACTTAGAAAAGATTTTTGTCACCTAAAGAGTGGGCTTAACTGTTGTGTGTGAATGAATACATGAATTGCAAAAGAGTTAATATTTCTGATGATTCGAATCTCCGCCGAAGCTTTTAAATGACTTGAGTTTAATCTAACTAGAACTTTGTGGCATCATTTGAGTAAGAATGCTATGAGTGGCTAAAAGTGCTTTGATGTATGGCTCCGAGCCATGTTGGGGAGGCTGTTATTGATTAACTGATTGCACTGTTGTCTGCTATGTTGGTTCTGTCTCTAGGTATGATGGGAAATCTTGATAAAGGTTATGGTGCTTCGTAGATGTGAAGAAATACTAGGATGTTTTGAACTTATGTTGGTAAAGAATGTTTGGTGTATAGACAAGAAAGATAGCTAATTGTATCTCTATGTAATCATATTCTACGGTGTCAGAGTTCTAGCAAGGCACAAGTGGTTTTCTTCAATAAGACAGTTCAATTACAGTTGAATGAGGTTGAATGACGCCCGAGAATTGTTTTTCGGTGTTCAAGATTTTACTTGTAACAGTCAGGTGTCTCATGATTGTGCATGTGGCTAAAGACGTTGGTTTCGTTAGAAGAGATCAAGACTTGTGTTATATTATATGAATGATGGGATTCTATGTAACCGTATGGGAAGGTAATGATAATGAATTCAAATCGCAAGAAGTTCTTCGAAATAAGTATTGTAGAATGTGGTCCTTCTAGGAAACATTGAGAGAGTATTTAGTGGCCTATGGGTCTTAGATGGTGTGGTCTTATGTACGAGTCTCGTGTGGTAACATGAGTTGATGTATTATGGTGTTACAGTAAGGGTTAATATTAAATTAAAGATGAATCGGAAAGGAAACTGGATAAATGGAACAACTTGTTAATAAATCGAAATAGTATGAGAAGGAATACGATTAATTCCTGGTATATGTTTGGAGTAATGAGTCTCGCAGATATTGTGCAATAAAGCTTTTGAGTGCTGGCAGTTGTGTGACTCGATATGGGTATAAGGACTCAGTCCTGGCAGTTTAACTTATGCAATGTAATTGGAAGAAAGAGTTGTGATGTGTTTTAATGTGGTTTGAAAATGAGTGTATTTCCTGTTGGTATGCAAAGCTTGGAATGTGTAATGAGTTTTCTCCATATGGGATCATGAAAGTCCTTGACTAGTTGAGTGCGTCGATGTTTGCGGCGTAGGAAAGGGATAAGAATGTCCATGTTATCTCAGTGTGGTATTGTATATGCGATGTGTTAGAGACCAGTTCATAATATATGGGAAGTTAGTAAAATTATTGAGCAGCGCGGGCAGCTGCAGGTGATTTAAGAATCGATCTTTCTGGTGATTAAGGAAAATGGTACAGCTATTCTAGCGAATTGGCAGGGAATATGGTTCAAAAGGACAAGGTAATGTAATAATATCTTGTGGTATGGTGGCATTGTCTTGTTGAATCGACTGTAATAATTGAGTCGCTAATGGCATAGTGAAATTTCTGAATGGCTTTTGTGGTATGAATGGATGCTTGATGTGCGTTATGTATTTGTACGGTGAAGTACGGAATTAGGCATGGTGATTCATATGTTATATATGTGTTAGAGACTTGAAGTTCTCGTTAGTCTGCCTATGCAGTAGTCATATATCGTGTGTATCAGCACCGTTTTGTGATTATTAGAAATCGGAAGTGTGACGACCCAAAGGGTCATCACTTATTTTATTAATAATTTCGAGCTTCTGAGTCCTTGAAAACCTCATTCTATGTTGCCTCGATTTACGTGCACGATCCGAGCATGTAGCCGGAAAGATTTTGTGATAGAAAATATGAATTCTATGAGAAATTTGGATAAAAATGATATTAATATTGATATGGTTGACTTCGGTCAACATTTTTGGTAAACGGATCCGGACCCGAGGTTGGATGGTCCCGAGAGGTCCGTAGGAAAATATGGGACTTGGACGTGTGTCCGGAGTTGAATTCTGAGGCCTAGAGCCCAAGTTATGAATTTTTATGTGAAATTGTTTTTGATGCAATTATTAAAGGAAATAAATTAATAGACCTTGGTATCGGGCTCGTATTTTGGTTCCGACGCCCGGTACAAGTCTTAAATATTATATATGTGATTTCTGTAAAGTTTGGTGACATTTGGATGTCGTTTGAGATGTTTTGGACCTTGAGTTCCAAGTTAAGAAGTTTTGAAAAAAAATCAAAAGTATGAAAATCATGAGTTTGAGGCTCGATTTGATTAAAACGAAGTGATATTGGCGATATGATCGCACGAACAAGTCCATAATGTGTTTTTGAGGTTGTGTACATGTTTGGTTTGGAGCCCGGGGGCTCGGGTAAAGATTTGATAGGCCGTTGGATGAAAATCTGAATTTTGAACTGCTGGTTTTTTTCACCCAGCTGTTGGCTTCGCAATTGCGAAGAATTTCTCGCAATTGCGAAGGTGACAGACCAAGGCAGGGTTCGCAAATGCGAACCCTTGATCGCAAATGCGAAGGGCGTCCGGGAAGGCTTGGGTTCGCAATTGCGAACATAACCTCGCAAATGCGAGGCCTTCACTGCCTAGCCATGCTTCGCAAATGCGAAGCATTCTTCGCAAATGCGATGCCTTCATTGCTAAGCCATGCTTCGCAAATGCGAAGCCTTCTTCGCAAATGCGAAGGAGCCTTGTTCGCAAATGCGAACATTATGTCGCAAATGCGAACCTCCCAGTATGCCTTGGCTTCGCAAATGCGAAGAAAAGTTCGCAAATGCGAACTTCCCACCCTTAGCTTATTTTTCAAACTCCAGAAATTGGTCGGGGTTCGCAATTGCGAACCCATGTTCGCAAATGCGAACACGGAGACCTGAAAAACACGAATTTCAGTCATTTCTTCATTTTTCACAAAACCAAAACACCCATTTGCGACTCTTCAAGGATTTCTTCTTCATCAAAACGATTGTAAGTCACTTTTTACTTAATTCTTTCAATTCCTAACATCATTAAACATGTTTTTCATTAGAAATCAAATGTTTTCATGGTAAAATTCTTGTTTTTGGTTAGAAAATAGGTTTTTCATAAATTGGGGAATTGGACCTCGAATTGAGGTCCGATTTTGAAACAAATTATATACATGAACTCGTGGGGGGATGGGTAACCGGATTTTTGGTCCTAACCCCGAATTCCGACCATGTGGGCCCGGGGTTGAAATTTACTATTCATGGCAGAATGTTGTAAAAGTGTTATTTGGTATTAAGAATTAGTTTGTGGAGTAGAATTGATGATATTAAATCAATTGTGTATAGATACGGTTGGATTGGAGCCAAATTGAAAGAAAAGACATTTCCACGGATTGGATTGTTCATAAGCATTCGAGGTAAGTGTTTGTTCTATCCTAGCTTGAGGGAATAGGATTATGTGTTATGTGTTATGTGATCGAGTGCGGTGTATGGGTTGTGGTGACGAGCATCCATACACTGGCGTCTAGTATGACCGTGAGTCGTTGGAAAATGATATTTTGAGATATATTACAGGTGAATCGTTATTGTTCTCCCTTGTTGGGACTTGTTGTGAAGATAATTATTGATTGCCCTTGATGGGACGATTTATGAATTGTTGTTTCTTTCTCTGCCCTTAACTGTGATTGTTATTTGGGTGAGGAAGAGTGATAATGCACGAAGGGTGATGCCGTGCCATGTTTATTTATTTATGCACGAAGGTTAATGCCGTGCCATGTTTATTTATTGATTATGCACGAAGGATCATGCCGTGCCTCGTTATTGAACCATGTACGAAGGATCATGCCGTACTATGGATGTGAGGATGAGAGTAAAAGCACGAAGGGTGATGCCGTGTACTTTATTTGTTTATTTGGTGAGGATGAGAGTAAAAGCACGAAGGGTGATGCCGTGTACTTTATTTGTTTATTTGGTGAGGATGAGAGTAAAAGCATGAAGGGTGATGCCGTGCAATTGCTTGTTATTTCTTGAAGTGATATTATTCGTGTTTACATTATACTTTGTTTTCTTTGTGAAATTATTAACTGTGGTTAGTTGTTAAATTCTTTAAGATATTCCTTATTGTGTTAATACTTGATTATTTCTTGTTATTTTGTGGTACACATATATATATATTGAATTGCACGGGGTTATGTGGGTGTCTGGTCCTAGGCTTGTCACTACTTCGCCGGGATAGGCCAGGCACTTACCAGCACATGGGGTCGGTTGTGCTGATGCTACACTTCTGTGCTTTTTTGCACAGGTCCAGGTTACGATCAGGAGCAACAGCAGCAGTAAGTAGATTGCGTGGGAGCTAATCATATTTGAGACCGAGGTAGCTTGCAGACATCCGCAGGCCCGGCGTCTCTTTCTTTATTTATGTTATTAGCTGTAGTCTCTTTGTTTTGAGACAAACAGAATTATGTTATATTTCCTTCAGACTTTTATGTGTAGTATTCCATAGTAGTTTGTGAGTTGGTGACTCCACGTCTTGGGTAGAGGATTTCAGTATAATTTTCACTTTGTGATTTGTTATATCCATTTCGATAAAGTATTCCGCATTTATTTAATTAAAATTGTGTTAAAAACAGGATAGTATGAATATAGTGGCTTGCCTAGCTACCACGAGTAGGCGCCATCACGATCCCGATGTTGGGGAAAAATCCGGGTCGTGACAGGAAGCCCTAGTGGCTCTCTTTCTGTCAACTTGATATGACGAATTTGGATCATGATACTCGATTGCTGACTGGTCGTCATTGGGTCAGGTTGTCTAGACTAATGTGATATGGACTATGATGGAATGGCACAAATTGCGTAGCAGAGTGCATCAGAGTATGCTCCATTAGGGTAGTTGTACCCCAGGACCAGCGGACGGCTGGTAGGTATTGCTTTGTCAGTTGGGCCTTTGTGGCAGATGTCAGTGCAGAGGTTTCTACCATCGATTTAGTTCTGGTATTAAGGAACTTTGTTGGATGTGTTTCTTGTGGCCGAGCTTGAGGTTTTATATGTTTACTGTAATGAGCAATTCGACTCGATGTGCATTTCCTTTGTGAAATTTATGCGTGGATCGGGTGGCACGCCGCCACGGGTTATTTGGATCGGGTGGCACGCCGCCGCAGGTATGGTATCTGGATCGGGTGGCACGCCGCCACGGGTATGTCATTGGAGCGGGTTGCACGCCGCAACAGTATAATGTGAAAATAAAGTTAGTTATATGTTACCTGGTATACAATACCTCCTGGATTCTGAGGAAAAGTCCGTATTGAGTATCGCTCGGCGAATGGCACATCGGTTGTGTCCTTTCAGGATTTGATAGCATACATTAATTGTTTCACCGTCGGTGAGATTGATTGCTTGGGTTTAGACCTAAATATGTGCGTGGGTGACCATTTTGAGCCTGGTAACTTGAGGTGCTTCATGAGTAATAGTGTTTGGATAGAATCATGAATCGTGGCAAGGCCACGTGATGTTATGACCTCTCGAGGAGGATTCAGGTACTCTATGATGCGAGGCGGGATCTCAGTTCTATGTTATGATGGCACAAAGGGATTTAAATTGCAGCTCTTTTGCTAGGGACAATCGTCATGAATTGAGTGTGTTTAGACATTTTTATTAGAGTCCATGTAGTGCTCGTCGCGCATTAGGCCGGTGTTTCAGGTGTCATGTCACCAGTGCGGTGTGTTATAATCGAAATGATCATTTGAGTCATTATGGAGAGCAAGCATATGTGATTTCAATTGGTTAGAAAGGTAATACCTAGATTTGTGTTCGAAACCTGTTGTGGTATCAGTTAAAAGTGAAATGGATTCATGAATGGTTGACCTGAGAGATGGGTTCCATATATCGCGTGTTCGGTTGCCGTGGGCATGATATGAAGGTGTTGGAATAAGACTATATCTAATGAAAAAGGTTTTTCAGTTGGTATTTGGTTATCGTGGGAAATTGTTGTGATTCGAGACTATTGTCTGGAGTGATTGGGTTGTTTGATACATCATATGATCTCACCCGGAGTGGTGAGTATGGGTTATTGTAGTGGATTCTAGTGTATCCTGAGTATAGGCATGGGATTAGCAATTAGTATATAATTTCGGAAAGCGCAATGTGGTTTATGGTTCAGATGGTATGTGAGATTTCAGCTATATGATGTTTTCAGACTTATGAGAGATAGGGTGACGTGTGATCGCCCGAATATATGCTTGGTAAGGTCATTCAGCTATTGGGTTGCTTCTAGTACAATTCTGGGTCCTCTCGAGGACGAGCGTTTGCTTAAATTGGGGAGAATGTGATGACCCGGCCCGTCGTCATGGGAATTACCACCCCGTTATGTTGTAATTATATGTTTTATGCTTTTATATCAGTGTTAGAGTCTATCGGGTAAGTTAGGAGTGGTTTGGATTGAAAATGAGGCAAATAGCCTTTTTAAAGGAAACTTGAATATGGAAAGTCAACCTGGAGTTGACTATTTAGTTTGAGGGCTCGGAATCAGATTCTGATAGTTCGGGTAGTTCCGGGGGTGATTTGTGACTTAGGGGAGCAATCGGAATTGAATTTGGAGGTCCGGTGTAGAAATAGGCTTGAATTGGCTAAAGTTGAATTTTGGCGAAATCCGAACCGTAGATGAGATTTTGATTCGGGGGTCGGAATAGAATTTTGACAATTCATGTAGCTTCGTCATGTGATTTTGGATATGTCCGCAAATACTCAGATCATTCGGACGTCGTTTGGTCGGGTTTTAGATCGAATGTGTAATTCGGAAAGTGTTAAGGAGTTTAGGCTTGAATTCGATGTGAATTATGGGTTTTGATGTTGTTAGACGTGTTTTGAGGATTGGAACAAGTTCGAATATGATATTAGGATGTGTTGGTGCGATTGGATGAGGTCCCGGGGGCCTCGGGGTGTTTTCGGATGGTTAAACGGGAGAAAATATGGAAAATTGCAGACTTTGTGTACTGGTTCTGTTGTTTTCGCTCATGCGGAAATGGGAGCGCAGGAGCAAGTCCGCAGGAGTGGACAAGGGGGGCGCAGGAGCGGAGGTGATCGCTGAAGCGGAGACTGGTCCGCAGGGGCGGCGTTGCTGGTGCGAGAAGGCGATCGCATAAGCGGACTTGAGGCGTAATGGGAAAGTCCGCAGAAGCGGATTTGTGATCACCTAGGCGAGTCCGCAGGAGCGGACTCTTGTGCGCAAAAGCGGGAGTTTCCGCAGGAGCGGTTATGATCTCACGGAAGCGGACGCGCGGAAGCGGTCCTACGTTCGTAGAAGCGGAATTGGCCGGCTAGGCCTGAAATCGCAGAAGCGACCAGCTGGTCGTGGATACGGGCTC
Source organism: Nicotiana noctiflora (assembly GCA_032618575.1). NCBI lineage: Eukaryota > Viridiplantae > Streptophyta > Magnoliopsida > Solanales > Solanaceae > Nicotiana > Nicotiana noctiflora. The sequence goes on from JASVEL010006753.1 coordinate 60,212, forward strand.
GTAGGAGCGGAATTTTGTCCGCAGAAGCGGAAATTGCAGAAGGATTAAAAGTATCAGGAGTTAAAAAATTTCAGAAACATTTCAACATTTGGGGTCTCGGCTTAAGAGGCGATTTGGGCAAATTTTAAGGGAAATTCAAGGGAAATCATCAGGTAATCAACTATGGACTCATATTATGATTAGTATTGATAATATTATGCAATTATCTCATGAAAATGGAGGAATTTGGTGTATTTTATGGAGGTTTTAGCCCTAGGTTTGAAATATAGAAAAACAAGGATTTGAGTGGGCAAATTAAGTACGAATTTGATAAATGTTATATGCCTAGACTCGTATTGAGATGAGGGTTCCGAATATGTGACTTTTGTAATTTTTCGAGAAGCTTACCGAAAGTCGGGTTTTGGCAACTTTGGGAATTTTGATGTAAATTGAGTTGTTTTGACTGGGTATCGTTCCATTGGTCTAATTTGATGTGTTTCTACTATATTTGATCAGATTCTACGCGTGCGGATCTTGATTCTCGTGGCAAGGGCATCGCGGAGTAGTTGTCGCGTTGTATTGAGGTGAGTAATAGATGTGGGTGATGACCAGCGGGTTCGAAACCCCGGTATACCACTTTGTAACGCTGTATAACGGCGAGACACGTACTCTCTTGAGAGTGCGGGGCCGATTGTGATTTGGGGACTATAGCTTAGTCCGACTTGTTGATACTGCGTTATGATATTACCTATTCTTAAGCCGTCGAACCTCCTTCTCGGATGGTTGCATATTATATTGTGATATTGGCTACTCTTGAGCCGTTAAACCTCCTTCTTGGACGGTTGAGTATACTTGTAGGCTGTGAGCCAGTTATTGGATCCCGCGAGGATCGTTATCTTTATCTTGTGATATTGACATGCTAGTTTTACTACCAGTCCGTAGCTATTACTGTTATCATGATATTTCCAATCTCCGGAACTTGGCATTTACTGTTTTCAACTGAAAAATGATAAAAGAGTTTTCAAAACTACTTTTGAGCCTGCGAGGCTGAATTTGCATATTAGCTGACTGGTAGTGGATCGGGCTACGCGCCGCAGCGTATATTCATGATATTGTGCTTGGGTTGTAGGAGCCCCTTCGGAGTCTGAACCCCCACAGTGAGCACGGGTACCCAAATTGGATCGGGCTACGCGCCGTAGCGGTCATTTCATGCATTGCATTGCATTTAGCTACACATGCTAGCTGTTATACTTGTGGTTGATATTGTTGGCTCTCTACTGTTGATATTGCACTGCTACAGGGTATTGGTTATATCTTTACATTGTGCTTTACTGTGGATTTCTTATCTGCGCTGTCTTACCCCTGTTTATTACCACTGAGTCTGGCAGTACTCATTTTACTCCCTGCACCTTGTGTGCGGATCCAGGTACCTCTCAGCAGACCTGATCCGGTAGCCACTCAGAGGCATTGTGCGGGATAGTCGAGGTAGCTGCAGCATCCGCATGACCTGACTCCCATTCTAGCTGTCTTTTCATTTCATATTGTCATTTCTTTTCGCACTGAGTTTGGTTGTAAACCTTGTTACACTTATGTTCTTTAGAGGCTCTTGACTCTTGACCCTTCGGTCTATGGGAGTTGGTATATGTTGGGATTTGGTTCCCTGTTTTGATATATCTATCACTGTTGTCTTATAACTTGTTATGCTTAAAAGGGATAATGCGAGCTCATAGCTCCGTAAATGGTTGTTAATTGGTCGGGCTGGCCTAGCAGTGTGTTGGGCGCCATCTACCGGATTTGGGGTCGTGACATTTCCCGTCGAATCTGAAGAAACTGATATTATGCAAATTTCCTTTGCCGGCTGCTGAAAGTTCAATCATTGCCAAACTTGTCAACCTTGAGATACTTAAACTGCAAGACGTTGCTTTTGAAAGGGATGAATGGGAAGTGACAGATGAAGAGTTCCCTAAGCTCAAGTTATTGAAGCTAGAAAATCTCAAACTCTTGCAATGGGAAGCATATGATGAAGCTTTTTATAACCTCAGGCAATTGGTTTTCAGCATGTGTTTTCATATCGAAGCAATCCCTTATTGTTTTGATTGCGCTCCTTATTTGGAATACATTGAAGTAAAATTATGCGGTAGATATGTGATCAACTTAGCCAGGGATATCAGAGAAAAGCGAGTTTAAAATGGGTTCAATTGTGACATTAAAGTCTTTACTTAGCATTGGAATAATGCTTCAGTTTCTTTGCAGTCCGATTACAGGTACAATCTTAAACAAATACTGGCATTTATATTTCTCAGTTATAGTCCCTTGATTATATTTCATTACTAACTAGCTCATTTATTTATTTAATAAATTGCTTTCACACTTTAATTAGTTTTCCTTAAAAACTCTTTCAAATAAACTTTCTTTACACGCATCTAGTTCTTATTTATAGTGATTGATTGTAATAGACTTCAGTGCCGGCTCAAGGGTAAGGCATCCCAAGTGATTGCTTTAGGCCCCTAAAGTTTAGAAGCACCATTTTTAATAGTAGTACTTCTAAGGATTAATATTTTTAATACTGAATATTCTGAATTAAAAATTTATAATTTTTTAATAGAATAAAAATAAAACTTTAATTTGTTACTAATGTCGATCATAGAGATTTGAATATTCTGAAGCGTGAAAAGTAATTATAATTTTTATAAATAAAAAAAATACTATAAGTAAAAATAATACCTTAGTCTATATACTCAATCAACTAACAAGACTTGAAAAGGTAAGACTTAATTCTTTTTCAAATACCTATATTCCCTACCGAATAATGTGCTTATAAAATTTGCATTTACAGGAAGAAATTTATTAAATTTTAATGTTACAAAATCTTACCTATGATCAGCAATATTGAGCTACCTCTGATAAATTTCTTACCTCGTTCTTTTTTTAATGATATTTTTTCTTAACTTTATTTGATTACTGCAGCTATTCTTTATTGCAGGGTGCTGATTGGCGTTACTTATTAGTTACTGACGTGATGGCTATTGAGTGCATTTGTGTACTTCATTTTTCCATTCCTTGTTGTACTTCTGGGGTCATGGCAATATTAGTTCTATGTTCAATTTTACCATATACACATAAATACCACTATAAGTGCTGATGTAGCATAGATAGTGTATTTGCCCAACCCAACACGCATGGGAAAATAATAAAAACAAGACAAAAAGGTTTTGATGGATCCACCATCTTTATTTTTGTTTAACTAGAAAATTAGAATTTCGATCAAAGCTTAATTTTAGATGAACTCGAGTTACTGATAATAATATAGAACAAATAAGAAGAACTAACTTAAACGATAGCTGAATAAGAAAGCAAAGTAAATTAGTGTATTCCAATAATATTTTGTGTCCTTATAAATTTTATTTTCTCTTTTATAGCTATTTCTATGTAATACGTTTCTTTCCTCCCATAATAGAGCCATTATGAGCAATTAATGGCATTAACGCAACCTTATAATTGGCAATTGTAACTGTTTCATGAAGATTCTATAGCGTTTTCCATCATTGATGCTCATTAATTACGGATAATACATATCTGTACTTTTTGCTATCTAGGTTCATTCTTCCGATATCTTCAAATTAAAAAGAGGCCCGAGTTATCGTTCCTTCTTATTTCTTGAATCTATGCATGTACCTATTAAGGCTCGTGTCATTTTGAATACTCTTTGCCAGTTGTCTATCTTTCATTGATTCACGTGTTTTGACATGTCAGCACATAATTAATTCTATATGTTAACTTGATTTTTTTCAATATAGATAGTCCCCCCATTTATTTATCAATGGAATATTTGGGAAGTGGATCTCATTAAAGCGGGAATTTTTGCCGCCATTCTATATATCATTATACTTTCTCAAGAACTAACGCTTCGCATGTCACTTCCATTTAATGCATATGACACGCGGTGATGTTTGGTTGATTCTGCAACCTTTTAGCGCCTTTTAAGGCCTTGTTACGGCTTACAGCAATCACGAAGTGACAGTTTTCATCATGACATTCCCATCATTACCTTTTGCTTGATGATTGCTTCCGAGTATAAATATAACCTTTGTCTTTTCTTTCTCATAAAAGTTTTCCATCTTTTAATATTCATTCTTTGTCTTCTTTCTCGTACAACTATGTTTTCTTCGAACCCTAGTCGTCAAAAAGTTCTTATTATTGATGAACTTCCCCTTGCTCCTACTAGAAGCAGAAGAGGAGGAAGATTATGCAGTTTAGCTTCTTTGCCTCCGCTTAGTTGAACCCCTCCTTCTTCTTCTAGAACTAGGGGTTCTCTTCCACATAGATCTTCTACCAGAAGTAGACCAGAGGCCTGGTGGTGTATTCTAGAGAATCAAAACTCCCGAGTGGAAATGGGAGCGGATTACTATGGACTTCATTACTGGACTTCCTTTGACTCGGAAGAAATTTAATGCTATTTGGTTTATTGTTGATAGGCTGACCAAGTCAGCACACTTCATTCCAGTATCTGTATCCTACTCATCGGAGAGGTTCGCAGAGATTTACATCAGGGAGATTGTTCGAGTTCATGGGGTACCGGTATCTATTATCTCTGATCGGGGTACGTAGTTTACCTCGCGGTTCTGGAGAGCGGTCCAGCAGGAGTTAGGCACCCAGGTGTAGCTGAGTACAACTTTTCATCCTCAGACGGATGGTCAGTTCGAGAGGACTATTCATATTCTAGAGGACATACTTCGTGCCTGTGTCATTGATTTTGGAGGCTCGTGGGACCAGTTTCTGCCATTAGCAGAGTTCGCCTACAACAACAGCTACCAGTCCAGCATCTAGATGGCCCCGTATGAGGCGTTGTATGGTAGGCGATGTCGATCTCCAGTCGGATGGTTTGGGCCGGGAGAGGCTCGATTGTTGCGTACAGACTTAGTTCAGGAGGCCTTGGATAAGGTCAAGACTATCTAGGAGAGATTGCATTCAGCTCAGTCCAGACAGAAGACTTATGTGGATCGTAAGGTTCGAGATGTAGATTTCATGGTTGGTGAGCAAGTATTGCTCTGAGTGTCGCCTATGAAGGGCGCGATGAGGTTTGGGAAGAAGGGCAAGCTCAGCCCTAGGTATATTGGCCCATTTGAGATTCTAGACCTAATGGGAGGGGTGGCTTACAGACTTGCTCTGCCACCTAGCTTATCAGCCGTGCATCGAGTTTTTCATGTATCTATGCTTCGGAGATACCACGGTGATCCCACACATGTGTTAGTCTTCAGCACTGTCCAATTGGACAATGATCTATCCTATGAGGAGGAGTCGGTGGCCATTCTAGACCGGTAGGTTCGACAGTTGAGGTCGAAGAGTTATCCTTCTGTGCGTGTTCAGTGGAGAGGTCAGCCTCCTGAGGCATCGACCTGGGTGTCCGAGTCTGATATGCGGAGCCGCTACCCTCATTTGTTCCCCGACTCAGGTACTTCCTTCTCTTGTCCGTTCGAGGACGAACGGTTGTTTTAGAGGTGGAGGATGTGATGACCCAAAGGGGCATCACCTGCTTTCCTCATTTGTGCTACACTTCCGAGGCCTTGAAAACCTCATTCTATGTTGCTTCGATTTACGTGCACGATCCAAGCATGTAGCTTGAAAGATTTTGTGATAGAATATATGAATTCTATGAGAAATTTGAAGAAAAATGATATTAATATTGATATAGCTGACTTCGGTCAATATTTTTGGTAAACGGACTCGGACCCGAGATCGGACGGTCCCGGAAGGTCCGTAGGAAAATATGGGACTCGGACATGCGTCCGGAGTCGAATTCTGAGGCCTAGAGCCTAAATTATGGATTTTTCTATGAAATTGTTTTTGCTGTAATTATTAAAGGCAAAAGAATTAAATGACCTTGGTATCGGACTCGTATTTTGGTTCCGACGCCCCATACAAGTCTTAAATATTATATATGTGCTTTCTGCAAAGTTTGGTGACATTTGGATGTCGTTTGATATGTTTTGGACCTTGAGTTCCAAGTTTGAAAGTTTTGAAAACCAAAAGTATGAAAATCATGAACTTGATGCTTGATTTGATGAAAACGATGTTATATGGGCGATGTGATCGCACGAGCAAGTTTGTAACGTGTTTTTGATGTTGTATACATGTTTGGTTTGGAGCCTGGGGAGCTCGGGTAAAGATTTGATAGGCCGTTGGTTCAAATTCTAAATTTTAACACAACTGGTTTTTCACCCAGCTGGTGTCTTCGCAAATGCGAAGAATTTCTCGCAAATGCGAAGGTGACAGGTCAAGGCTGGGTTCGCAAATGCGAACCATTGATCGCAAATGTGAAGGGGGTCCAGGTATACGTAAGTTCGCAAATGCGAACCTAACCTCGCAAATGTGAGGCCTTCACTATTTCACCTGGGTTCGCAAATGTGAACCCATTGTCGCAAATGCGAAGCCCCAGTAAGCCAGCCAAGTTCACAAATGCGAACTCTTCCTCGCAATTGCGAGAGCAACAGACCCCAGACCTGTAGCGTTCGCAATTGCGAACAAATGTTCGCAATTGCGATATCCGCAGCTGTGCAATTTTATACTTAAACGAATTTTTCAGTTCATTCTTCATTCTTTCAAAAACCCACACACCACACACGACCTCTCAAGGCCAAATTCACTCCAAAGCAATTGTAAGTAACTTTTTACTTAATTCTTTCAATTCCTAATAACATTAAACATGTTTTTCAATAGAAATCAAAGGTTTTCATGGTAGAAATTCATGTTTTTGGGTAGAACCTAGGTTTTTCATGAATTGGGCAATTGGACCTCGAATTGTGATCTGATTTTGAAACAAATCATATATCTGAACTTGTGGGGAAATGGGTAACCGGATTTTGGTCCAAACCCCGAGTTCCGACCACGTGGGGCCAGGGGCATTTTGGGAAATTTTGGGGTAAACTTTGTGAAAACCATCTTTAAGCATTCAAACCAAGTTAATTAGTATTTATTAATGTAATGGAATCAATTATGATTAGATTCGAGCTAGTTGAAAGCGAAAATTCGGGGAAAAAACTATAATTGAAGAGTAATTTGGACTTCAAGGCTAGAGGTAAGTGTTTGTTCTATCCTAGTTTGAGGGAATATGATTATGTGCTATGTGATCGAGTGCGGTGTATGGGCTGTGGTGACGAGCATCCATACACTGGCGTCTTGCATGATCGTGAGTCATTATTAATACTTGTTGTGAGACATTCTAAAGATAAATTGTTGAACCCTTGCCGGGTTGTAGAATTGTTATTGTTCTCCCTTGCCGTGACTTGTTGTGAAGTGAGATATTGATTGCCCTTGCTGAGACTTTGTTGTGATGATTATTGTGTCCCTTGCCGGGACGGTTCCTGATTCATTGTTTTCATTCTCTGTCCTTAACTGTGATTGTTATTGTGTGAGGAAGAGTAATAATGCACGAAGGGTGATGTCGTGCCTTGATTTATTTATTATGCACGAAGGTTAATGCCGTGCCTTGATTTACTGATTATGCACGAAGGTTAATGCCATGCCTTGTTATTTATTATGCATGAAGGTTAATGTCATGCCATGTTATTGATTATGCACGAAGGATCATGTCGTGCCTTGTTATTGAACCATGCACGAAGGATCATGTCGTGCCATGGATGTGAGGATGAGAGTAAAAGCACGAAGGGTGATGTCGTGCAACTATTTGCTATTTCCTTGACTTGATATTACATGTTTTCCATTGTACTTTGGTTTCCTTGTTGATTTAATAACTGTTGTTAATTCTTGAGTTCCTTTGTGATATTCCTTGTTAAGTTGTTACTTGATTATTTCTCGTTATCTTGTGGTGTACATATATATAGAGCTGCACAGGTTTATGTGGGTGTCTGGTCCTAGGCTTGTCACTACTTCGCCGGGATAGGCCAGGCACTTACCAGCACATGGGGTCGGATTGTGCTGATACTGCACTTCTGTGCGTTTTTGCACAGGTCCATGTTTTGATCAGGAGCAGCAGCAGTAGAGCCGTACGTGGGAGTTGCACATATCGAGACCGAGGTAGCTTGCAGGCGTCCGCAGGCCCGACGTCTCTTCCTCTTATTTATGTTATTAGCTGTAGTCTTTTTGTTCCGAGACAAACAGATTATATTATTTTCTTTCAGACCTTTATGTGTAGTATTCGGTAGTAGTTCGTGAGTTGGTGACTCCACGTCTTGGGTAGAGGATTTCAGTATTGTTTTACCTTGAAACTGCTTATCTCTATTTTGATAAAGTCTTCCGCGTTTTATTCAATTAATGTTATGGTTCTTGTTAATAAAATTGAGTATGAAATATTGCTAAAAACAGGATAGTATGGATAAAGTGGCTTGCCTAGCTACCACGAGTAGGCGCCATCACGATCCCGATGTTGGGGGAAAATTCGGGTCGTGACAAAAAGAAGAAATCATGAATTTGAGGCTTGATTCCATGAAAACGATGTTATATTGGTGATTTGATCGCGCGAGAAAGTTCGTGGTTTGTTTTTGAGGTTGTGTGCATGTTTGGTTTGGAGCCTGAGGTCTCGGGTAAAGATTTGATAGGCCATTAGAGCAAATTTTGATAAAGAACACATCTGGTATTTCCCCTAGCTGATATCTTCGCAAATACGAAGATTTACTCGTAATTGCGAGAAGACACAGAATAGGCCTTGGTTCGCAAATGCGAAGTGGCCCAGGAAAAGCTTTGGTTCGCAAATGCGAAGTTGCCCAAGAGAAGCCCAGGTTCGCAAATGCGAACCAAATCTCGCATATGCGAGTTGGCCAGAATTGGCCTGAGTTGGCAATTGCAAACATATCCTCGCAAATGCGAGATCCGCAGCCCAGACCCGTCATGTTCGCAATTGCGAACATATGTTCTCAATTCCCATATCCGCAGCTGTGAAATCTGATACTTAAACAATTTTGAACCCCTTTTTCACCATTCTTTCAAAACCCAAAACACCACACACGATTTTCCAAGAGCAATATCACTCCAAATCACTTGTAAGTCAATTTTTACTCAACTCTTTCAATTCCTAACATCACTAAACATGTTTTCCATGAGAAATCAAAGGTTATTATGGTTGAAATTGTTGTTTTTGGGTAGAACCTAGGTTTTTCATAAATTGGGGAACTGGACCTCGATTTGAGGTCCGATTTCGAAACAAAGCATATAATTGAACTCGTGAGGGAATGGGTAACCGGATTTTGGTCTAAACCCCGAGTTTCGACCACGTGGGACCGGGGGCTTTTTGGGAACCTTTGGGTAATACTTTGAGAAAACCATCTTTATGCATCCAAACTAATTTATATAGTATTTATTGAAGTAATTGAACCAATTGTGATTAGATTCAAGCGAGTTGAAGGTTGAAATTTGAGGTAAAGCGATTGTTGAAGGTTAATTGGACTTCAAGGCTTTGAGGTAAGTGTTTGATCTATCCTAGCTTGAGGGAATAGGATTGAATGTGATAATTGCTAATTGCTATGTGATCGAGTGCGGTGTATAGGCGTGGTGACGAGCATCTATACACTGGCGTCTAGCATGACCGTGAGTCGTTTGTTGACATATGTTGTGAGTTAATGTGGGATGTTCTTAAGTCATGTTCTTGAGCCCTTTTTGGGTTGTGAATGTGGATTATTGTTTCCCTTGCCGGGACTTTATTGTATTGTTGATGTTGTTCCCTTGTTGGGATATTGTTATGATTATTGTTCCCCTTGCCGGGATGGTTCATATTACTTGTTTCATTCTTTTGCCCTTGACTGTGATTGTTATTTGGGTGAGGAAGAGTGATAATGCACGAAGGGTGATGCCGTGCCATTTTTTACTTATTTTTGCACGAAGGATCATTCTGTGCCCTGTTTTACTATTTATGCATGAAGGAACATTCCGTGCCGTTGTTACTTAAATTATACACGAAGGATCATTCTGTGCCTTGTGTTATTATTTATGCACGAAGAGACATTCTGTGGCGTTGTTGTTTAAACCATGTACGAAGGATCATGCCGTGTCATGGATGTGAGGATGAGAGTAAAAGCACGAAGGGTGATGCCATGCACTTTTATTTGCTTATTTGGTGAGGATGAGTGTGACGACCTGGCCCGTCGTCACGGGAATTACCACCCCGTTACCTTGCATTTATGTGTTTTATGTTTTTATATCGGTGTTAGAGCCTATCGGGTGAGTTAGGAGCGATTTGGATTGAAAATGAGGCATATAGCCTTTTTGAAGGAAACTTGAACAAGGAAAGTCAACCCGGAGTTGACTATTTGGTTAGAGGGCTTGGAATCGGATTTTGATGATTCGGTTAGTTCCGGGAGGTGATTTATGACTTAGGGGAGCGATCGAAATTGAATTTAGAGGTCCGGTGTAGAAATAGGCTTGAATTGGCTAAGGTTGAATTTTGGCGAAATACGAACGGTAGGTGAGATTTTGATCCGGCGGTCGGAATGGAATTCCGACAGTTGCAGTAGCTCCGTTAGGTGATTTTGGATGTGCCTGCAAAATTTCAGGTCATTCGGGCATCGTTTAGTCGGGTTTTTGTTTGATTGTGTAATTCGGAATGTTTTAAGGAATTTAGGCTTGAATTCGATGCGAATTATGGGTTTTGATGTTGTTAGACGTGTTTTGAGGATTGGAGAAAGTTCGAATAAGGTATTAAGATGTGTTGATGTGTTTGGATGAGGTCTCGGGGGCCTCGGGGTGTTTTCGGATGGCTAAACGGGAGAAAATATGGAAAATTGCAGGTTTGGGATTCTGGTTCTGTTGTTTTCGCTCCTGCGGAAATGGGGGTGCAGGAGCGAGTCCGCAGAAGAGGATACTGGAGCGCAGAAGTGCTGTTGATCGTGGAAGCGGAGTTTCGTCCGCAGGAGCGGCACCGCTGGTGCGGAAGGTGAGCCGCAGAAGCGGAATTGGCCGGCTAGGCCTGGAAACGCAGAAGCGACCCTCTGGTCGCGGATACGGGCTCGCAGGAGCGGACTCCTATCCGCAGAAGCAGAAAGGAACGCAGAGGCGGAGGGTACTCCACAGAAGCGGTTCCGCAGGGGCGGAACATGGTCCGCAGAAGCGAAAATCGCAGTGAATTAATTGTATCAGAAGTTAGAAAATTTCAGAAACATTTCACACATTTGGGTCTCGGCTTCAGAGGCGATTTGGGCGATTTTGAAGAGAAACTCAAGGGAAATCATCAGGTAATCAACTATGGACTTGAACTATGATTAGTATTGATAATATTATGCAATTATATCATGAAAATGGAGGAATTTGGGGTGATTCATGGAAGATTTAACCCTAGGCTTGAACTTTAGAAAATCAAGGTTTTTAATGGGCAAATGGAGTCCGAATTTGGTAAAATTGATATGCTTAGACTCGTATTGAGATGAGGGTTCCGAATATGTGACTTTTGTAATTTTTCGACAAGCGTACCGAAAGTCGGGTTTTGACAACTTTGGGAATTTTGATGTAAATTGAGTTGTATTGATTGGGTGTCGTTCCATTGGCCTAATTTGTTGTGTTTCTGCTGTATTTGATCAGATTCTACACGTGCGGAGCTTGATTCTCGTGGCAAGGGCATTGCAAAGTAGTCGTCGAGCCGTATTGAGGTGAGTAATAGATGTGGGTGATGACCAGCGGGTTCGAAACCCCGATATACCACTTTGTGACGCTGTATAGCGGCGAGACACGTACTCCCTTGTGAGTGTGGGGTCGATTGTGATTGGGGACTATGGCTTAGTCCGACTCGTTGATACTGTGTTATGACATTGGCTATTCTTGAGCCGTCGGACCTCCTTCTCGGATGGTTGCACACTATATATTGTGATATTGGCCACTCTTGAGCCGAGGAACCCCCTTCTTGGGCGGTTGAGTATACTTGTGGGCCGTGAGCCAGTTATTGGATCCCGCGAGGATCGTTATCATTTTCTTATCATATTGACATGTTAGTTACTACCAGTCCGTAGCTACCTCTGTTATCATGCTATTTCCAATCTCTGGAACTTGGTATTACTGTTTTCCAACTGAAAAATGATAAAAGAGTTTTCAAAAACTACTTTTGAGCCTGCGAGGCTGTATTTGCATATTAGCTGACTGGTAGTGGATCGGGCTGCGCGCCGCAGCAGTATATATGTTGGATCGGACTGCACGCCGCAGTGATATTGTGCTTGGGCTGAAGGAGCCCTTCCGGAGTCTGAACCCCCACAGTGAGCACAGGTACCCAAATTGGATCGGCTACGCGCCGTAGCGGTCATATCATGCATTGCATTGCATTTAGCTACATCTGCTAGCTGTTATACTGTTTTGCTGGTACTTGTTGGTACAGGTACAGTTGATATTGGTTCTGTTACAGGGTATTTGATTACAGCTTTAAATAGTGCTTTATTATGGATTTCTTATCTACGCTGTCTTACCCCTGTTTATTACTACTGAGTCTAGCAGTACTCATTTTACTCCCTGCACCTTGTGTGCAGATCCAGGTACCTCTCAGCAATCCTGATCCGGTAGCTGTTCGAGGCGACTTTGTGGATATTCGAGGTAGCTGCAGAGTCCGCAGGACCCGATATTCCTTCTTACTGTCTTTTGATTCTGTATCGACTTTTCTTTCCGCACTTGGTATCTTGTCAACCTTTATACACTTATGTTCAGTAGAGGCTCATGACTCTTGACCCTTCGGTCTATGGGATTTGATGTATTATGGGACTTGGTTCCCCGTTTTCGTTATATGTATCGTTGTTGCTTCGTGAATTAATATGCTTAAATGGGCTAAAGAGAGCTTCTAGCTCCGTTGTTGATATTGATTGGTCAGGCTGGCTTAGCAATGTGTTGGGCGCCATCACGACCAGATTTGGGGTCGTGACAAGTTGGTATCAGAGCCTAGGTTTACTAGGCCTCATGAGTCTTGAGCCGGTTAGTAGAGTCTTGTGGATCGGTACGGGGACGCCCGTACTTATCCTCGGGAGGCTGCGAACCTTTAGGAAAACTTCACTTTTCTTGAACTCTGTCGTGCGATCTTGTTGTCCTGAGAACTGAACTTCTATATTCTATTCTCTCGCAGATGGCGAGAACGCGAGCATCAGGACGAGGTGGACGACCTCCATTGCCACCTGTTAGAGGCCGTGGGCGCGGTCGTGCTAGAGGTAGAGGTAGGGCGGCCGAGGCAGGGCAGCTGACCCGCCCGTTGTACCGGTTCAGGAGCAGCCCCCAGTGGTTGATGCTCCAGCAGCCCCAGTTCAGGGCCAGACTATATCTATTGCCATTCCTGGTCTTCAGGAGACTCTTGCTCAGATATTATCAGTGTGTTCCGGTTTGGCTCAGGTAGTTTCAGCTACCACTGTTGTAGCTACATCTCAGTCAGGGGGTGGTCAGCAGACCCCTACAGCTCGCACACCTGACCCGGTTGTTCAGGGACATCAAACGCCAGAGGCGGTCCCTGCTCAGGTGGTTGCACCGGTTATTCCTCCAGCAGCACCAGCTCCAGCTCCAGAGCATATGATTTAGGCTATGCCCGACGACGAGCAGCGTTGTCTTGAGAGATTTGGTAGACTTCAGCCACCCCATTTCAGTGGTGCTGAGGGCGAGAATGCCCAGGGTTTCTTGGATAAGTGTCAAATGATGCTGCGTACGGCTGGTATTCTTGAGTCCAGCGGAGTTTCATTTACTACCTTTCAGTTCACTGGTCCCGCATTTGATTGGTGGGAAGAGTTTGAGAGGCGTAGGCCCGCAGGAGCGGCACCTCTCACGTGGCATAAGTTCTCTACTCTTTTTCTTGAGAAATATGTACCTCAGTCTCGTCGCGAGGAGCTACGTCGCTAGTTCGAGTGGTTGGTTTAGGGCGACATGTCTGTGACCCAGTATGAGCTTAGATTCACACAGTTGGCTAGGCATGCCACATGGATGATCCCTACTGATAGGGAGAGGATCAGGAGGTTCATTGATGGCCTCAACTACTCTATCCGCATTCTTATGACCGGAGAGAGAGTTTTGTCATCATCATTTGAGCAGGTTGTGAACATGGCACGCTCCATTGAGGCGGATCATCGCCGAGAGAGAGATGAGCGGGAGGCCAAGAGGCCTCGTGGTTCTGGCAGTTTTAGTGGTGCTCCATCTAGAGGGCATTTCCAGCAGGGCAGAGGTCACTCATCTAGACCTTCTCATTCAGGCCGCCCAGAGCAGAGCAGAGGTTCTTATGGTCACGGTCGACTGGGGTTTTAGCAGGGTCAGTCATCACTTAGTGCCCTTCCAGCCCAGAGTGCAGCACCTACCCAAGGTTCTTCTGCGGCGAGGGGTTCCCTTCAGTCCCCTTCTCCAGCACCAGGTGCATGTTATGAGTGTGGTGAGTTTGGCCACATGAGGAGACAGTGCCCTCGACTCCGTAGGGACAGGACTCAGCAGAGGGATCATCCCTCATCTTCAGCACCATCTCAGTCTAGTAGAGGTGGAGGTCAGTTTTCTCGTGGTCGCCCCAGGGGCGAGGAGAGATCTGGTGGAGGCCAGGCACGGTTCTATGCACTTCCTGACATGCGTGATGCAGTTGCCTCCGATGCAGTGGTTACAGGTATCATTTCTGTCTGTCACAGAGATGCCTCCGTTCTATTTGATCTAGGGTCCACATATTCTTACGTGTCCTCTTATTTTGCACATCATTTGGGTGCGACTCGTGGTAGTCTTGATTTACCTCTTCATGTATCCACCCCCGTGGGTGATACGATTGTTGTGGATCATGTCTATAGATCCTGTGTTATATCTATTGGGGGTCTGGAGACCCAGGCAGATTTGTTATTGTTGGGGATGGTGGACTTTGATGTTATATTGGGTATGGACCGGTTGTCTCCGTACCATGCTATATTGGACTGTCATGCTAAGACAGTTACGTTGGCCATTCCTGGTATTTCTCAGATTGAGTGGCGGGGTTCGACTGATTTCGTCCCTAGCCGTGTTATTTCGTTCTTAAAAGCTCAGAAGATGGTTGAAAAAGGGTGTTTATCGTACTTAGCTTTTGTGAGAGATGTGGGAGCGAGTCTCCTAGCATTGATTATGTACCTATTGTGAGGGATTTTCTAGATGTATTCCCCTCAGACCTGCCGGGCATGCCGTCGGACAGGGATATTGATTTTGGCATTGACTTGGTGCCGGGCACTCAGCCCATATCTATTCCTCCTTATCGTATGACACAGGCTGAGTTGAAAGAACTGAAAGAGCAGCTTCAAGAGCTTCTGGATAAGGGTTTCATCCGTCCTAGTGTGTCCCCGTGGGGTGCGCCGGTATTGTTTGTTAAAAAGAAAGATGGTTCCATGCGGATGTGTATTGATTATAGGCAATTGAACAAAGTGACAGTGAAGAACAATTACCCTTTACCGTGCATAGATGATTTGTTTGATCAGTTGCAGGGTGCGAGGGTGTTTTCTAAGATCGATCTTCGTTCAGGCTATCATCAGCTGAAGATCAGGGACTCGGATATTATGAAGATTGCATTCAGGACCCGATATGGTCATTATGAGTTTCTTGTGATGTCTTTAGGGCTGACCAACGCCCCAGCAGCATTTATGCATCTGATGAACAGTGTGTTCGGACCCTATTTGGATTCATTTGTGATTGTGTTCATTGATGACATTCTAGTCTACTCCCGTAGTCAGGAGGAGCATGCTCAGCATTTGAGTATTGTGTTACAGAGATTGAGGGAGGAGAAGCTATATGCTAAATTCTCCAAGTGCGAGTTTTGGCTCGAGTCCGTAGCATTTCCGGGACATGTGGTGTCTCGTGATGGTATTCAGGTTGATCCGAAGAAGATAGAGGCGGTGCAGAGTTGGCCTAGACCGTCCTCAGCTACAGAGATTAGGAGTTTTCTTGGCTTGGCGGGATATTATCGCCGGTTTGTTCGGGGATTTTCATCCATTGCTTCTTCATTGACTAAATTGACCCAGAAGGGTGCACCATTCGTGTGGTCGGATGAGTGAGAGGAGAGCTTTCAGAAGCTCAAGACAGCTTTGACCACAACTCCAGTGTTAGTATTTCCATCGCCTTCAGGTTCATATACTGTTTATTGTGATGCCTCGAGAGTGGGGATAGGTTGTGTGTTGATGTAGGAAGGTAAGGTAATTGCTTATGCTTCTCAGCAGTTGAAGCCACATGAGAAGAACTATCCTGTTCATGATTTGGAGCTAGCCGCCATTATTCATGCATTGAAGATTTAGAGGCACTATTTGCACGGTGTGTCTTGTGAGGTGTATACCGACCATCGTAGTCTCCAGCACTTGTTCAAACAGAAAGACCTTAATTTGAGACAACGGAGATGGCTTGAGTTGTTGAAGGATTATGACATTACTATATTATATCATCCGGGTAAGGCCAATGTGGTGGCCGATGCTTTGAGCCGGAAGGCAGTCAGTATAGGGAGCTTGGCATATATTCCAGCCGAGGAGAGGCCATTTGCTTATGATGTTCAGGTGCTAGCTAATCGGCTAGTGAGGTTAGATATTTCGGAGCCCAGCAGAGTATTGGCTTGTGTTGTATCTCGGTCATCTCTATATGATCGTATTCGTGAGCGCCAGTATGATGATCCACATTTGGTCGTCCTTAGGGACAGAGTTCAGCATGATGATGCTAGAGACGTCACCATTGATAGTGACGGCGTATTGAGGATGCAGGGCCGGATATGTGTGCCCAATGTTGATGGCCTTCGTGAGTTGATTCTGGAGGAGGCCCATAGCTCGCGGTATTCTATCCATCCAGGAGCCGCGAAGATGTATCAAGATTTGAAACAAGACTATTGGTGGAGAAAGATGAAAATGGACATTGTCAGACATGTAGCACGGTGCCTCAACTGTCAGCAGGTCAAGTACGAGCATCAGAGGCCCGGTGGCGTGTTTCAGCGTATTGTTATTCCCGAGTGGAAATGGGAAAGGATCACTATGGACATTTTTAGTGGACTCCCTCGGACATCGACGAAGTTTGATTCAATTTGGGTGATTGTGGATAGGCTGACCAAGTCAGCTCACTTCATTCCTATATGTACTACATACTCCTCTGAGCAGTTAGCTGAGATATTCATTCGGGAGATTGTGAGATTGCATGGAGTCCCAGTTCTATCATATCAGACAGAGGTACTCAGTTTACTTCGTAGTTCTGGAGGACATTTCAGCAGGAGTTGGGCTCCCAGGTTGAGTTGAGTACTGCATTTCATCCTCAGACAGACGGGCAGTCTGAGCGCACTATTCAGATTCTGGAGGATATGTTGCGAGCTTGTGTGATTGACTTTGGTGGTTCGTGGGACGAGTTCCTACCACTTGCTGAGTTTGCCTACAACAACAGTTATCAGTCGAGTATTCAGATGGCCCCGTATGAGGCATTGTATGGCAGGCGGTGTAGATCCCCCGTGGGATGGTTTGAGCCTGGTGAGGTTAGATTGATAGGGACTGAGTTAGTCCAGGATGCTCTGGATAGAGCAAAGTTGATCCAGGAGAGGCTTCGTACAGCACAGTCTCGTCAAAAGAGTTATGCGGACCGTAGAGTTCGAGAGTTGTCTTTCATGGTTGGTGACACAGTATTGTTGAAGGTTTCACCTATGAAGGGTGTCATGAGGTTTGGGAAGAAAGGAAAGTTGAGTCCCAGATACATTGGTCCTTTTGAGATACTCAGGAGGGTTGGAGAAGTGGCATATAAGTTAGCCTTGCCGCCCGGCTTATCCAGCGTTCATCCAGTATTCCATGTGTCTATGCTCCGGAAGTACATTGGAGATCCGTCTCATGTATTAGACTTCAGTACCATTCAGCTTGATGGTGATCTATCCTATGATGTGGAGCCTATTGCCATTTTGGGACGTCAGGTGAGAAAATTGAGGTCTAAGGAGATTGCATCGGTTAAGGTTCAGTGGAGAGGTCGACCCGTGGAGGAGGCCACTTGGGAGATCGAGCGGGAGATGCGGAGCAGATATCCTCACTTGTTTGAGACTTCAGGTATGTTTCTTGACCCGCTCGAGGACGAGCGTTTGCTTAAGAGGGGAGAATGTGACGACCCGGCCCGTCGTCACGGGAATTACCACCCCGTTATGTTGTAAATTTTATGTTTTATGCTTTTATATCAGTGTTAAAGTCTATCGGGTGAGTTAGGAGTGAATTTGATTGAAAATGAGGCATATAGCCTTTGTGAAGGAACTTGAATAAGGAAAGTCAACCCGGAGTTGACTATTTGGTTAGAGGGCTCGGAATCGTATTCTGATGATTCGGTTAGTTCCGGGAGGTGATTTATGACTTAAGGGAGTGATCGGAATTGAATTTGGAGGCCCGGTGTAGAAATAGGCTTGAATTGGCTAAGGTTGAATTTTGGCGAAATCCGAACGGTAGGTGAGATTTTGATGATGGGGTCGGAATGGAATTCCGATAGTTGCAGTAGCTCCGTTAGGTGATTTTGGATGTGCCTGCAAAATTTCAGGTCATTCGGGCATCGTTTAGTCGGGTTTTTGATTGATTGTGTAATTCGGAATGTTTTAAGGAATTTAGGCTTGAATTCGATGCGAATTATGGGTTTTGATGTTGTTAGACGTGTTTTGAGGATTGGAGCAAGTTCGAATAAGGTATTAAGATGTGTTGGTGTGTTTGGATGAGGTCCCGGGGCCTCGGGGTGTTTTCGGATGGCTAAACGGGAGAAAATGTGGAAAATTGCAGACTTGTGTTCTGGTTCTGTTGTTTTCGCTCCTGCGGAAATGGGGGCGCAGGAGCGAGTCCGCAGAAGCGGATACAGGAGCGCAGAAGCACTGTTGATCGCGGAAGCGGAGTTTCGTCCGCAGGAGCGGCACCGCTGGTGCGGAAAGTGAGCCGCAGAAGCGGAATTGGCCGGCTAGGCCGGGAAACGCATAAGCGACCCTCTGGTCGCGGATACGGGCTCGCAGGAGCGGACTCCTGTCCGCAGAAGCGGGAAGGACCGCGGAGGCGGAGGGTATTCCGCAGAAGCGGTTCCGCAGGGGCGGAAAATGGCCCGCAGAAGCGAAAATCGCAGTGAATTAATTGTATCAGAAGTTAGAAAATTTCAGAAACATTTCACACATTTGGGTCTCGGCTTAAGGAGGCGATTTGGGCGATTTTGAAGAGAAACTCAAGGGAAATCATCAGGTAATCAACTATGGACTTGAACTATGATTAGTATTGATAATATTATGCAATTATATCATGAAAATGGAGGAATTTGGGGTGATTCATGGAAGATTTAACCCTAGGCTTGAACTTTAGAAAATCAAGGTTTTGAATGGGCAAATGGAGTCCGAATTTGGTAAAATTGATATGCTTAGACTCGTATTGAGATGAGGGTTCCAAATAAGTGACTTTTGTAATTTTTCTACAAGCGTACCGAAAGTCGGGTTTTGACAACTTTGGGAATTTTGATGTAAATTGAGTTGTATTGATTGGGTGTCATTCCATTGGCCTAATTTGTTGTGTTTCTACTGTATTTGATCAGATTCTACGCAATATTGATTCTGTGACAGGGTATTTGATTACAGCTTTACATAGTGCTTTATTGCGGATTTCTTATCCGCGTTGTCTTACCCTTGTTTATTACCACTGAGTCTGGCAGTACTCATTTTACTCCCTTGCACCTTGTGTGCAGATCCATGTACCTCTCAGCAGTGATCCAGTAGCCGTGCGAGGCGGCATTTGTGGATATTCGAGGTAGCTGCAGAGTCCGCAGAACCCGATATTCCTTCTTACTGTCTTTTGATTCTGTATCGACTTTTCTTTCCGCACTTGGTATCTTGTCAACCTTTATACACTTATGTTCAGTAGAGGCTCATGACTCTTGACCCTTCGGTTTATGGGAGTTGATGTATTATGGGACTTGGTTCCCCATTTTCGTTATATGTATCGCTGTTGCTTCGTGAATTAATATGCTTAAATGGGTTAAAGAGAGGTTCTAGCTCCGTTGTTGATATTGATTGGTCAGGCTGGCTTAGCAATGTGCTGGGCGCCATCACGACCGGATTTGGGGTCGTGACAATGAGAGTAAAGGCACGAAGGGTGATGTCATGCACTTTTATTTGCTTATTTGGTGATGATGAGAGTAAAAGCAAGAAGGGTGATGTCGTGCACTTTTATTTGATCATTTGGTGAGGATGAGAGTAAAAGCACGAAGGGTGATGTCGTGCAACCATTTAAATTTCTTGCTTTGCAATAACTGTTTCTGCTACACCCTGTTTTTATCTTACAGATTTATTATGTGTTGTTGATTGTGCTCCCCCAGCATGTTACCTCCTTTGTTAGTTGTGTTACTCAATATCTCTATTATTTTGTGGTACATACATATATAGAACTGCACAGGTTTATGTGAGTGTCTGGTCCTTGGCTTGTCACTACTTCGCCGGGATAGGCCAGGCACTTACTAGCACATGGAGTCGGATTATGCTGATACTACACTTCTGTGCATTTTTGCACTGGTCCAGATTTTGAGCAAAAGCAGCAGCAGTAGTATACTAGCGGGATTACTGTACTTGCGAGACCTAGGTAGCTTGCAGGAGTCCGCAAGCCCGGCGTCTCCTCTATTTACTTTTATTATTGATGTGGTCTCATTATTCTGAGATAGATGGTTATTATTTATTTTCTTTCAGACCATTATTTGTAGTTATTCCTTAGTAGGTCGTCAATTCATGACTCCACATCTTGAGTAGAGGATTTATGTCAGTTACTTTACACTATTATTCATCTCTTATTCGAAAGACTTCCACATTTAAAAATTTGAGTATTATTTTTGCTATTAACTATGAGAACAAAAATGATGCTATGAACAGGAAATGGTGAGTGATTGGCTTGCCTAGCTACCATGAGTAGGCGCCATCACGATCCCGATGGTGGGAGAAATCTGGGTCATGACAAAAATTGGTCCGATTGACCACACGAAACTCACCCGAGGCCCCCGAGGCCCCCGAGGCCTCAACCAAAAGCACCAACCTACTCCAAAACACGATACAAACTCGTTCCAATCCTAAAACACACCCTTAAACATGGAAATCATCAAATAAAGGCGGATTCAAGCCTAAGTTTCATCTAAAACATTTGAAACCAACATCCAATCAAAAATCCGACCAAACGATGTCTGAATGACCTGAAAATTTGTAGACACATCCAAAATCACCTAACAAAGCTACTGCAACTGTCGGAATTCCATTCCGACTACCGGATCAAAATCTCACCTATCGATCGGATTGCGCCAAACTTCCAACTTAGCCAATTCAAGCCTATTTCTACACCGGACCTCCAAATTCAACTCTGATCACTCCCCTAAGTCACAAATCACCTCCCGAAACTAACCAAATCATCATAATTCAATTCCAAGCCCTCTAACCACATAGTCAAGTCCGAGTTGACTTTTCATAAACAAGTTTTACTCAAAAAGGTTATATGCCTCATTTTCAACCAGAATCACTCCCAATTCACCTGATAGACTCTTACACAGATATAAAAACAAAAAACACATAAATAAAAGGGTAACGGGGTGGTAAATCTCGTGACAATGGTCCAGGTCATCACATGTACTTACCAACTTTGTTTCTGTCATTTTCAGGATTAGAGGATTTCTTTTGAATATGGAGATCCATCTTGCAACATAATTGTGAAGGGATGATCGTGTCAATAGAGCGGGTGTTGGCATCGAGTTTCTTAGATTTGCTCTTCTTTTGATGGGATGCCACTGATGTAAGTGCATGCGTTACCGGAGGAAAGATACCAGAAGATATGGTGATGAAAAGTATGAATTTGAAAGTTTTACTAAGAAAGGAGGAGTTGCAAAAAAGCATTAAGAAAACTCGAATAATAAAGGTTTGTGAAATTGAAAGATAAAAGTGATAAGAAGAGGAGAAGTTTAATTTATAGGCAGCGGAATGCAAGGTCATCATTACCTAGGTAACTGGCAAAATATTTGTCGAATCACAGGATAACATATGTTCAGCTCACTAAATGCAAAGAGACTTATGTCCTTTCAAGTGTTAGAAATCATTCGGAACTTTCCCGCCAAGAAAAGAAGTATTTATCTACTTCTCGATTACATCAAGTTTAGTCACTGAAAAATAGGTGGTCTATCTGTATGAGATACAATTAACGAATGACATATGGACATTCGTGGAGTTGACACGTAGCAGTCAAGATAGGTGGGATATGAGTCAGCAAATAGCTGGCACCGATTACAAACATGTGATCCATATTAGGGGAGTCCCGAATACATTGGAACCGGAGATGAAAGTAAGATATCTATTGAAGAAGGCAACATTCAAGGAGCAGCTGCCACAAGGAAGCTTAGCATGTATGCTCAACTGTTATGCTGTTATCATGAAGGATATTTATTCACATTAAAGAGGAACTCAATTTGGCGATCTTGTCTCTCTTAATTTAAATATAAATAGATAAAATTCTACTCATTGAAGACACAAAATACTTTTATGAAAAGAGGCTAAACGTATTCTCACATTCTATTAATACTAATATCAGTATCTGCACGATGCGCGTGAAATTATAGAATTAAAAAATAATAAGAAATATTACTTGAAATGATAATGCAAAGTGATCAAAAATAATATGTTATTAGTTAATGAAAGTAACAACCTCTACTTCTTAAATCGTATTTGGAACAAAAAAATAGTCACAATCTTTAAGACTCTACAATATATGTAAATCACTGTCTCTATTAAATTAGCTTGAATTTATTACATAAAATAAAATAAAATAATG
The DNA here is from genome assembly GCA_032618575.1 of Nicotiana noctiflora. Taxonomy (NCBI): domain Eukaryota; kingdom Viridiplantae; phylum Streptophyta; class Magnoliopsida; order Solanales; family Solanaceae; genus Nicotiana; species Nicotiana noctiflora. The sequence continues at coordinate 82,879 of JASVEL010006753.1, forward strand.
AGCTTTACGAACAAAGCATTCTCGTGGAACTTCATCTTTCTTTGGAATACAAATCTAAGCAAATGCAAACTGAACTCACTTTTCACCACAGATTCTACGAAATGTTTTGCTTTCTCTCGCTTGAAATTTTATCTGACAAATAAATTCATGTAATGATCAAAGATCGAACATCAAAGATCAAACTTTGGATAAACTTGTATGATTTCTGTCTTCCACAACCAAAGTCGTTGTTTATCGATGTATGACTTTGCACTTTCTGAATTGTTAACTCGATGCTCAAAACTTAACAAAAATATTACAACAGTGATGAAGACAGAATTTGGCAAAGAAATACTGGCAATGTTACATTCACATATGTAAGATCATGCCTAAACTAATTGAAAGGATTATGTTTCTTTGCATTCAGAGTCGTGCAAATTATAAATATTAATTCATGTAATTTAATCATTCCTAATACTTTATGAGTTTTAATGAGAATATTCTGTGTGTCAAATAACCCCATCTGCTAAGTATAAAGACTAAAGTGATATGAAGAATTCTAGAAAAAAAATCTTCCTTTCACTATTTAAATCGAGGAAACAAACATAAACTTAAGAATTTTTTTTTGTGTTTTAAAGATTTTAAAGAAGGGAAATTTTTTATGTATTACCATTTATATATATATATATATATATATATATATATATATATATATATATATATATATATATATATATATATATATATATATATATATATATATATATATATATATATATATATATAAAGGCTAAACTGATATAAAGAATTATAGAAAACAAAATCTACCTTTCGCTATTTAAATCGAGGAAACAAACAATAATTTAGGAAAGTCTTCTTGTGTTTTAATGATTTTAAAGAAGGAAAACGTTTTATGTATTATGTTGATAAAAACAAAGTGTGTGTGTGTGTGTGTGTGTGTATATATATATATATATATATATATACACACACACACACTTTATTTTTATCGGCATTCACACATGAAAGGAAAAAGTCAAAATCAGAAGGGAGTACATCACCTGAGATGCATAAGTGCCAAATGATGATCTGGTGCTTAGCAGTTTACTTATTGAACAACAAAAAATCACAAAAAATGATTTTGGATGCAATTTTCCCCGGCAAATTTTTCGGTGAAAGAAAAAAGGGAACTATATATTTTTTCTAATCCAGTATATGCAAGAGGAGAAATTGAGTTAGTTTTTAAAAGGAAGGGGAATGGAGAAAGTGTGAGTAATTGGTGGTTTTTATTGGTAGTTTCTATTGCTTGAATTTTGAAAAAAAAACTTGTAATTCAGTTGGTTTTTAAAAGGAATGGGAGTGGAGGAAGTGGGAGTATTTGGTGGTTTTTATTGGTAGTTTCTGTTCCTTTAATTTTGAAAGAAAAATGTGTATTTCACATATATTTTTAAATAAATTTTAATTGAATTTTGAAACTCCAAGAAAGTTGGAGGATTGTCCAAATATTTTACATGTGTCAATTTATGTGACGACTCGGCCCGTCATCTCAGGTATTACCTCTTTGTTTCCCCTTATGGTATTGCTTTATGTTTTATTATCGGTATTAGGTGCGTTACAATTTAATTGGAGTAATTTTATTAAGAAATGAGACACTTATTCTCTTTTAAGAAGACTTAAATTGGAAAAGTCAACCGGATGTGGACTTATGAGTTAGAGGGCTTGAAATTGAACTCTGGTGATTCGGTTAGCTCAGGGTAATGATTTAAGTCTTAGGAGAGCAATCAGACTTAATTTTGGAGGTTCGGTAAATAAATTAGCATATTTTGGTGAAGATAGTATTTTGGTAATTTTCGGTTAATAGGTAAAATTTTGATCCGGGAGTCGGAATGGAATTCCAACAGTTCTAGTAGCTTCGTTAGGTAATTTTGGACTTGTGTGCAAAAGTTCACGCCATTCGAACATATTTTGGTCGGATTTTTTATCGAATGCGCATTTCGAAAGTTTTGAAGAAACTTAGGCTTGAATCCGATGTAATTTGATGGTTTTAGTGTTGTTGTATGTATTTTCGTGATTGGAACAAGTTTGAATAATTATAGGATGTATTGGTATTTTTAGTTGAGGTCCCGGGTGCCTCGGGGTGATTTTGGATGGCTAATGGGAATTTTTAAGTTGGAAAATGCAGCAGAAAATTGCAGAGAAATTTGTTCTATGCGATCGTAGGAGCTCTAATGCGATCGCATAGTGTTAGCTACAGTACCTAGGATTTGCAATTGCATAGAGTTAGCTACAGTGCCCGGAAATTTTATTCTATGCGATCGCAATGCTCTAATGTGATCGCATATTGTTAGTTGCAGTACCCGGACAGAATGTTAAAAACATTTCAGTCGCGAAAATAACCCATTTTCCACCATTTTTAGTCATTCTTGAGAGCTTTCGGACGGGAATTGAAGGGTTTTCGATGGGAAATCGTTGGAGGTAAGTTTTATGAGTTAAATACATGTTTTTTACAAGAATAATCGATGGAATTCATGAGTTTATGGCTAAAAATCAAAAAATTAGGGCTTGGAGCAAAAACCTTAAATTTAGGATTTGAAGGGTCAATTCTGGTCCGAATTGGGAGTTCTTGGTATGTACGGACTCGTGGCCAGATGAGGATTCCGGAAATATAAATTTCAGAATTTTTTGCGACATGGTCCTCGGGCTCAGGTTTTAGTGATTTTAGTATTTTTGAGTTCTTTCGATTGGGTTATGCCCTACTAGCATATTGTGATATATTTACCCTGATTTTTGTTTGATTTGACATGCGTGGAGGCCGTTTTGAGGGGTAAAGGCATCGCGGGCTAGAAAATTTGCCGCTTCGAGATAGGTAATACTTGTAAATAATGTCCTGAGGGTTTGAAACCCCGGACTTGCACATCATAGTGTTGTATTGTGGTGACTTGCACGCCAGGTATGAGAGTTTGGGTAAAGCACTGTTGGGGATTGTGACATGGTCCATCCCGGTTGTCGATTTTACCGCGTATTTGATAAAGAATTATTATTTTTATCATGATTTGGGCTTATTGCCAAACTTGGGCTTCGTTCCAAATGATTTGAAACCTTTTGTGAAATTCCATCACAATTATCCTCAGTAATCGAAATATCATCTGAATTCAGTCCAATTGAATTATATTATTTTGTGAACTCAGCTATGTTTACACTCAACTCGAGTTTTAAATGATATTTAAAATTCCAATGAGGTGAGCACTATTGTTTTTCTAAAGCCCAGAGGCTTGTTATTATTTCTCGACTGATTAAGGCCGAGGGCCATCTATGAGGATATGTTAAGTGATGTGAGGATGCTTTCAGGCCTCGAATATAATGTGAGGAGGCTTTCGGGCCTCGAGTATTATGTGATTAGGCACTCAGACCTCGTGTGTGATATGTGAAGGCTTTCAGGCATATTTATATAGCGTTTGGGCTGTAGGAGCCCCTCTGTCAGGACCCAAACCCCGGTCGTGATGGCGCCCAACATATTACTAGGCAAGCCTAACCAATTCCCAGATGACCAGTCAATTATTAATTAATATTGATCCATTTAGAGATAATAGCCTGTTTTCATAATGGAAACAACAAATGCGGAAACAGAAATATACAAAATACAGCCCAATGAATCCCGTGTCACAAGTCTGGGCCTCTAACAGAAAGGAAAAACACCCTATACAATCCAAGTCTAAATAGAGAGACAAGACACAAATAGAAGGAAGGAGAGAGATCGGGTCCTGCGGACGCCGACAGCTACTTCAATGTCTCCTCACCTAGCAGTAGAAATAGCGGCAGTGTATATCTCAACTGCCCTACTGGATACATGTATCTGCACAAAAGGTGTAGGGAGTGGGGTGAGTATCTTTCAACTCAGTGAGTAGTAAATAACAAATAGTAACTGAAAATAAGAACACATGTATTATCACTAAACAGTTCTAAGAATAACCGTATAGGTAAGTCATCTCTATAATGATAAGTGTGGTTCCAGTCCACTACTGTCTCACACTGATCTAGTCCTGCTGTGGCATGTAGCCCGATCCTCACTCATACTGATGTGGCATGCAGCCCGATCCAATCTATATATGTATATATATAATGTTGCGGTGTACAGCCCGATCCAATCTATATAGTGTTGCGGCATGCAGCCCGATCTAATATATAGATATACTGCTGCGGCGTACAACCCGATCCAATATATAATACGCTTACTAGGGGTGTGTGCAGACTCCGGAGGGGCTCCTTCAGCCCAAGCGCTGTGAGCACGTGATTTTTGCCCTATATGAGAATTACTCCCAAAAAAAAATTCAAAAAAAAAATAGTTTGTATTGTGTGTGGTTTTCTGTGAATTTTGTGTAATTTCCTAATTATTGTTCGCATATTTGTTTGTAAGATTTAATTAATGGAAAATACAAAAGAGAAAAAATATATACATTGCATATGCATTTAGGAATTAATTTTACATATTTTAGATTAATTAGTAATTTTGGTTTTATAAAATAGAAAAATCACAAAAAATTATTTATTGGTGCATTGCTTATTTCTTAACTTTTAATTTCGTTAGTATTCCTTTAATTTGATAGTTAATTAATTGTGTTAATTATTAATTAGAGCTTAATATATTTTGGTGGGTCAATGTAATAATTAAGAGTTAATATAGGTTGTTATTTTGAGAAAAAAAAGAAAGGGAAATAGTTTTTAATTAGTTTCTTAATAAAAGACCCAATTTGGGCCTCTTTTAACTTTATTTCCCAAGCCCAAAGACTACCCTTCAAACCACCTACCCGACCCTAATCCATTATCAATTGGATTTGCCCCATTGTCTTTTTTAATCTGAGCCGTTGGATCTCATCATCCAACGGTCCAGATTAATTAACCAATTTCTAACATATCAAACCCCCCAAACCCTTTGTCACCTGCTTCATTTCCCAAATCCTTTCTCTCCCCCTTTCTTGTCTCTCTAAACCTAGAGATAACCTCCACCCTTAACGTCGTCGCTGCCCCGCCGCCCTCCGCCTACCGGAAATCGCCTCACGGCGGTTCCGGTAAGCCAAACACCACCATTTTTACACCACACAACCTCCAAGACCCCCTCAACCCAACCCCTAGCACGATTTACCTCGAATCAAACCGGACTTCCTCGAATTTTCAATCTAAAAATTGAGCCAAAACCAACTTACATCGAATCAGCCCCAAATCGATACCACACCATCGCCTCATCTCCCTCACACCCAAACTGGACTTTGTATCCGTCGAATCTGGCCAGAAATAGTCTAACCCCAAATCCCGATCCCAAGAACCCTACTTTTTAAAAGGGGCAAATTAATAAGAAATTGAGGTCCCATAGACCTTAATCAAGGTGTTCTCAGTCGAGAACGCCTCGATTAAGGCCCGTTTGGCCTCAATAATCTGAGTCCGAGCTCAAGATTAGGTCAATCATATCGGAGGTATCTCTTTTCTATTTTTCTTTGCTTTATTCGAATCCTTACATGTTTACATGTCTCGCTTGGCTTATTTTATTCGTAGATTTTCTAGCCTTTTCTGTCCATCTCCGCCAGACCTTTTTATTTGGTCGATTTCTTCTATTGATTCTTTTAGTTGTATTATTGTACTGATGTGTTTAAATTGTTCAAAGTCGTCAAGAAATTAGTTCATGATTTTGATCCCCAGAGTCGGCCCGTAAAACTGTGAATTGCGAATTCATAGGTTGATTACTTACTATCAGTTATACGTATTGTAATCGACTGAATGAATGTCGTCGATTAGGTCATTCGTATTTATAATTTTGGTTGTGCTCTTTTAGCTATTTGATTATTAGTTGGTTTTGGTTGTTTAATTAACTGTGAATCATTCAGCCTTGTGTTTGTTTGTAGTTTATTGTTTTTAGTTATCTGATTAATAAATTTTCTGAAAAATTATGAGTTTTGAATCAGTGAAAACACTTGTTTTGGTGTATTACTGCTTTATTAGCTGGAATTGGTTGTAGCTGTATAATCTTATTGTTATTGATAAGAAATTGGTCATAATTTAGTGGAGTTTTTAAGAACATCGGTCTAAAAAACTCAGGGCAGAATAATATTTCTCAGGTTTAAGATTTGGGATTAAAAAACTTTGAAAATGTGAGTTGGTCTGTCAGTTGGGAATCTCAGATTAATTTAAAAAGACTGGTGAGCTGTTTTAGCACTCTTGCTAGTGGAAAGATCAGGTATAACATGGGGATTTTAATTAAGAACTAAAAAGGGCAATAGGACTAGCAGTCTTTTGAATTAAACAACTGAAAATGGAGGCTGTCTAGATGGCTTAGTGCCTTTACTAGTGGGATACAAGAGAGTATAATGGTTGGACTGAATTTTAAGGATTAAAAAAATAGGACTGTTGATTTGGGGGTTGAAGGCTATAAAAGAGAATAGAACTTACACTTTGAAGGACACACATCTTTTAGAATTTGTGAGTAGAAACATTTTAAAGGAGCAGTAAGTTTCTGAGGGTTGAGGGATTAGTTCTCGAAAGTCTAAACAATTCTAGAGTTCGTTCCTTTCAGTGCTTTAAGTCATTTTTAGTTGTGAGGAAAGTACTGTTCTATTGAGAAATACTTTTCCCTCGAGAAATTGTGGAATTTTCTAATCGTTTCCCATAACTTGTTGGTTGTTGAGTTGAATCACTGGTGGTTTGTAGTTTAGAATTTCATTTCAAGTAGCCTCGGGTCCAATTAAACTATTTTTGGTACGAGTTTTGTGGTCAGTTGATATTTCCAAGTGTTTGCGGGGTATTTTCAAGTCAAAACTGGTCTATCCGAGCTATTTCTTGGGTTGTTTGCTGATTATTGTTCCTGCTGGAATTTACTGCTGTTGTTTTTGTGCTGCTTTGTTCACTGCCGAACAAATCACTGATCTCCTCTTTTGCTTTTGAATTCCAGGTACACATCTTTTGGACTTGTCCATCTTATACCACAAATGAAATCAAAGGCTACTTTTGAATCCTGTTGTTTGAAGCCATTACATAAATGATCCTATTTAGCTACTTATTAAACTAAGGGTTGTTAGCTAAAAAATAGATATTGCACGTTTAGTCATTAAAGGATTGAGGGTGCATATAGTCTTGTATGTCTATTTAGTTCTTACCTTCAGCATGTACGAATTGAAACAAAACCTGGTAGGCTTGTATTGTCTATCATTGTAAACTTGGATTGTTTTGGACTATTGATTAAAATAGATATCAGCTTTCATTTATGCTTAACTAGTTTCTGTTTTGTTAGTATATGTTTGGACTTGTGTAAGTAAAACTAGCCAATTCGGATTGGGTTTCCCTTTGATATTTTACATAGGTAATTTGTTAAAGTCAAGTAGTTTAAGCATGGTTAAGGTGTTAGTTTTGATTAACTTAGCTATTAACATAAGATGTTTGGAATCATTTTCGAGTTTTCTTCACTTGATTTTTCCTCGAAATCCCTTTGTAACTAAGCAAACAAGATAAGTTAACCAATGCTTTAGATGCCCATGTTAGGTCGACTTTAAATCGCATAGTTTTGATTTTAACATCGGATTGAGGATAGTGAAATTCAAAGTAAACAACCTCACGTCTAATAATGAACCATGGTGAATTATTTCTACTTCGCATAGTTTGATCAATTTTCCATTAGTTTATACATTTTCATTCAATCTCCGGCCCTAAATCAACAAGCTATGAAATAAGATATCATTTGGTACGGGTCTTTAATTGGAAATAACCTCAAGGGACATACTTTTAAATAAACTGATTTTTTGCCTAGTCTAACAATCGCTTTAATTGGCATAGTTTGAAGTAAGTAATCTGGATACATTTTTTATTTACCTATTTGTCAAAAGTCTGAGTCTATGTTGTAATTAGTTTTTCTTTTGGTACGGTTCCAAATTAATAGAGCGGTTTAAATTTTAATCAGAGCACGTAATTTATAAACATGTATAAAATCAGATATTTTTAGCCAGTTATAATATTTGAAGCGACCGTGCTAGAACCACGGGATTCGGGGATGCCTAACACCTTCCCTCGGTTCAACAGAATTCCTTACTTAGAATTTCTGGTTCGCAGACTTCATTTGGAAAGTCGAAATTCCTCGATTCGGGATTTAAATGAAGTGGTGACTTGGGACACCTTTAATTTATTCCAAGTGGCGACTCTGAAATAAACAAAAATAATCCCATTTCGAATATTGTCACTTAAATTTGGGAAAAAACTCCCTCGCCCGTCTTTTACCCCCCGGGGTAGGGGGCACGCCAAAAGGAGGTGTGAATTTGAGCTTTGAATAATTGTTGTATTTGGCTTATTTATTATCTGATTTTATTATATGTTTGTATTAATGTGCTAAATGTTGTTTTTACCGCTTTGATATTTTGTGAATGTATATAAATTGTGCCGATACCCACTTTCTCCTCTGAGTCTCTTCTAAAATATAATATCGGGCATTTGCTGGACATAGCCCGTTTTCTCAAGATAGTTGTGGTGCTTGGCACCCGGCGAAGGATTTTTTGTCACATATATTTAGGCGGGGAGTATTGTCAATTAAGCCGAAAAGCCATGCTACCGGTGCACTGACACTCTTCGGCTCGAGTTGTCCGCTCGAGTAAAGCCAGTCTAGACACCTTTTCCAACAGGATGATAACTTAGAATAACAAAACCTTATGCCGGATCCCCGATAAGAACGTCTATTTGCATCATGTGCGTATTTGACTTAGGAGGCTCAACACAGGGGTTGGGCCTGTCTAGGACAGGTGTACCTGAAACAAAAGACCAACTTGATGCATCTTTATCTGTGCATTTATTTGTTTCGATCTTACATGCCGACCGGTTTGTTATTAAAAAAGAGAGGGTAAGAAGTGGAAAATGTCATGATATAAAGTCAAAATAATTTCATGGAAAATAGTCTGTTTTTCTTTGAAAAATAATTTTAAAAAAATGAAAAAAAAAATTCCAAATAAATTTTGTTAATTTTATGAAAAAATAAGTTAGTTTCTCTGAAAATAATTTTTTTAAAAAAGTGCTGTTAAAAATAGTTTGTTTTCTTTTCTTAAAATGATTTAGTTCATTTGTTTTCGAACTACGCAAGTTTGATTCTCACTAGGCGTGGGATACGTAGGCAACCCATATCGGGCTCAACTAATACTGCTTTTTAAAAAATAAAAAAATAATAAAAATATTAAAATTAGGAGATTTGTCCTTAGTCAAGAGTTAGGAAATTTTGCAAAAATAGCCAAACGCTTCAGAAGGGGCACCGAAGGACTAATTTTCGCAAAAATGGAACATAGCCATCACACCGGTATCCTGTTAGACATCCTTCAAATCTTCTTCAAGTGCTGAAAGGCCGTATTAACAAGATTCGTTTTTTTATAAATAGTAAAAATAATAATAATAATAAAAGAAATTTTAGAAAAAAATCTTAAGTTTTATTTTATCTTTTCTAGGATCAGCATGACTCCATCGCAAAGAATCGGCCAGAAAAGGGCGAGAGATGAAATTCCTGTGACGACCCGGCCCGTCATCACGGGAATTACCACCTCGTTATGTTGAAATTGTATGTTTTATGCTTTTATATCACTGTTAAAGTCTATCGGGTGAGTTAGGAGTGATTTGGATTGGAAATGAGGCATATAGCCTTTTTGAAAGAAACTTGAATAAGGAAAGTCAACCCGGAGTTGACTATTTAGTTAGAGGGCTCGGAATCGGATTCTGATGATTTGGTTAGTTCCGGGAGGTGATTTGTGACTTAGGGGAGCAATCGGAATTGAATTTGGAGGCCCGGTGTAGAAATAGGCTTGAAATGGCTAAGGTTGAATTTTGGCGAAATCCGAACGGTAGGTGAGATTTTGATCCGGGGTTCGGAATGGAATTCCGACAATTTCTGTAGCTTCGTTATGTGATTTTGGATATGTCCGCAAAATTTCAGGTCATTCGGACGTCGTTTGGTCGGGTTTTTGATAGAATGTATAATTCGAAAGTTTTGAAGAAATTTAGGCTTGAATCCGTGGGTAATTGGTGATTTTGATGTTTAGGATGGTGTTTTTATGATTGGAACAAGTTCGTATCGTGTTTTGGGGTATGTTGGTGGTTTTCGTTGGGGTCCCGGGGCCTCGGGGTGAATCCGGACCATCATCCGACATTTGAAACAAGGAAAGGGTCTGTTGGAATCTGCAGATCACTGGGCATATTTTAAACCTTCGCGTTCGCGTAGGCTGGTCATCGTGGTCATCGCGTTCGCGAGAGGGAGTCACGCGTTCGCGTAAGATAAGGATGGGAAGCATCGCGTTCGTGTGGTCAGGGACGCGTTCGCGTAGAGTAAAAATCCGGAGTTGGGGAGTTGGCCTTCGCGGACGCGTTACATCATGTCGCGTTCGCGATGAAGGAAAGGATCAAGGCATCACGTTCGCGTGAGGTACATCGCGAACGCGTAGGGTTAAAGTGCCTGGCAGTGAAATTAAAAACCAGAATTGGCCAGTCACGGGTTTAATACCCAAAACCTCCATTTTTGAGTTCCAAGAGAAGAAATTGACGGGAGATTGCTCTGGGAAATCATCGGGGTTTCGTTGGAGGTAAGTTTTGTGGCTTAATTACATCATTTTAACATGAAATCCTTGGTTAAATTTCCGTAAATGGAAGATTAAAGGTGGGTTTGAGCCCTAGGCCTAAATTGAAGAAAAACACCGATTTGAGTGGGCAAATGGAGTCCGATTTTGGTAAATTTTATATGCCTAGACTCGTATCGTGATGAGGGTTCCGAATATGTGACTTTTGTAATTTTTCGAGAAGCGTACCGAAAGTCGGGTTTTGACAACTTTGGGAATTTTGACGTAAATTGAGTTGTATTGATTGGGTGTCGTCCCATTGGCCTAATTTGTTGTATTTCTATTGTATTTGATCAGATTCTACGCGTGCGGAGCTTGATTCTCGTGGCAAGGGCATTGCGGAGTAGTCGTCGTGCCGTATTTGAGGTGAGTAATAGATGTGGGTGATGACCAGCGGGTTCGAAACCCCGGTATACCACTTTGTGACGTTGTATAGCAGCGAGACACGTACTCTCATGTGAGTGCGGGGTCGATTGTGATTGGGGACTATGGCTTAGTCCGACTTGTTGATACCTGTGTTATGACATTGGCTATTCTTGAGCCGTCGAACCTCCTTCTCGGATGGTTGCATACTATATATTGAGATATTGGCCACTCTTGAGCCGAGGAACCCCTTCTTGGGCGGTTGAGTATACTTGTGGGCCGTGAGCCAGTTATTGGATCCCGCGAGGATCGTTATCATTGTCTTATCATATTGACATATTAGTTACTACCGGTCCGTAGCTATTTCTGTTATCATGCTATTTCCAATCTCTGGAACTTGGTATTACTGTTTAACAACTGAAAAATGATAAAAAGGTTTTCAAAACTACTTTTGAGCCTGCGAGGCTGTATTTGCATATTAGCTGACTGGTAGTGGATCGGGCTGCGTGCCGCCACGAGATAGCTGATATTGTGCTTGGGCTGTAGGAGCCCCTCCGGAGTCTTTACACACCCCCTAGAGAGCGACGGGTACCCAAATTGGATCGGGCTACGCGCCGTAGCGGTCATATCATGCATTGCATTGCATTTAGCTAAATCTGCTAGCTGTTATACTATTTTGCTGGTACTTGTTGGTACAGGTATAGTTGATATTGATTCTATGACAGGGTATTTGATTACAGCTTTACATAGTGCTTTATTGCGGATTTCTTATCTGCGCTGTCTTACCCTTGTTTATTACCACTGAGTCTGGCAGTACTCATTTTACTCCCTGCACCTTGTGTGCAGATCCAGGTACCTCTCAGCAGTGATCCAGTAGCTGTGCGAGGCGACGTCTGTGGATATTCGAGGTAGCTGCAGAGTCCGCAGGACCCGATATTCCTTCTCACTGTCTCTTGATTTTGTATTAACTTTTCTTTCCACACTTGGTATCTTGTAAAACTTATACACTGGTTCAGGGTTTAAGAATTTGAGCTTTGAATAATTGTTGTATTTGGCTTATTTATTATCTGATTTTATTATATGTTTGTATTAATGTGCTAAATGTTGTTTTTACCGCTTTGATATTTTGTGAATGTATATAAATTGTGCCGATACCCACTTTCTCCTCTGAGTCTCTTCTAAAATATAATATCGGGCATTTGCTGGACATAGCCCGTTTTCTCAAGATAGTTGTGGTGCTTGGCACCCGGCGAAGGATTTTTTGTCACACATATTTAGGCGGGGAGTATTGTCAATTAAGCCGGAAAGCCATGCTACCGGTGCACTGACACTCTTCGGCTCGAGTTGTCCGCTCGAGTAAAGCCAGTCTAGACACCTTTTCCAACAGGATGATGACTTAGAATAACAAAACCTTATGCCGGATCCCCGATAAGAACGTCTATTTGCATCATGTGCGTATTTGACTTAGGAGGCTCAACACAGGGGTTGGGCCTGTCTAGGACAGGTGTACCTGAAACAAAAGACCAACTTGATGCATCTTTATCTGTGCATTTACCTCTAAGCAGTGATCCAGTAGCTGTGCGAGGCGACGTCTGTGGATATTCGAGGTAGCTGCAGAGTCCGCAGGACCCGATATTCCTTCTCACTGTCTCTTGATTTTGTATTAACTTTTCTTTCCGCACTTGGTATCTTGTAAAACTTATACACTTATGTTCAGTAGAGGCTCATGACTCTTGACCCTTCGGTCTATGGGAGTTGATGTATTATGGGACTTGGTTCCCTGTTTTCGTTATATGTATCGCTATTGCTTCGTGATTTGTTATGCTTAAATGGGCTAAAGAGAGCTTCTAGCTCCGTTATTGATATTGATTGGTCAGGCTGGCTTAGCAATGTTCTGGGCGCCATCACGACCGGATTTGGGGTCGTGACAATTCCACCCATGTTCATGGTTCAAGACAAAACCCCGGATCAGCTCTGTAAATGGTGGGCTAGCTTTTCGGCTCGGGAAATAAATCAAGTCCACAAGCACCTCAAGTTTCTTCCGGACATTATGATGATAAAAGTGGACAAAAGTCTGATCAGAGCTTTAGTGAGTTTTTGGGACTCAACAAGTAATTTGTTCAGGTTTCGAGACTGCGAAATGACGCCCACTTTGAAGGAGTTGGGCGCAATCACAGGGCTTGGGAAAGATTTGCACAAAAAAAGACCCGTTGCTCCTAGGCAAATGGGTGTGAATAATTTCCTGAAGAAGTTATATCTCCGACGAGTTCTAATAGGTTGTTTGGATAATAGTTGGGTGCCGCTGGAGTATCTCTATAACAGATTTGGCGATAAGAAAGGGTTCGAGAAATTCTCAAACACTGAATTTGTTAGCCAGCTGAATTATGACGCCTGGAGAGATCTAAGAATCTACGCCTTCATGATCGCTTTTCTGGGAACCATGGTTTTTCCCGAACGTGGCGGACGCATCAGAATCCGTTTGTCTACGGTGGTCTCATAATTATAGAGTATCGAAGAACACACTATTCTTCCTATGATCTTAGGAGACATCTTTCGGGCCTTAACTCGATATCAATAAGGACAAGATTATTTTGAAGGTTGTAACATTTTATTACAAATGTGGTTTATAGAGCATCTCTATCATCACCCAATTGTGATAGACTTCAACGTGGACTGGTTGAATTACATTCGTTGTCATATGAACAGAGCCACTCGTTGTAACCTTCCAAACGACTTAAGGACCTGGCAAGAACTTCTCAACCCTTTGAAAGTAGACCGACTCACCTGGAATTATTATTGGTTCCCTTCCGCTAAAATCATGCACATGTCAACATATCGCCCATTCTACATACTAATGGGTTTCAGGGGTTTCCAACCATATGCCCCGCTACGTGTCATGCAGCAGTTGGGTAGAGAGCAGAAAAGGCCCCTGATCGAAAATATGCGATCATTTACATGGGAATTCACGACGGAGGAGCTCCCAAAAGAGACTTATGCACAAAAGGTGTGGTTCGGTAGTCGACTCTCCGACATCGACGAAATGGTTGCCGATCGAGAACGAGGAAAAGTGAGCCTCGCATACCTTGAATGGTTCCACAACCAATCAATGCCCGAACAAAGAGCAGAAATGTCGGTAAAATATGCCGTCGGTTGGGAAAAAGAGATAGAAACCAAAGTTAGGGAGGATAGACGTGAAACAGCGCAAGATTTCCAATCTTGCATTAACACCTTAAAATAGGACACGGGAATTCTGGAAGCTGCCATGGACATACAACAGGCTGATTTCGATTAGGAAAGGGCCGGCTAGGAGCAAGAAAGAGAAACACTTCGAACTCAAATTCAGGAGATGCAACTGACCGCAGAAAGGTTGAGGAGAAGTCGGAATGATGGGATGTTTATAAAGGACTTGGAAAGGAAAGCCTTTGAGCACCAGGAAGACTTGGAAAAGGAAGAAGCGGCTTTAGTTGCAATCCGGACAAAATGGAGAAGAGCAGCCCACCAAGAAGCACTTCGTCTACAACAGATAGAGAAAGATTATGGGAAGATCATCACTGATTTTAGAGAAGCAAATGCCGTTTTTAGAGAGCAAATTCTCAGACAAGCCCGGGATGCCAAAGCAGATAGAGACTGTTGCCACGACTTAATGGCGCGGATGGAAAGGCAAATAGATAGGCTTTTGGATCAAGTCTCCGGTAACGCTCAAGTATTGGAGGCAAAGAACCGACACATAGGGCAACTGCTTAGAGAAAAAGATATGATCAGGGCCAGGATCGATGAAGTCGGTCACTATATCACTATAAGATGCCTAACCTGCGAACAAGTACCCCGGCCTACCCTCTTTTCTTCAATCATGGAATATGTCCACCAAGTCATGGCAGAGTTGAGAAGTCTACAGAGGGATCTCACACCGAGAACCGCAACAAGGCCAAACAATGCCTCACGGACGCAAAGATTCAAAGCGTTGGAACATGCTTAGAAGCGTCTGTATTTTTCATTTAAGAGTCTGTTTGTCCCTTTAAAGTTTTTATTTCCATTGTCGTCTTTTGCAAAGTGTTTCAAGTGAAATTTTGTGAAATAAAATCCAAAAAAAATATATATATATATATATATATATATATATATATATATATATATATATATATATATATATATATATATATATATATATATGTATATATATATATATGTATATATATATATATATGTATCTTGCATTCCAAACTACGCCTGGTCTGATTCATGCGGGGACATGATACGTAGGCAATCCATATAATATTCGACCATCATTAAAAGAAAAGAAAAACGAAAAAGAAGGGAAGTATAAAAGAAAAGAAAATTGATAAAAAGAGGAAGAAGATGAAAGCAAAGGAAAGTATAAACCGGAATGACGCATCGCAATCGAATACATGTAGCAACACGATCAACTTTATAAGTGCATCACACCCAACGTGAGATTACTTATCCGTTATGTTGTTTCGGACTAACCGTTTGTTTGCCAAACTCAAGGTTTTAGAAAAGAGTGGTTGATTTTGTGGTAATCTGGCCTCACATTCATACTTCACGAGGTCCAATGGAAGAGTTCAACAGCCCAAAAGTACCCATCCTTATTTCATGAGGTCGAAAAGAAGTGCCAACATGTCTTCAGAAATCCCTCTACCAACCGTTCCCGTTTCGGAAGAAAGCACCATATCAACTGTTCCGGCTACTGAGTTAGCAGCTGCGGAGGAAAATAGGATTTTGCACTGACGCATGCTGGAGATGTTAGATGATTGGAATAACGGGGAAGAGCCCCCAAGTCTGATCCCTGGGTTCCCCGAACTATTCCTCAGATCAAGTGGGATTTCTAATACCCCACCAATTACCCACATACTCTGTTTGGGTATTCTAATGTCACAACCCTCTCTGAATCACCCTCCACTTCCTATCCTCGGGTGACAGCATTAGATACATCCACAATAACATCTGTTAGTTTACCCGTTCCAATCACGGCGCATCCCGCCACACATACTCCTTTCTTTGATTCCTCTTCCTTTACATTCCCGGCACCACCCCTTCCACGGGATCCTACCCAGGTTGCCGCTAATGTCTATCCTCAGCCACCCCAATATGCGTTCATGCCAAGCCAAAATCTAAAAGCTCCATAGCAGGATGAAATGGCAAAGAGAATGAGAAGCTTGGAGCAGAGTCTGAAAAATATGCAAGGTCTGAGCGGGCAGAAGAGTGTTTCTTAGGCCGATTTGTGCATGTTCCCACATGTCCATTTGCCATCAGGCTTTAAAATGCCGAAGTTTGAAAAATATGATGGGCATGGCGATCCTATTGCTCACCTCAAGAAGTATTGCAATCAGTTGCGAGGTGCCGGTGGCAAGGAAGAATTGCTTATGGCATATTTCGGAGAGAGTTTGGTTGGGATAGCCTCAGAATGGTACATGGATCAGGACATATCTCGCTGGCACATTTGGGACGATTTGGCCAGTATTTTTGTTAAACAATTCCAGTACAACATCGATATTACGCCGGATAGGAACTCTTTATCGAATCTGAAGAAGAAGCCCTCAGAGACCTTCAGGGAATATGCCATCAAGTGGCGCGAACAAGCATCTAGGGTGAAACCCCTCATGGATGAAATCGAAATGGTCACTACCTTCCTCCAGGCTCAAGAACCAGACTACTTCCAAAACATGATGTCGGCAATGGGAAAACCCTTCGCCGAGGCAATCAAGATTGGAGAAATGGTGGAGAATGGCTTAAAAACTTGTAGAATTTTGAGTCAAGCGGCCATTCGAGCAACTTCCCAAGCCATCCAAGACGGGTCTAGAGGGATGCCCAGATGCAAAAAGAAAGAAGAAACTGTCATGGCGGCAGTGGAAGATAGAAGATCCTGAGCCCCAAGGCAGGTATTCTCTAAAAGGCCCCCCCATCATTATTATTCACACCACGGCATGACCTATGCTCCTCCGCCTCCACCTTATGCGGTCATGAACGCTCAGCTTTTTGGCCGGCCGCAGCCACCAGCCAACAGAAATCCACCTCCATTCCAAAGAAACCAACCTCCCTACCTAAACTAATACAACTCCCGACCAAATAACACCCACCATCGTGAGCCACCCAAGTCGAACTTTACACCGATTGGGGAACCATATTCCACTCTCTTTCCCAAACTCAGGCAAGAGAACCTATTGCAGCCCGTTCCACAGAATAGGCAGAATCTGGATTGTCCGGCTTACTAACGAGGAATATACTGTGCTTACCATTAGGGGGTTGAGGGGCATAGCACCAACAATTGTTAGACCATAAAGAAGGCTGTGCAAGTGCTAATTAACCAAGGGAGGATAGTTTTCGCAGATGAAGACATTCCAAATGTGACAAATAACCCACTGCCAGTCCACAACAATGGGCCAATAATCGAGATGATTTGTGAAGATAAGGAGTTTGACCCGGCCTTGAAAGCAATAATTGCCATCGCCGCGTGGAGAAGCGGCCTGATGTCACCCCTAAACAACAGAAAATGGGTAAAAAGATTGAAGTTGCCAAAACTGGATCTGAAAGAAAATCAAAATGAAGGCATCGTCTTAAAAGAATGGAGTTCTTTACCTCCCGCGAGGACGAGCAGAAAGACCCATGTCAATAGGTGCTCCCAAAAGGTTTCATTAGAAGAGGGAAACAACGATGTATTTACCGAAAGGAACCTATGTGGCCCGAAAGCCAATTGAACCACTACAACCAGATGAACCCATGGTTATTGCACGTGTACAATAGAAACCCATGACAGATCCATCCGCTGTACCTTGGAGTTATCAACGGACACTCGTTACACGCAAAGGAAAAGAAATTGCAGGAGAATCATCTAGGAGCATCTTGGTGCAAAAGTATTTGAACACGCAGGAGATAACTAATGCCACACAAAGGTGTTTCCCGTCCAAAAAAACTGTAAGCGTTGAAGAAGCAGAGGTCTTTTTCCAGAAGATGCAAATGCCTGACTATGAGGTAATAGACCAATTGTGCAAATACCCGGAACAGGTGTCTATGCTGTCCCTATTAATGAAGTCCGCTGAGCATCAGAAGGTTTTGTTAAAAACTTTGAATGAGGCATATGTGCATGTTGAGATTTCGTCTGAACAACTTGAAAGAATTGCGGAGAGGTTCTTCGCAGTCAATCAGATTTCTTTCAGTAAGGTTGATTTGCCTCCGGAAGGGGCGGCCCATAACAAGGCTCTGCATTTGACTGGAAAATGTGAAGGCTACTACATGAAGAGGGTCATGGTGGATGGAGGCTCAAGAGTAGACATATGCCCGCTTTCCACTCTGCACCGTATAGGAATTGGAGCTGAAAGAATTTGGCCCAACAACGTATGCGTGCGAGCCTTCGATGGTGTGAAAAGGGACACGATCGGGGAAATTGATTTGATTCTGACCATCGGCCCAGTGGATTTCGAGGTAACATTTCAAGTTCTGGATATGGACACTTCTTACAACTTTCTTCTGGGAAGGCCATGGATTCATGCAGCTGGGGCTGTACCCTTTACCCTCCATAAAATGCTAAAGTTTGAGCATAAGGAACAAGAAATCGTGGTCCACGGGGAGGACGAGCAATCGATCTATCGGGATCTATCCATCCCATGCTTAGAAGCGGAAGAAGGAAGCTAGCACATCATTTATCAAGCTTTCGAGGTTGTATTGGCGGACCAACATGAAAAAGGGAACCCTTGCCCCCAACCGTTTTTGTGTAATGCCTCAATCATGGTAGCAAAAGAAATGAGCAAACACAGCTTCCAGCCAGGAAAAGGTTTGGGAAAGTCCTTGCAAGGAATATCAAAGCTGGTAACTTTGCCCACAGCCGAAAAGTTATTTGGAGTAGGCTTTCGCCCTACCCCTGAAGATGAGAAATGGGCCAATAAAAGAAAGGAAAAAGGATGGGTTCTACCGCGACCGTTGCCACATTTGTACCAAACTTTTGTTCGACCAAGAAACAGTGAAGAAGAAGAAGATGAGATCTTCACATCAGAGGAAATCGAAGACATCTGTGGGGCTATGAGGCAAATGCTTTACAATGTTAACATGGTTCAGTTGGGAGAAGGTACAAGCACCGCTGAGGTGTTGTATGTGGGCCCAGAGGCGAAATTGAAAAATTGGAAGGCCACACCATTCCCAGTCAGGCGGGAGTTCTGGTAGATTTGTCCTGTCACATTTTGTTCATCACAAGTTACTTAGGGACGTAACTTGGATGTTTTTCTTTGTTTTCTTGTATTTTCAGCCTTCCAAATGTAACTATGTTTGTCTTCGGAAAATTCTAAGAAAATGAAATAAATATTTCGTCGTCATTTTGCACTCTTTCTAATTTTTTGTTATTCATTCTCTTTTTTCAGTCATAATAATGTGGCTTTAAATAACATGACATGTTTGCGGACTTCATGCTCAAATCTGAACACTCCACCTAATTTGGAAATAATGAACCAAGAACCGGAGTACGACGAAGAAGAGGCTTTTAGGGAAATAAATCAAGAATTAGAATATTTTGAGAATAAAACTAAGCCAAACTTGAATGATACCGAACCGGTTAATTTGGGAACTTCTGAAGAGATCCGAGAGACCAAGATAAGCATCCACACAGATGAGAAAACTCAAGATGCAATAATCCAGCTCTTGTTTGAGTTTAAAAATATGTTTGCTTGGTCTTACGATGACATGCCAGTATTAGGAGCCGATCTAGTGCTGCACAAGTTGCCAATCTACCCTGATTGTCACCCAGTGCAACAAAAGCAAAGGAAGTTCAAAACTGACATTAGTGATAAAATCAAAGAAGAAATCACTAAGCAGTTAAAAACGGGGGTAATTCGAGTGGTACAATATACCACATGGTTGGCTAATATTGTGCTTGTGCCAAAGAAGGACGAAAAAACTCGAGTATGCGTGGATTACTGAGATATGAATAAAGCAAGTCCTAAAGATAACTTTCCTTTACCGAACATCCACATCCTCGTTGATAACTGTGCCAAACATGAGATACAATCGTTTGTGGATTGTTATGCGGGATATCATCAAGTGTTGATGGATGAAGAGGACGCCGAGAAGACTACTTTTTCCACACCTTGGGGCACTTACTGCTACCGAGTCATGCCATTCGGTTTGAAAAATGCCGGAGCGACATACATGAGAGCTATGACTACCATTTTCCATGACATGATGCATCAGGAAATGGAGGTGTACGTGGACGATGTGATCATCAAATCCAGAACTCAGGGCGATCATGTGCGAGACTTGAGGAAATTCTTTGAAAGGTTGCGAAAGTACGACTTGAAGTTGAATCCGGCCAAATGCGCCTTCAGAGTCCCATCAGGTAAACTCTTGGGTTTCATAGTCAGTAGAAGAGGTATTGAATTGGATCCCACAAAGATAAAATACATCCGGGACTTACCTCTTCCATGAACAAAGAATAACATAATGAGTCTTCTGGGACGACTAAACTACATCAGTAGGTTCATCGCCCAATTGACTTCTACATGTGAGCCCATATTCAAGTTGTTGAAGAAATACGCTGCAATCAAGTGGACCACTGAATGTCAAGAAGCTTTCGACAAAATCAAAGAATATTTGTCGAACCCTTCAGTATTAGTCCCGCCGGAGCCAGGGAGACCTCTTTTCTTGTATTTGACAGTCTTGGAAAACTCTTTTGGATGTGTTCTCGGACCGCGTGACGTGACAGGGAAGAAAGAGTAGGCAATCCACTATCTGAGCAAGAAGTTCACTAGTTATGAGGTCAAGTACACTTTGCTGGAAAGAATGTGTTGTGCTCTAACATGGGTTGCTCAAAAATTGAGACACTACCTCCAAGCTCATACGACTCACCTCATTACCCGGTTGGATCCTTTGAAGTACATATTCCAGAAATCGATGCCCACCGGAAGATTGGCGAAATGGCAAATCCTGCTCACTGAGTTTGACATAGTCTATGTCACTCGCACGGCAATGAAGGCCCAAGCATTGGCAGATCACTTGCCCGAAAACCCGATCGACGAGGAGTATCAACCATTGAATACTTACTTTCCTGATGAAGAGGTAAACGCGACAGAACTTGTTTCATAGGACACCCATGCTTGGAAAATGTTCTTCGATGGGGCGGTAAATGCTAAAGGTGTTGGGATTAGGGCAATTTTGATCTCTCCTGCCGGTCAGCATTACCCAGCTACGGCTAGGCTCCGTTTCTTTTGCACAAACAATACGGCTGAGTATGAAGCTTGCATCATGGGCATGAATATGGCAATTGATCAAGGCGTTGAAGATTTGTTGATCATGGGAGATTCAGATTTGATTATCAAATAATCCCAGGGTGAATGGGAGACTCAGAACATTAAGCTCCTCCCTTACCGACAACATGTGAATATCCTTGGCAAGTGATTTGCATCGATAGAGTTCAGGTACATCCCATGATGTCACAATGAACTGGCTGACGCACTTGCCACTCTGGCTTCAATGCTACCTTATCCAGGCAATGCCCACGTCGATCATTTAGAAATCCAAATCAGGGAAAGACATGGTTATTGCAATGCAATTGAAGAAGGGCCAAACATCAAGCCATGGTACTACGATATCAGGAGATTCTTGAAAACACAAGAATACCCTGAACATGCTACTGGAGATCAAAAGAGGACCATTAGGCAACATGCAGGTGATTTCTTTTTGAGCGGCGAGGTCTTGTATGAAAGAACCCCGGATATTAACCTTTTAAGGTGTGTTGATGCCGAAGAAGCAGGAAGAATCATGCACGAAGTACACACAGGAGTATGCGGGCCTCATATGAATGGTTATGTTTTGGCCAAGAAAATCCTTCGAGCTGGGTATTATTGGATAACAATGGAGAAAGATTGTTTTAGTTTTGCCCGAAAATGCCATCAATGTCAAGCACATGGAGATCGGATTCATGCACCCCCAACTGAGCTACATGCTATGTCAGCGTCGTGGCCTTTTGTCGCTTGGGGAATGCATGTCATAGGCCCGATTGAGCCAAAAGCTTTGAATGGGCACCGATTCATACTGGTCGCTATCGATTACTTCACAAAATGGGTCGAAGCTGTCACTCTCAAATCAGTCACTAAGAAAGTCGTGGTGTATTTTGTACACTCAAATCTTATTTGTCGTTTTGGTATACCTGTAACTATCATCACAGATAATGCTACAAATCTGAATAGTCGTTTGATGGAAGAAATATGCGAGCAATTAAAAATAACGCATAGGAACTCCACTCCTTATCGGACCAAAGCCAATGGTGTCGTTGAAGCAGCAAACAAAAACATTAAGAAGATTTTGAGAAAGACGATCCAAGGTTCTAGACAATGCCATGAACAATTACCTTTTACCTTACTGGGATATCGTACTAGAGTGCGCACATTGGTAGGAGCAACCCCATACCTGCTAGTCTATGGAACCGAGGATGTGATACCGGTAGAGGTAGAAATTCCTTCACTCCGGATGATTATTGAAGAAAAGATTGAAGATAGCGAATGGGTTAAGACTCGATTGGAGCAGTTAACATTAATTGACGAAAAGCGAATAGCTGCGGTCTGTGATGGACATTTGTACCAACAAAGGATGGCTCGTGCTTACAACAAGAAAGTACGACCAAGAAATTTTGAAGTAGGTCAGTTGGTTTTAAGACGCATTCTTCCACATCACCAGGAAGCGAAAGGAAAATTTGCTCCTAATTGGAAGGGGCCATACATCATCAGGAAGATACTGCCGAGAGGAGCATTATACTTGGGAGATATGGAAGGAAATGATCCTGAGACAGTTGTGAATACAGATGTTGTCAAAAGGTATTATGTCTGAGTTTGCTTCGGTGATGTCCTTGCGAGTCGAAATGATTGAAGGTTTTTATTCCCGCTACCCTAACACTGCCAACCCTTTTTGTAAACCCTTTGATCCGGTTACATTTCCTTGGCTACCCTCTTTGGAATCCAAAACCAAATTAAAAAAAAAAACAAAAACAAAACAAAAACAAAATAAAACAAAACAAAGTTCCTGAACTACGTTCTAACTTGATTCCGAAAGGATACGTAGGCAACCTCTCCCTGAGGTTCAGTCACACCAAACCAAAAATCCCAATTCCCCAAAAAATGAAACTGGGGCAGATGATATGACGATTCAGTTTAGATTTGTCAAGATGGTTCCAAAGTTGTAATTTTGCCCATAATTCTTGTTACCCAAACCGAGTATAAGTCCTTCAAGATCGATGCGGAGAAATAGAAACTGAGAAAACATCATTGTTGCGATCCGAAGCGTCTGGAATGAAAAAAAAATGAGAGAGTCTTATTGGTGAAAACCTTCGGGCACCATAATGCAATGGAAGTAGAGAAATACGGAATGAGAGAGTCCATTAGTAAAAACTCGCAAAGAGTGCTATCGGGCGATGGTAAGAAGAGAAATGAGAGAGGTCGATTAGCGAATACCCACAAAAAAGTGCTATCAACCGAAAAGGGTATTTCACCACTAAAGGTCCTGGCAAGGCTCCCTAGCTTGGAGACAGAGACCCGTTTTGGTTCATAAGAGAATTGGAGTTTGTGACGATCGAGCATCCAGTTCGAGAAGCATGTCATGTCGGTTTAAAGCTAGCATACACACCAGAAAAGTCTTTCTTTTTCCCCCAAAAGGGACGCTTCTATTTTTGATTCATTTTTTCATTCTTTGTTCATTTTTCTTTTGATCCCTTTCGGATTAACTTTGAATTTTGAAACTATTACAAAGAAAAGATGACAGGACCGTTTATACAGAACTCCGTCTGGTAAAGAAGAAAAACCCAGCTTCAGTGGTGTATTGATCCAACCCCCGATTGATCATGATGATCGATTGTTTCCAAAGGAAAGGATGTTAGGAAGGAAATGGAAATCAAAAACTAAGGTCTTAGAAGAAATGGAACGAGGCAGAAAGATAGAGCCCGCACAGAAAATCCTCATGGAATCCTAAGGCTGAACCCGGTCAGGTTGAAAGGAAGTCACCCCAAAAGACAATCGGCAGCAAAGTTCTCAATGGAAATGGGGCAAAGATCAAGCAATGAAGATAATCAAGGCCACAAAGTCAACCACTTTATCAACTAACAAAATGTTCTTTGTTCAAAGCAGGTCTATTTAATTGTGCAAGAAGAAGGTACAACCTAAAGAAGTGAAATACGCGAGCATTGAAATGTCTCTGAAACAAGGAAAACGCCTAAAAGGGAAGTTTCTTTTCAAAAAAGCTTTATTTTTATGCATTTATTGATGGGTAAAAGGGAAAGCACCAAAAAGAATACCCCAAAGGTAGAAGAAAGGAAAGGAAAATGAAAACTCCGAAAGAGAATCAAATCATGTCAGTCTAATATCTGTTTAAACCCCAGCTAGAAAACCGAGGGTCTTCCAGCCAGAAAGCCGTGAAACATTGCTTTTGAATTCCGGCCAGAAAGCCGTGAAAACTTTCTTTCAGATTCCCGGTTAGAAAACCGAGGATCTCCAAGTCAGAAAACTGCGAAGCCGTTTCTTAAAACCCCGGCCAGAAAGCCGAGGGTCTTCTGGCCAGAAAGCCGTGAAACATTTCTTTTGAATTCCGGCCAGAAAGCCGTGAAAACTTTCTTTCAAAATCCCGGTCAGAAAACCGAGGATCTCCTAGTCAGAAAACTGTGGAGCTATTTATTTTAAACCCCGGTCAGAAAACCGAGGGTCTTCCGGCCAGAAAGCCGTGAAACATTATTTTTGAATTCCGACCAGAAAGCCGTGAAAACTTTCTTTCAAAATCCCGGTCAGAAAACCGAGGATCTCCCAGTCAGAAAACTGCAGAGCCGTTTCTTTAAATCCCTGCCAGAAAACCGAGGGTCTTCCGGCCAAAAAGCCGTGAAACATTGATTTTGAATTCCGGCCAGAAAGCCATGCAAACTTTCTTTTAAATCCAGGTTAGAAAACCGAGGATCTCCCAGTCAGAAAACTGCGGAGCCGTTTCTTTAAACCCAGGTCAGAAAACCAATGGTCTTCCGGCCAGAAAGCCGTGAAACGTTCTTCTAAAATCCCGGTCATAAAATCGAGGATCTCCCAGTCAGAAAACTGTGGAGCCAATTCTTAAAACCCCTGCCAGAAAGCCGAGGGTCTTCGGACCAGAAAGCCGTGAAACATTGCTTTTGAATTTCGGCCAGAAAGCCATGAAAACTTTCTTTCAAAATCCCAGTCAGAAAACCGAGGATCTCCCAGTCAAAAAACTACGGAGTTATTTCTTTAAACCCCGACCAGAAAACCTAGGGTCTTCCGGCCTGAAAACCATTAAAACATCGCTTTTAAATTTCGGCCACAAAGCCGTGAAAACTTTTTTTCAAAATCCCAGTCGGAAAATCGAGGATCTCCTAGTCAAAAAACTGCGGAGCCGTTTCTTTAAACCCCAGCCAGAAAACCGAGGGTCTTCCGGACAGAAAGCCGTTGAAACACCGCTTTTGAATTCCGGACAGAAAGCCGTGAAAACTTTCTTTCCATATCCAGGTCAGAAATCCGAGGATCTCCCGGCCAGAAAACCGTGGAGCCGTTTCTTCAAAACCCCGGCCAGAAAACCGAGGGTCTCCCGGCCAGAAAACCGTGAAACTTTTCTTTCAAAATCCCGGCCAGAAAACCGAGAATCTACCGGCTAGAAAACTGTGGAACGTTTATTTTCAAAACTAAGGTTTTAAAAAATCAAGATTCTATTGACCAATACCAAAGAGTCTTTTTAATCATTTTCTGTGTCACAACTAACTCAAGAAATTTTCCTAGTGAAACTAGGGCAGAAAAATTTCGGTCGTTTGTTCGTTTGTTTGTATAAATAGGTTGGACCTCGGGACGCAAGAATCGAGATAACACGCGAGTGAGTCTCAATCCAGAATGAAGAAAAGAACCAAAAGAAAACGAGTTCAAATGTTGGAGTAAAAAGACGCGCGGATTGCTCAAAATCTGATTGATGTCACGAGTTCCTTCAATTCCATTTCACTCAATGTTATAGAAATAAACAAGCACGTACAACCTGCGAGCATCAAGATTCAGATCGAGGTCTACAGCAAAATCAGCTAAGACTCAAGATCAAGTTTTCAAGAGAATCATAGATATGAATCTTGAAACTCATAGTTGATAGCATAGCTAGCTTAGCTTTAATTTCTCTTTTGGTGTAATAAGGAGGTCAGTAAGCACCAAAAACAGCAACGATAGCAACAGTAACATCAAAGTGTCAGTCCTTGGTAGTCACAGCTACCAAAACTCCCCGAACTACAGTGACCTGATTCATGTTTAGCCCAGGATTTGTAGAAGGTCTCCCGAAGCAAAGGCTCGGTCAAGATCTTTTCAAAATGCTTCACACGGAGTGCTCGAACGGGCAAAAATCGCTCGTATTTCATCATTATTCTTTGCACGAAAACTCTTCGCGTTTTCGCGCAAAGAGGGGCAGCTGTGAGCACGTGGTTTTTGTCCTATATGAGAATTACTCCCAAAAAAAAAGAAATTTCAAAATAAAATAGTTTGTGTTGTGTGTGATTTTCTATGAATTTTTGTAATTTTCTAATTATTGTTAGTGTTTTTGTCTGTACGATTTAATTAATGGAAAATACAAAAGAGAAAAAATATATATACTGCATATGCCTTTAGGAATTAATTTTACATATTTTAGATTAATTAGTAATTTTGATTTTATAAAATAGAAAAATCACAAAAAATTATTTATTGGTGCATTGTTTATTTCTTAACTTTGAATTTCGTTAGTTTTCCTTTAATTTGATAGTTAATTAAGTGTGTTAATTATTAATTAGAGCTCAATAAATTTTGGTGGGTCAATGTAATAATTAAGAGTTAATTTAGGTTGTTATTTTGAGAAAAAAAAGAAAGGGAAATAGTTTTTAATTAGTTTCTTAATAAAAGACCCAATTTTGGCCTCTTTTAACTTCAGTTCCCAAGCCCAAAGATTACCCTTCAACCCACCTACCCGACCCTGATCCATTATCAATTGGATTTGCCCCATTGTCTTCTTTAATCTGAGCCGTTGGATCTCATCATCCAACGGTCCAGATTAATTAACGAATTTCTAACATATCAAACCCCTCAAACCCTTTGTCACCCGCTTCACTTCCCAAATCCTTTCTCTCCCCCTTTCTTGTCTCTATAAACCTAGAGATAACCTCCACCCTTAACGCCGCCGCTGCCCCGCCGCCCTCCGCCTACCAGAAATCGCCTCACGGCGGTTCCGGTAGGCCAAACACCACCATTTTTACACCACACAACTTCCAAGACCCCCTCAACCCAACCCCTAGCCTGATTTACCTCGAATCAAACCGGATTTCCTCGAATTTTCAATCAAAAAATTGAGCCAAAACCAACTTACACCGAATCAGCCCCAAATCGATACCACACCATCGCCTCATCTCCCCAACACCTAAAATGCCCTTTGTATCCGTCGAATCTGGCCAGAAATGGTCTAACCCCAAATCCCGATCCCAAGAACCCTAATTTTTAAAAGGGGCAAATTGATCAGAAATTGAGGTCCCATAGACCTTAATCAAGGTGTTCTGAGTCGAGAACACCTCGATTAAGGCCCGTTTGGCCTCAATAGTCCGAGTCCGAGCTCAAGATTGGGTCAATCATATCGGAGGTATCACTTTTTTGTTTTTATTTTCTTTATTCGAATCCTTACATGTTTTCATGTCTCAATTGGCTTATTTTATTTATAGATTTTCTAGCCTTTTTCTGTCCATCTCCGCCAGACTTTTTTATTTGGTCGATTTCTTATGTTGATTCTTTTAATGGTATTATTGTACTGATGTGTTTAAATTGTTCGAAGTCATCAAAAAATTAGTTCATGATTTTGATCCCCTGAGTCGGCCTGTAAAACTGTGAATCGCGAATTCATAGGTCGATTACTTACTATCAGTTATATGTATTGTAATCGACTGAATGAATGTCGTCGATTAGGTCATTCGTATTTATAATTTTGGTTGTGATCTTTTAGCTATTTGATTATTAGTTGGTTTTGGTTGTTTAATTAACTGTGAATCATTCAGCCTTGTGTTTGTTTGTAGTTTATTGTTTTTAGTTGTCTGATTAATAAATTTTCTGAAAGATTGCGAGTTTTGAATCACTGAAAACACTTGTTTTGGTGTAGTACTGCTTTATTAGCTGGAATTGGTTATAGCTGTATAATTTTATAGTTATTGATCAAATATTGGTCATAATTCAGTGGAGTTTTTAAGAACATTGGTTTAAAAAACTCAGGGCAGAATAATATTTCTCAGGGTTTAAGATTTGGGATTAAAAAATTTATGAAAATGTGAGTTGGTCTGTCAGTTGGGAATCTCAGATTAATTAAAAACGATTGGTGAGCTATTTTAGCACTCTTGCTAGTGGAAAGTTCAGGCATAACATGGGGATTTTAATTAAGAACTAAAAAGGGCAATAGGACTAGCAGTCTTTTGAATTAAACAACTGAAAAGGGGGGCTGTCTAGATGGCTTAGTGCCTTTACTAGTGGGATACAGGAGAGTATAATGGCTGGACATAATTTTAAGGATTACAAAAAGAGGGCTGTTGATTTGGGGGTTGAAGGCTATAAAAGAGAAGAGAACTTACACTTTGAAGGACACACATTTTTTAGAATCTGTGAGCAGAAACATTTTAAAAGAGCAGTAAGTTTTAAATCTGGTTTTGAGCTTTACAAAAGAGCAGTAAGTTTTTGAGGGTTGAGGGATTAGTTCTCGAAAGTCTAAACAATTATAGAGTTCGTTCTCTTCAGTGCTTTAAGTCATTTTTAGTTGTGAGGAAAGTACTGTTCTATTGAGAAATACTTTTCCCTCGAGAAATTGTGGAATTTTCTAATCGTTTCCCATAACTTGTTGGTTGTTGAGTTGAATCACTGGTGGTTTATAGTTCAGAATTTCGTTTCAAGTAGCCTCGGGTCCAATTAAACTAGTTTTGGTACGAGTTTAGTGGTCAGTTGACATTTCCAAGTGTTTGCGGGGTATTTTCAAGTCAAAACTGGTCTATCCGAGCTATTTCTTGGGTTGTTTGATGATTATTGTTCTTGCTGGAATTTACTACTGTTGTTGTTGTGCTGCTTTGTTCACTGCTGAACAAATCACTGATCTCCTCTTTTGCTTTTGAATTCCAGGTACACATCTTTTGGACTTGTCCATTCTTATACCAGAAATGAAATGAAAGGCTACTTTTGAATCCTGTTGTTTGAAGCCATTACATAAATGATCCTATTTAGCTACTTATTAGACTAAGGACTGTTAGCTAAAAAATATATATTGTACGTTTAGTCATTAAAGGATTGAGGGTGCATATAGTCTTGTATGTTTTTTTAGTTCTTACCTTCAGCATGTACGAATTGAAACAAAACCTGCTAGGCTTGTATTGTCTATCATTGTAAACTTGGATTGTTTTGGACTATTGATTAAAATGGATATCAGCTTTCATTTATGCTTAACTAGTTTCTGTTTTGTTAGTATATGTTTGGACTTGTGTAAGTAAAACTAGCCAATTCGGATTGGGTTTCCCTTTGATATTTTACATAGGTAATTTGTTAAAGTCCAGTAGTTTAAGCATGTTTAAGGTGTTAGTTTTGATTAATGTTAGCTATTAACATAAGATGTTTGGAATCATTTTCGATTTTTCTGCACTTGATTTCCTCGAAATCCCTTTGTAATTAAGCAAACAAGATAAGTTAACCAATGCTTTAGATGCCCATGTTAGGTCGACTTTATATCGCATAGTTTCGATTTCGTCAATTAACATCGGATTGAGGATAGTGAAATCCAAAGTAAACAACCTCACGTCTAATAATGAACCATGGTAAACTATTTCTACTTCGCATAGTTTGATCAATTTTCAATTAGTTTATACCTTTTCATTCAATCTCCGGCCCTAAGTCAACAAGCTACGAAATAAGATATCATTTGGTACGGGTCTTTAATTGGAAATAACCACAAGGGACATACTTTTAACTAAAGTGTTTTTTTGCCTTGTCTAACAATCGATTTAATTGGCATAGTTTGAAGTAAGTAATCCGGATACATTTTTGATTTACCTATTTGTCAAAAGTTCGAGTCTATGATTGTCAAAAGTTCGAGTCTATGTTGTAATTTGTTTTTTATTTTGGTACGGTTCCAAATTAATAGAGCGGTTTAAAGTTTAATCAGAGCACGTAATTTATAAACATGTATAAAATCAGATATTTTTGGCCATTTATAATAGTTGAAGCGACTAGAACCACGGGATTCGGGGGTGCCTAACACATTCCCTCGGGTCAACAGAATTCCTTACTTAAAATTTCTAGTTCGCAGACTTCATTTGGAAAGTCGAAATTTCCTCGATTCGGGATTTAAATGAAGTGGTGACTTGGGACACCTTTAATTTATTCCAAGTGGCGACTCTGAAATAAACAAAAATAATCCCATTTTGAATATTGTCACTTAAATTTGGAACAGGGTATTCAACCCTAGGTATTCTCAGTTAGAGGACACATATAGTACTGGTTCATGTCCTGCTATACAGCTACGAATATGACTAAGAGTATGTGTTCAACCAAGTATCAAGGTCATTTAACTCCACAAGTTTCCCTAATATTCTACAGATCGGCACAAGGCCCCAAACATGGCAACTAGCCCAATCATAAGAGTATAAGCTCAGTCTCAATCAATATGCACTGTAAACTATCAATCGGGAAGGACTATGTCCAAATCCCTAGTCACAACACTACCACGCTCATCCCAAGACGTGTGTTCCATCCAGCATAGCACTGTATAGTGCAAATACGGGTTTCAAACCCTCAGTACATCATTTATTACTACCACTCACCTCGAACTGGCAAAATTCCTAGCCCGCCTTGCGCTTGCCTCGCAAATCAACCTCCTCAGATGCCAAATCTGATCAAAACCAATAAGAATACATCAAAATAAGTTAAAGGAACATAACCCAATCAAAATAACTCGAATTACACTGAAAATCACGAAGTTGCAAAAATCCAACCCCTAGGCCCGCTTCTCGAAAAAATACAAAAGTCACATTTTCAGAATACTTATCTCGGCACGAGTCCGTGCATATAAAGTTTATCAAAATCGGACTCCATTTTCCCATTGAAATCTGCGGTTTTCTATAACCCAGGCCTAGAGCAAAAATCCCCCATTGATACACCTTAAATCCTTCAATTTTCAGCGATATAGATGAAGATTCTAGGATAAAATCATGTAATTAGGCCATAAAAATTATCTCGAATGACTTCCTGATAAAATCCCCTTCAAATCTCGTTACTTAGCTCTCAAAGAACTCAAAAATGCAGGAAAATGACAAATGGTTCGAGACTAAAATGTTCTGCTAAAAACCCTTCTGTCAGCCAATTTAACCCTATGCAATCGCAGCCCTTGGCATGCGATCGCGATGAATAAATTCTTTGGCCTCCAAATTACTCTATGCGATCGTGACCTTCCTCATGCGATCGCATAGTGCAAGAATAAGCTGCCCTCAAAACCTTCTATGCGATCGCGTCCCGTTCAGTGCGATCGCACTGCTTCACTTCCCAATTCTATGCAATCGCAACCTCATCTCTGCTATTGCAAAGAACAAAAATGCTGACTCCCAAATACTTCTACGCGATCATAAGAGTGCCCATGCAATCATAGAGAACAAAAATCACCTGCAATTATGGCAGCAAACTCACTGTTCCATTAGCCAAAATTGGTCTGTTTGGACCCCAGGATTCACCCCGAGGCCCCCGGGACCCCAACGAAAACCACCAACCTACTCGAAAACATGATACAAACTTGTTCCAATCATAAATACACACCCTTAAAAACGGAAATGATCAAATCAAGGCGGATTCAACCCTAAGTCTCAAATAAAACTTCCATAACCAACATCCAATCAAAAACCCGACCAAACGATGTCCGAATGACTTGAAATTTTGCAGACATATCCAAAATCACCTGACGAAGCTACTGCAACTATCAGAATTCCATTCCGACTCCCGGATCAAATCTCACCTATCGATCGGATTTTGCTAAAATTTCAATTTCTCCAATTCAAGCCTAATTCTACACCGAACCTCCAAATTCAATTTCGATCACTCTCCTAAGCCACAAATGATCCCCCGAAGCTACCCGAACCATTAGAATTCGATTCGGAGCCCTCTAACTCACAAGTCAACATCCGGTTGACTTTTCCCAACTATTCCTTCATCAAAGAGACTATTTGTCTCATTTCCTACCAAACTCGATCCGAATTGACTCAAATTCACCAAACACATATATTGAAACATGAACAAGCATAAAACAGGGAAAACGGGATGATAACTCACGTGATGACAGGCCGGGTCATCAAATTCTCCCCAACTTAAGTAAACGCTCGTCCTCGAGCGAGCCAAAGAAACATACCGAGACTCTCAAATAAGTGTGGATATCTGCTCCGCATATCCTGCTCGACCTCCCAAGTAGCCTCTTCACGGGTCGGCCTCTCCACTGCACCTTAACTGAAGCAATGTCCTTGGACCTCTACTTTCGAACCTGTCTACCCATAATAGCTAGCGGCTCCACATCATAAGATAGATCACCATCAAGCTGAATCGTACAGAAGTCCAACACATGAGATGGATCCCCGACACTTTTGGAGCATGGACACATGGAATAATGGATGAACACTGGACAAGCTGGGTGGCAAAGCCAGCTCATATGCCACCTCCCAAATCCTCCTAAGTATCACAAAAGGGCCAATGAACCTGGGACTCAGTTTCCCTTTCTTCCCAAACCGCATAACACCCTTCATGGGTGAAACCTTCAACAATACTCTATCGCCAACCATGAAAGACAAATCTCGAACCCTATGGTCCGCATAACTCTTATGGCATGACTGTGTTGTGCGAAGCCTCTCCTAAATCAACTTCACTCTCTCCAAAGTATCCTGAACTAACTCAGTCCCTATCAATCTAGCCTCGCCAGGCTCAAACCATCCCACGGGAGACCTACATCGTCTACCATACAATGCCTCAAACGGGGCCATCTGAATACTCGACTGATAATTGTTGTTGTAGGCAAACTCTGCAAGTGGCAAAAACTCATCCCATGTACCTCCAAAATCGATCACAAAAGCACGAAACTTATCCTCAAAGATCTAAATAATGAGCTCAGACAGTCCGTCTGTCTGAGGATGAAATGATGTGCTAAACTCTATTTGTGTACCCAACTCTCACTGAAATGCCCTCCAAAACTAAGAAGTGAATTGAGTACCTCTATCTGATATGATAGACACACTGGAACCCCATGCAATCTGACAATCTCTCGAATAAAGATCACTACTAACTGCTTCGATGAATAAGTAGTACATACTGGAATGAAATGTGAGGATTTGGTTAGCCGATCAACAATCACCCACACTGAATCAAACTTCCTCGGAGTTTGAGGGAGACCACTCACAAAATCCATGGTAATCCACTCAGATTTGCACTCAAATAACCATACACTGAAGAACACCACCCGGTCTCTGATGCTCATACTTGACCTACTGGCAGTTGACGCATCTGGCCACATGACTGACAATATCCTTCTTCATCTTCCACCACCAGTAATGCTGCCTCAAGTCCTGGTACATATTTGCGGCACCCGGATGAATGGAGTACCGCGAGCTATGAGCCTCCTCTAATATCAACTCTCGAAGGCCATCTACATTGGGTACAAAGATCTTGCTCTGCATCCTTAGAACACCATCACTGTCAATAGTCACATCTCTGGCATCATCGTGTAGAACTCTATCCTTAAGGACAAGCAAATGTGGATCATCATACTAACACTCTTTGATGCGATCATATAGGGAGAACAGCAAAACAACACAAGCCAACACTAGGCTCGGCTAAAAAATATCCAATCTCACTAGTCTATTGGCCAATGCCTGAACATCGTATGCTAAAAGGGCCTCTCCCTAACTGGAATATAAGCTAAGATGCCTATACTGACCGCCTTTTGGCTCAAAGCATTGGCCACAACATTGGCCTTCCCTGGATGATACAGTATAGTAATGTCATAATCCTTAAGCAACTCCAACCACTTCCGCTATCTCAAATTAAGGTCCTTCTATTTGAACAGATGTTGAAGGTTATGATGATCGGTATACACCTCACAAGAAACACCAAATAAGTAATGCCTCCAAATCTTAAGAGCGTGAACTATACACCTCACAAGAAACACCATATAAGTAATGCCTCCAAATCTTCAGAGCGTGAACTATGGTTGCTAGCTCCAAATCGTGCACAGGGTAGTTCTTCTCATGGGGCTTCAACTGGCGAGAAGCATATGTAATAAATCTAACCTCCTACATAAACATACATCCAATGCCAACTCTCGAGGCATCACAACACACAGTATAAGAATCGGAAGCTGACGGCAATATCAAGACTGGTGTCGTGGTCAATGCTGTCTTGAGCTTCTGAAAGCTCTCCTCACACTCCTCGGACCACACAAATGGAGCACCCTTCTGAGTCAACCTAGTCAAGGGTGAAGAAATAGAAGAAAATCCCTGAACAAATCGGCGATAATACCCTGCCAATCCCAGGAAACTACGAATCTTAGTGGCAGAGGTCGGTCTAGGCCAACTCTGCACCGCATCTATCTTCTTCGGATCCACCTGAATACCATCACTGGACACCACGGACTCGAGCCAGAACTCACACTTGGAAAAATTGGCATACAACTTCTCCTCCTGTAACCTCTGTAATACAACTCTTAGATGTTGAGCATGCTCTTCCTGGCTACGGGAGTACACCGGGATATCATCTGTGAACACAATCACGAATAGTCCAAATATGGCTGGAACATACTATTCATCAAGTGCATGAACGCGGCTGGGGCATTGGTCAGCCCAAAAGACATCACAAGAAACTTATAGTGCCCATAGCTCGTCCTAAAGGTTGTCTTCATAATATCAAAATCTCTAATCTTCAGCTGGTGATAGCCGGAACGAAGATCTATCTTCGAGAATACCCTAGCTCCCTAGAGCTGATCAAATAAATCATCAATGCATGGCAAAGGATACTTGTTCTTCACTGTTACTTTGTTCAGTTGCCTATAGACAATACACACCCTCATTGAGCCATCCGTCTTCTTAACAAACAAGACCAGTGCACCTATGGTGACACACTCGGCTGAATGAACCCCTTATTTAGGAGTTCCTGAAGCTGCTCCTTCAATTCTTTCAACTCAGCTGGTGCCATACGATAAGGAGGAATAGAAATAGGATGAGTGCCTGGCACCAAGTCAATCCCAAAGTCAATGTCCCTGTTCGGCGGCATGCCCGACAGGTCTAAGAGAAACACATCAGGAAAATCCCACATAATGGGAACATCATCAATACTGGGAGTCTTAGCTCCGACGTCCCGCACAAATGCCAAATAGGAAAGACATCCCTTCCCAACTATCTGTTAGGCCTTGAGGAAAGATATTACTCTGCTGGGTACATAATCAGTCATGCCCCGCCACTCGATCCTCGGAATTACCGGCATAGCCAATGTGACTGCATGACAGTCTAGAATAGCATGACACGGAGATAGCTAGTCCATGCCCATGATGACATCAAAATCGA
This sequence comes from Nicotiana noctiflora, assembly GCA_032618575.1. Taxonomy (NCBI): domain Eukaryota; kingdom Viridiplantae; phylum Streptophyta; class Magnoliopsida; order Solanales; family Solanaceae; genus Nicotiana; species Nicotiana noctiflora. The sequence goes on from JASVEL010006753.1 coordinate 118,414, forward strand.
TCATACTCAATAGCAACAGGTCTACTCGGGTCTCCAGACCCCCATTAGTGAGATAACAGGACCGGTACATATGGTCCACAACAATGGTATCACACACCGGGGTATATACGTGCACGGACAACACAAGGCACCCTCGGTCGTGCCCAAATGAGGAACAAACTATGTAGATACATAAGAATAAGTGGAGCCGGGAGATGACCCATAATACTCTGAGCGAGCTGGCTGTGAAGATCTAAAAGAGAATCCTCGGCTCTGCTGACTCTAGCCTTTAGTCTAAGTGCCACTGGAACTAGTTGATCCCCGAGGCCTCTTGGCCTCGCTCTCCTCTCGCTCTCGGCGATGGTCTACCTCAATGGCGTGAGCTATATCAGCATAATCCTCAACTGAATGACTCAGGACCCTCTCTCGGGTCGTCAAAATACGAATATGATAAATAAGTCCATCAACAAAGTGCCTGATCCTCTCCCGATCAGTAGGAACCATCCATGATGCATACCTGGCTAACTCTGTAACTCTAAACTCATACTCTGACATGTCATGTCCCCCTGGCGGAGCCACTCAAATTGCCTGCGTAACTCCTCTCGCTGAGATCGAGGTATCCACTTCTCCAAGAAAATAGAGCAGAACTCCTGCCATGTCAATAATGCCGCACCTGCCGTCCTACGGTGCTCATAAGCCTCCCACCAAGTGAAGGCAGCTCCCTGAAACTGGAAAGTACTAAAGGATACACCGTTCGACTCAAGAATCTCTGCTGTACGGAGCATCCGACGGCACTTGTCGAGAAAACCTTAGGATTCCTCGCCCGGAGTACCAGTAAATATAGGAGGAGAAAGTCTTCTAAACCTCTCAAGATGACGCTGCTCGTCATCGGGCATCACTAGGACCCTGTCTCCCTGAATCTGAACAACTGGCTGAATCAGAGCCACTAGCTGGGCTGGTAGAGCCTCAGGTGTCTGAAGGCCCTGCACTACCTGCTCTGGAGTGCGAGATATGAGGGTCTGATGACCACCCCCGGTCCTAGATGTAGCTGTTGTAGTGGAGGCTAAAACTGCCCGAGCCAGGCCAGTGCAAACTGTTAATATCAAAGCTAGGGTCTCCTGTAGACCCATAATCATAATAGGCACAGCTGGTGCTTGAAAAGGTGCTGTTGGGACCTCTGCAACTGGAGGCTGATCTGGAATGGGGATAGCTTATCAGTCAACTGGCACTGCCCTAGCTGCTCTAACCCTACCATGACCACGGTCGCGTCCACGGCCTCTAGTAGGTGGCAATGGTGGTCATCCGCCTCATCCTGTAGCACGAGTCCTCGCCATCTGCGAGAGAATAGAATATCGAGTTTCATATTCGAATCAACAAAATCGCACAACAAGAATTTCAAGAATTTGAAGTTTTCCTAAAAGGTTCTGCAGCCTCTCGAGGATAAGTACAGACGTCTCCGTACCAATCCGCGAGACACTACTAAACCGCCTCATGACTCGCGAGACCTAATAACCTAGGCTATGATGCCAACTTGTCACGACCCAAACCTCGGTCATGATAGCGCCCAACACATTTCTAGGCAAGCCCGACCAATTACCAAATGATCAGTCAATTATTAATTAATACTGATCCATTTAGAGATAATAGCCTATTTTCATAACGGAAATAACAAATGCGGAAACAGAAATATACAAAAGACAAACCAATGAATCCGGTGTCACAAGTCTGAGACTCTAACAGAAAGGAAAAACACCCTATACAATCCAAGTCTAAATAGAGAGACAAAAGACACAAATAGATGGAAGGAGAGAGATCGGGTCCTGCAGACGCCGGCAGCTACCTCGATGTCTCCTCAGCTAGCAGTAGAAATAGTAGCAGTGTATAGCTCAACTGCCCTCCTGGATACCTGTATCTGCACACAAGATGCAGGGAGTGGGGTGAGTATCTTTAAACTCAGTGAGTAACAATAATAAATAATAACTGAAAGTAAGAACACATGTATTATCACTAAACAGTTCTAAGAATAACCGTACAGGTAAGTCATCTCTATAATGAGAAGTCCGATTCCAGTCCACTACTATCTCACACTGATCCAACACTGATCTAGTCCTGCTGCGGCGATCTTCAATAATACTGCTGCGGCATGCAGCCCGATCCAATCTATATATGTATATATACAATGCTGCGGCGTGCAGCCCGATCCAATATATATAGTGTTGCGGCGTGCAGCCTATTCCAATATATAGATATACTACTGTGGTACGCAGCCTCATCCAATAATATATAATGCGCTCACTGGGGGTATGTGCAGACTCCGGAGGGGGTCATTCAGCCCAAGCGCTATACTAGTGCAACGTGTAGTCCGATCCATATATATATTACTACGGCGTGCAGTCCGATCCATATAAATCCAGCGTGCAGTCCAATCTACTATATGTATATGTATATACTGCTGCGGCGTGCAGCCCGATCAGGTATATATATCAATACCTCACAATGGTTCCTCAACCCCTCTTAGTTAATATAGACTCGGCCTCTCGGGCCCAGTCAGCTAGAATAGGGTATTCGACCCTAGGTATTATCACTTAGAGTACACATCTAGTACTGGTTCATGTCCTGCTATACAGCTACGAATACGACTGAGAGTATGTGTTCAACCTAGTATCAAGATCATTTAACTCCATAGGTTTCCCTAATATTCTACAAATCGGCACAAGGCCCAAACATGGCAACTAGCCCAATTACACGAGTATAAGCTCAGTCTCAATCAATATGCACTGTAAACTATCAATCGGGAATGACTAAGTCCAAATTCCCAGTCACAACACCACCACGCTCATCACATGACGCATGTTCCATCTCAGCATAGCACTGAATAGTGCAAATACGGGGTTTCAAACCCTCAGTACATCATTTTTTACAACCACTCACCTCGAACCGGCAAAAGTCCTTGCTCGCCTTGCGCTTGCCTCACATATCAACCTCCTCGGATGCCAAATCTGATCAAAACCAATAAGAATACATCAAAATAACCTAAAGGAACATAACCCAACCGAAATAACTCGAATTACACTGAAAATCACGAAGTTGCCAAAACCCGACCCCCGGGCCTGCTTCTCGAAAAAAATACAAAAGTCACATTTTCAGAATCCTTATCTCGCCACGAGTCCGTGCACATAAAGTTTATCAAAACGGACTCCGTTTGCCCATTCAAATCAGTGATTTTCTATAACCCAGGCCTAGAGAAAAAATCCCCCATTAATACACCTTAAATCCTTCAATTTTCAGTGATATAGATGAAGGTTCTGGAATAAAATCATGTAATTAGGCCATAAAACTTACCTCCAATGACTTCCCGATGAAATACCCTACAAATCCCATTACTTAGTTCTCAAAGAACTCAAAAATGGAGGAAAATGACTAATGGTTCGCGACTAAAATATTCTGTTAAAAACCCTTCTGTCAGCCAATTTAACCCTAATGCAATCGCAACCCTTGGCATGCGATCGTGATGAATAAATTCTCTGGCCTCCAAATTACTCTATGCGATCGCGACCTTCCTCATGAGATTGCATAGTGCAAGAATAAGCTACCCTCAAAACTTTATATGTGATCGTGTCCCGTTCAGTGCGATCGCACTACTTCACTTCCCAATTCTATGCGATCGCAACCTCATCTCTGCGATCACAGAGAACAAAAATGATGACTGCCAAAACCTTCTAAGTGATCGCACGAGTACCCATGCGATCGCAGAGAACAAAAATCACCTGCAATTATGACAGCAAAACTGACTGTTCCATTAGCCAGAAATGCTCCGTTTGAACCCCCTGATTCACCCCGAGGCCCCCGGGACCCCAACGAAAACCACCAACCTACTCCAAAACACGATAAAAACTTGTTCCAATCATAAAAACACACCCTTAAACACGGAAATCATCAAATCAAGGCGGATGCAAGCCTAAGTCTCAACTAAAACTTCTAAAACCAACATCCAATCAAAAACCCGACCAAACGATGTCTGAATGACCTAAACTGTTATAGACATATCCAAAATCACCTAAAGAAGCTATTGCAACTGTCAGAATTCCATTCAGATGCCCGGATCAAAATCTCACCTATCGACCAGATTTTGCCAAAATTCCAATTTCGCCAATTCAAGCCTAATTCTACACCGAACCTCCAAATTCAATTTCAGTCACTCTCCTGAGCCACAAATGATCCCCCGAAGCTACCCAATCCATCAGAATTCGATTCCGAGCTCTCTAACTCACAAGTCAACATCTGATTCACTTTTCCCAACTACTCCTTCATCGAAGAGACTATTTGTCTCATTTCCTACCAAAATCGATCCGAATTGACTCAAATTCACCAAAAACATATGTTGAAACATATTCAAGCATATAACAAGGAAAACGGGATGGTAACTCACGTGATGACGGACCGGGTCATCACACCCCCGGAGTCTATACACACACCTAGTGAGCATAGGGTACCTAGGTGAGTTGGGAGTGGGCCCGAGAGGTTGTTATTTGTGTCTGGTGAGTTGGGAGTGAGCTCGAGGGGCTGTTATTTGTGTCTGGTGAGTTGGGAGTGAGCCCGAGGGGCTGTTGTTATGTGCTGGTGAGTTGGGAGTGAATCCGTGGGGCTGATACTGTACTGAGATTTGATATATATAGCCCGAGGAACAAACTTTTGATTATTTCTTAATTGTTTAAATGGTTGTTACCACCGTTTTAAAAATGGAATTATCTGATACCTTATGGTTTTTATTATATGATATATTTTTACTGCTTGAGATAGTAGTATATTTCAGATACTTTTATAAAAGATTTTCATGGAACTACTGATTCTCGTAAAAGGATTGTGGTGTCCTTTATATCATGATGGAGTGCTCTTACATGATTTCTTGCCGCTTAGCATTATTTACTTTTATTACCACTGAGTTGGAAATACTCACTCTACTTCATGCACCTTGCATTCTGTTGCAGGTATTGATCACCCGGTAGTGGGTTGTTAGTAGATTGAAGGTAATATTGTTGTAGCTGAGCAAGGTGACCGCCAGCGTTCGCGGCACCGGACTACATCTTGAACTTTAGATTTCATTTTACATATATAGTTGACTCTGTAGTTGTGTTTCTACTTCTTAGATGCTCTTTACTTGTGACACCCCGGTCTGGCTGAGTTGGGTTGTATATATATTGTTAATCAACGCCATTTAAGCTGTATTTTTCGATTTGATATGTTTAAAAGTTGTTAAAAAGGCAATTTGGGTAAGTTGGTTGGCCTTGTCTTTACGAGAGGCACCATCACGATAAAGTTTAGGAAATTGGGTCATGACAAGTTGGTATCAAAGCCTAGGTTACTAGGTCTCACGAGTCATGAGAAGGTTTAGTAGAGTGTCGCGGATCGGTACGAAGACATATATATTTATCCTCGAGAGGATGCAGAACCTTTAGGAAAACTTCACTTTCTCGGAATTCTTATCGTGAGTACTTGATTTATCTTAAGATATAACTCTTGAAGTTCCTCCAACACGTCTGTATGCGCACGCGAGTGCTCAGTAGTATATGTACCTTGATGTCTTGTGATTCCCCGATCGAGGGGCAAAATGTAATCTCCATAAGTTTCATGTTGGGCCGATCTGGAGGACTTGAGGCCGAATCTTTACCTATGGCTTGAGCACCGAGGTGCTAATTTTGCGAGCTAGTATTATGAACTTATATGTATAGTATTGTCCCTAATTGTTGGAATGGCGACTATATAGCTATGTAATAAGTATGTTGGTACTGTGTAATATGTATGACATTGGAAGGTATATAAAAAATGAACTAAAGGTAAATCTAATGGGTAATTGGCATATCAAGGGAATCTATTTGTCATGCTAGTTAGATAAGTCTGGGAGCTAAGATCGCTTCGGTAAAGGTATTATGACGAAATTTTTTAGTCAAGCGGACCACCTCGAAGGTCAAAAAATTAAAGAAATAATATGTTCTTACTTGGTTAAATAGCCCTATAACGGAGGATTGAAAGGTATTTTCTATGTGTTATGAATCGAATAGGTGCAACGCATGTCCACGTGTCAATTTTGGATAACATAATACATGTAGTATTGAGATTAATGTTGTTGTTATATATTGTGATGCTTTGTCAAGTAGTGGACGTGTTGTTAGGATGGTTTTGTTAATCCTCTTGTAGGTGGATAGGCCCAATTACAAAGGAAACTCTGCCCAAATTTTTGAAAGTTTGGGACTTAGTAAAAATTTTGTCACCTAAAGAGTGGGCTTAACTCTTGTGTGAATGAATGCAAGAATTGTAGAAGAGTTAAAATTTCTGATGATTCGTGTCTCCACAAGCTTGTGAAAGAGTGAGTTTAATCTCACTATAATATTGCAGCATCATTAGAGTAAAAGTATTTTGTGTTATTGAATGTGTCCTGATGGATGTCTTCGAGCCAAGTTGGGGAGGTTGGTACTGATTAGCTGGTTGCATGATCATGTGCTATGTGGGTTCGGTGTTATGGTATACTAGCGAACCAGTTTTGGTTGCAGAAATTGAGCCGAGAATGGCACGAGCGAAGGAAAATTTTGACAAAGATGTCATGAAGTCGGATGAGCAGAAAAGAAGTTTCGATTGTTAAGATAAATTTGTATTGTCTTTAGCATCACTTGAGAACGGTGTTGTGCAAAAAAGGCTTTGCGCCCTGGTTAATTATTCTTGATCGCTTTACAGCGTTAGTACGACCGGTGGTTTAGAGGTACGCTCAAGATATTATTGTGGCAGGTTGTGGGAGTATGTCCCACGTGAATACTATATAAGTGTGGCATGTGATTACTCGATTGGTTAATGATGTAAACCAAGTGTGAAGGTTGTGACGGTGTCATTAAAATAAAGATTCATGCCTGGGGGGCACTTGGAATATTGGGTTGCGAACTAGGGAGGATGACTCCAATTGTGATGGTTGTTCTTGAGCGTTATGAGGAAGATGGGAGCTATTACGGACCATTGAAAGGTTATCATACTAGTTCAGTGTGATCAGAATTAGCTTGAAGTCGATGCATATATTTAATGTGAATAATGACTCAATATCGAGCCAGATGTATGCATTTTTATAACTCGGTCCTCATGGAGGAGTAGTTAGGTTGATGTTTCGTTGTCAGATATTTTGCGTAGTGATGCATTGCGCTGTGTGAGTTGTGAGACGGCTTGAGAAATTGCTTTGTGTTGAGAATCCGCATAGGAATGATGTTATATGAGCATCTTGGCTCTTGAAATTCAAATTGTACATCGCACCTTAGTTGTGCTTGATTTTTGTAGCTATAACGCTATATGCCCTCAGAGATGTTATGATGCACTTAGCATGCTTATGAACGATATTCGGTATTATGTTGCAATGAGCAGATTTGACTCGATGTTCATCTCCTTATGTGAGATCTATATATGGATCGGATGGAACTCCGCCATGAGTATTTTATCTGGATCAGGTTACACGCCGCAACAGTGTGAATCGTGTATAGTTTTTCTATATACTATTTTGTATGCCTTGCTTCCTGTTTTCTAAGGAAAGTCTGTCTTAATGTGTGGGATTGATAATTCCTTCCAGAGTTCGTTTTCCTTTTTGTTGCGATCGGATTAGTATCCTATTGGCATATTGAGGCATCATATGCGACTTGTAATTATGTTTTGAGTGGCTTATTGCCCCAGCAGTTCATGCTGGGCAAGGCGAGATCATTGAATTTGAGACCAGTGCAGTCTGGCTATGTGAAGTAAGTTAAAGAGGTAAGACCATTATTTGGCTCAGAATGAGGTGATAGTTCTTACCAAGAGTATAGAACTAATGAATTATTATTTTGGTAGTAGTTATGAATGTGTACAGGTCTTATCCATCGTATCGGCATTGTAAGAAATTGAACAAGACCTATGTATGTCATGCAGAGCATGGGATGTGTAATGATTTTTCTCTAGATGGGATCAATGAAAGTTCTTGACTAGTTGAGTGTGTCGATGTCTACGGCACATAAGGGAGATAAAAGTTCTTATGTTATTCGAGTGTGATATGGTGAATATTGACTATCTGTAGTGGAATGATTGGGTATCAAATGTGTGCATGTATCGCACGGTGGAAACTCGGATCACGTATAATGATTTATGTGTTATAAGGAGTTCTGATATACATGTTATGTTGTGATGTTGGAATTCAGACTGGTTGCCTTAGTTTTGGGTGATTTTGAACTATTGCATTAGGGGATACACCAGGAATGCCACAGTTTATGTGGCGAGGTGCATCGGACTATGTTCTATCTGAATGGTTGTGTTCCACAGACCAGCGGATGGTTGGGAAGGATTGCCTTCTTAATCGGGCCTTAAGGCGGATGTTAGCGCAGAGGTTTTCTACCATTGATTCAGTTTCGGTATTGAGGAACTTTTCAGATGTGTTACGTGTGGCCGGGCATGTCGCCGGACAAAATTGCGGATTTTGGTATTTATTTGGTACCGGACAATGCATCGTACAACTCTTCCATGAGTTATAGTAGTGGAAGGAGCAACTTTAGGCTTTTTGATAATGAGTTTGTTGATAAGCTGATTGGCTATGTATTTAGCTTGAGTTAGCTTGGTTAGTCCCGAGTTGTATTGTTGAGGTATAGGTTGATTCAGTTGTTTTTGGACTTGTTAATGATTTGGGGAGACCTACGAGTTGCTTTTTGATGGTGTGAGATGTCATGATTCATTGGTCATAGGCACATGTAGTGCGGTTCTATTAAGGATTCGTAAAGAAAGTTGAGCAGGAAGAGTAAGTGTCTGTCGCTCGGCAAATGGAGAATTGATTATGACTTTTCAAGGTAGATTCACGTGTTCTATTTTATGATGTGAGACGTGGTCTCGGTCCTGTGTTGTAATGATATTGATGAGCTCGAGGTACAACGCTTTTGTTTGAGTCAGTTGTCATGATTTAAGTATGTTCAGACCGCCCGTCACTGGTGCGTGGATTATGCAAGTTATGGCTTAGTCCTGTGATGAGGTGCCATGTCACCATAGTGGTGCATTGAATTCGAGATAATTGTTGGAGTCATTAATGAATGCGAACAGATGTGATTTCGACTGACTAGAGAGTTTATATTGATGGTTGGCCTGGAAATCTATTGTAGTATTATTCACGAAGAAAGTGGCTTCGGGTGTGGGTGACCTGAGGAATGGATATGGTCTATCGCGTGTTTTATTTACCATTGGCAATATATGAAAGTGTTGGAATAAGACTCTAGCTAATAAAAGGGTTTTCTATCGATATTTGGTTTCCATGGGCAGCTGTTGTGAATGGAAATTATCGCTGCATGATGAGTTGGTATTTTACCAATTCATCTTATCTTTAAATCAATACTTTTGCTATGTTTGAGCAATAAAATCGTGTATTTTATGCCATTTACTTCTATTTTACAGGTTGTATGTGATTTAGAAGTAACAGTGAAGAAACCAAGTGAAAATAGACCAAACTGAAGCAAAAATGGACAAATTGCGCTGCCCAGTTAATCACTCTATGCGATCGCAAAAGGTTACATGCGATCGCATATGACAAGGAATAAATATTATGCAAACGCACCAACACATTGCGAACGCATAGAAGAAAAGATGGTCTGGTCAGCTGCTAGTCGACAAGCCTATGCGAACGCAGAGGACCTTATGCGATCGCATAGTTTGAGAAACCAGCTCTATCCGAACACACTGTACCTTATGCGATCGCATAGTTTGAGAAACCAGCTCTATGCGATCGCATAGTTTGAGAAACCAGCTCTATGCGATCGCAATGGATTTTATGCGATCGCATAGTAGATTTTCTGGGATGTTCCGGGCAGAATTGGAATTTCACAAATTTTTACCCCAAATCAATTATATACTCGCCCAAACTGAATCTCTCGGTCTCTCTGATTTTTTTCTTCATTTTTGGAACATCTTTTTATTCTTTGGCTTAGAGAGAACAAGTTTGGAGGCTAGGGTTTTGCACACACACTTGGGTCTTGAAGATTAAAGCTTGTGGCTAAGGATTTCTTACCCATTTATGTTTATTTATTCATTTCCTTGCTTTGTATTGTATATCTAAGTGTGTAGTATTTATTTCCAACACTTGAATCTTGTTTATGGGAATATTCATATTTAAAGTATGGATTAAATACCTTGTTGTGCTTATGTATTGAATGATTTTTATATATTTATGAAGTGAGTTATTGTTACTTTAATTATTCTTGTTCTTTAATGTTTCCAAAGAGAATAGATAACTCTAGGACTCGCCCATTTACTTTGACTTGATTTTGGGAAAGATAATTCGGAGTTGGGAAAGATTAATTAACAAGAACTTGAGGCGTTAACCCTCACTTTATAAATTTGACCTAGGGATAGGATTGAACTACTTGTAGCCTATCGGATGTGCTCAATCTTCTAATTGTGATTAGGGATAATTCAATTAGGAAGTCTTGTTAGTCTTCGGAAGAAGCTAATTAAGAATTATTATCCGTGGCTAATTAACATTAACTCGCTCATATTTGTAAAATCGTGAAATACGTTGGATCGTTACTTGAGTGTCATTCCCAAAGAATTCATACTTGTAGCCATTGATCATTTTATTTGCTTTCTAGGTTAGTTTACATATTTGCATTTAGATATAAACATTTTCCAAAACCCAAAATCTTAAGTGTTTGGCTTAGCGCGACTAGCGATAATTTTCTTGCATTCCTAATCGCCTACATATTGTTCTCTGTGGGATTCGACCCCGACTCATAGTTGGGTAAATATATTGCATACGACCGTGTCTATTGCTTTTAGCGGTGGAATTGGACGTTATCAAATTTTGGCGCCGTTGCCGGGCAACAATTTGGCGTAATTTAGGTTGTTTGAGAAGTGAGCGAAAGTGCTTTGGTCCAAACTTGTGAATATTTGTGTAATTATTTGTTTCTTACCTTGGGTTTATTTTTAGTGTTTGTTTCTTGTTTATTTTCTTAAATTTTGAAAAATGGAATCATATAATGAAAATTGGTCGGATGGTAGTTATTCATATTTTGATGATCCTTGTCCTTATTGTGGAGGACCACACTCGTGGCAAAATTGTTTAAATTGTCCCGGGGGTGGATTGTGCGCACAATTCCAAACCCATAGGTGGAGTATTTGTGATAAGTGTGTTTTCCAAAATGGTCATTGGAATAATTGTGCTTATTTGCTAACCCCATCCCCAAGCCCCCACTATGATGATTTTACTTGTTTTGGTAAGAATTATAGGGCTATGGGATTGGAAGAAGTGAAGCATGGCCAAAGTGGAGAGTTCAAGCTCATGTTTGAGTGTCTACTTGAAGAGGGAAATAAGGAGCAAAGTGCCTTGGAACATCTCTTGGAGACCAATCTCCAAAATGATTTTGCACTCCAAGGATTGCACTCACAAATGGATGAACATCCACCAACCAACTCAATGAGTGTTGTTGATGCCGGCAAAAACATGGAATTGGAGTCAACCGGTGTAAATGCTAATGTGGTTGTTGTTGACTCTAATCCGGGGGAAAAAGAAGATGTCAACATAGAAGAATTGCAAAGTGTAGGCTTAAAGTCACATTCCAAGCATTTTTCAACCTTGGAATTGTGTGGTGACACGGGAGTTGAACCACATGAATCAATGAAGGAATGCGAGGAGGAACAACTTTGGCCATACATTTTACAGTTTGAGGAGGCAAGAAATCAAAAAGACATTCCTCACTTGAAAGCCAAGAAGTGTAAAATGAAAATTTTAAGCATTGGCTCGAACATCCAATTACCACCCCCCATCGCTCGTGGTCATAAGCTTGAGTTCAAGCTAGGGGCCCAATTCATATCATCCAAGTGGCGAGAAAAGTGGTAATGTTGTTTGCGTCGTGCCACGACGTTAAATGCGGCGCTTGATGGGAGGCAACCCATCGTTTTTCAAAATTTTTGTCATTTTTGAAATTTTCTTTTTTATTAGAGCTTAGAACATTATTTGTTACTAATCTGCCAAGTTTCAGATTTTTTGGAGTTGATTTGAGTAGGTTGGCATGACCTGTATGGCAAAAACCAGTAGCTGGTGAAACATTGCAGTGCAGCAGACTGTTACACTATGCGATCGCACTAGTGCTACGCGATCGCATAGTTGTAGTTCATAGACGTACTATGCGATCGCAAAGTTTGACCAGTCAACTGCTAGGGCCAACGATTTAACACTATGCGATCGCAACACAGCCACGCGATCGCATAGTGTCAGGTATGACTTAAACTCCTAAAAGCTGTAAAAAAACAGAACATTTTCCCCCTTCTCATATCATAACAGGCCCCTCATCCCTAACCTCCCAAATAATTCAAGGTGCCAAAACTCTTCAATATTCTTGCAAATTTTTCATCTCAATCCTCAAGGTATGTGGTTTCTTCGATCTCCTCTTAAATCTTTCATCTTCTTCTTGGTGTCATTTGAGAGATAGAAGACCACCCATGGTTGGTTGGTCATTATTTCTTACAAATTTTAAGTGTTAAGTTGCAAATTAATGCTTACAATTGTTGTTTGCTTGCTGGGTGAGTTTGGTTGAGAGTGAGTGATTCTTTTGAAGAAAATTTTGGTTGAAATCTGTGGCTCTATCGTCTGAAATTGAGCACACAAAACCGGGCTCACAACATGTTTGTGAAAATGTCCAGAAGAATAAAATCTAGGCAGAACTGAAAAACCCTATGCGATCGCATTGACTGTTCTGCGATCGCATAGGCCAAAAAATTGCACTGAAAAAAAAATTGCACTATGCGACAGCAACAATACTATGCGATCGCATAGCTCTATCAAACGGGACTTTGAAATTGCTCTATGCGATCGCAACAGTGCAATGCGATTGCATAGCTTTAAGCCCAGCAGTGCCAAAAACAATAGCTTCGCAGAATTTTGCCCGAATGCTTTCTGCTCTTATTCTTTGGCCTAAATGCATTATTATACAGTGTATAAAGTACTCGTTCATGCGTTTAACAATTGGTTACTATTTGTAGGTACTTTGTGCACAAAATGGCCTCGGAAAATGTTGAAAATGTTCAAGAATATGCCCTCCAGCTCCGGAGGAAGAGTATTTTGATGCGACAAGATTCTTGGCAGCTGACTGTGAAAGGAATTATGACAAGCTCATGTCAAAGAGCATTGTCAAAGAACGAGGCATTCGCTTGGACACTGTTGAAGACAAAATGCCGGAATTCTTCAAAAGACTGGCCGACAGTGGATGGATATGCTTTGCTCCTGAACCAGTGAAGGTGAACTACACAATAGTTCGTGAATTTTATGCGAATGCCATGAGGACTAACTTCCAGGGGGAGGTATTCACTATTGTTAGAGGCAAGCGGGTCAACTTTGGCCCCGAGGTGATTAATGCACACTATGGGCTTCCAAATGTTGATGATGAGGTATACCGAGTTGTAGGAAGAGAGAGAGAAGAGCAGAATGGTTGATAGAAAAGCTTCATGGCGGGGTGGTGCCGACTTGGGCAAGAGTACACAAAGGGGTTGATTCACATGAGTTTATTGGGGAAGCCAAGACTTGGCTATCCCTTATATGTTCCAGGTTTGTGCCAGCTCGAAATGAAACTGAAGTAACCCTTGAGAAGGCATGGATGATTGCTGCCATTATGGATGGTTTGCCCGTAAATGTAGGTTAGCACATTGTGAATGAGATAGGGGAAGCTTGCAACGGAAGGACTAGAAGCTTATTCTTCCCTTCATTGATCACTCAATTGTGATATGCTGCTGAGGTGCCTACATACCCAAATGATATTGAGAAAGACCCTGCCATAGCAATTTATCCATTGCTTCGCCGAGGGACATCTAGAAAGAAGAAGAAGAAGAAGAAGAGAAGGATTGATGTGCTATCTCCTTCGTTTGGGCAGTTTGACGGCTCAGCCGAGGGATCCGGAAGCGACCCCACAGCTACAGCAGAATTTCATGACCTCATGGGACCACTCCAGTCAGGCCCTCACACCATGCGTCACATTTCCCAGCAGATATATGGTGTTGACACCCACATTCGACAGCTTGTTGTAGGTCTCCCCTCAGGTCCATCTGGTGAAGGCACTTAAACTAGGTCTGGCTCATCAAGCAAACAGCCACTGACCTTGGATGATGTAGTGAAAGAGCAAAAAGGCATCAAGACTAGGTTAGAAGACTTGAGTAGGAGACAAGGAAAGATTGAAAGGCGACAGGTGAAATTCAAGGAGCACGAAAAGAAAAAGAGCAAGTTGTTGTCGCGGATGATGCACAAGCTGAGTTCACTTTGTGGCTCACAAGAGTCTGACGATGATGATGAGGAGGACACGGAGCTCACATTTCCCACTACCTCTGGCTCCGAGTGACGCAGTATTCAGGGAGCACTTTCCACCATTTTTATTTGTCAATTTTTATTGCATTGGGGACAATGAAATATCTTTGGTTGGGGGTGGTTTCTTGTATAACTGTTGTTTTGGCAGATTGGTATAGTAGTTATTTTCATGTTGTTTCTAATACATTCTCATGTCATGTGTTATATTAGTTTATTTATATGTTCTTGTTTTTCATGTTGTTATTAGTATATTTTCATGTGACATGTGATATTAGTATGTTTAGTTACTAAATTGTTATTAGCTTTTTAATAACGTCCATTTTTTTTGGGGAAAGTAGTATGTTACATAATAGTGGAAATATCCTTGGTTTTCTTTTTACCACGGTTCTTTTTCCAAGGATGCCAATTTTCTTCTTGAACCGGGTAATTTTTTGTTGACTTTTCCCGATGATGGATAGATTGACAACTTTCTTAAGGGAATTAGTCTTGTAATTAGGAGTAGCTTTTGTTAAAACTAGAAAAATAAATGGTTTGGAGTTAGGATTTGTGTCCATTGGCCTAGTTGTGGCTTGCGTGGTACCGACATAGTTAAACCTCGGCATATGAAGTTTTACTTGTTGAAAAAGAAAAATGATTGAAGTAAAGATGTCATGACTTTTAGACTCAACTTTTGGCTCTTTAATTCACTAAATAGCTTCCTTTATTCTATATGTGACCTCTTTGAGTCATTTGTTTCAATTGGATTTTGGATTTGTATTCCACTTGAGTTTTCATGTGCCATGTGTGGTGAGATTTATTGGTGAGTTCTTTTGTATTACTTGTGGTCTAGAACTTGCCCGGAATGTGCTTCAAGGCAAAATCGTGGACTAACTTGGTTTGAAAAATGATATTAGGCCTTCCTTGGACCACTAGCATGCTTTAAAAATTCCTACCCGTAAATATTTTCCCTAGTCAACCCATTTTGAGCCTTTAACCTTATTCTTTGGCAACCGTATTACAAGCTTAAATCCTTTGTTCTTAATTGATATAGCTTTTGGCACCCTACCTCCGTAAGTACTTTGAAAGTATAAGCATAGGCTAAAAGCCTAAGTTTGGGGGTGAAGGTTGGAAATTGTGATATGGAAGTTGCTTGAAAATGGTAAAGGAAAGAAATATATATATATATATATATATATATATATATATATATATATATATATATATATATATATATATATATATATATATATATATATATATATATATATATATATATATATATATATATATATATATATAGCATAAAGTGATAAGAAATTGCGAAAAGGGAAGACTAGGTGTGAAATGAAAAAGCGAAGAAAGGATGGATAATACTTTTGAAGGAAGGAGGCTTTAATTGTAAATATTGTAGTGCTTTGGGAGGTTTTGAGTCACTTTAACCGAAATTTTGCCTTACTTTAACCAAAAGCCTAAACTACAACCCTAAAGTCCTAATTGATTTTGAACCAAGTTGTCTACATTAGTGGAGGAGTACATGAAGGGCAAGCCTATGGTACTACTTGTATGCATTTGAACATCTTTTTGAGAGAGAGTGAATTCTTTCCATTTGATATCCCATTTTTGTTTGAAATTAAGATTCATGAGTGTGGGATTCTCTCTTAAACGTGAGGGCACATGAAGTTTGGGTTGTGACTTTAATCCCATCTTCAATTGGAAAGAATGGCCAAAGAAAGTTGATTGTGAATGAGAGGCAAATTTTGAAGCTTTAGTGTCATGACTTGATTGTTACTTTGATTTGCATTAGTGGTTGAGCACTTGAAATACAATGAAGTTTATGTGAAGAGCTTGATAATTCATATGCCTTGGAGTAATTGTTGGTACCAATCGAAGTCATGCATTTATGCTTAAAGTAGACTTTCTTTTTGGCTTGGTATTATGGAGATGCATTGTTGAGTTAACCACTTGGGAAGAGCTTTTGTTGCTTTTGTTGCTTGAGGACAAGCAATAGTTCAAGTTTGGGGGTGTGATGAGTTGGTATTTTACCAATTCATCTTATCTTTAAATCTATACTTTTGCTATGTTTGAGCAATAAAATCGTGTATTTTATGCCATTTACTTCTATTTTATAGGTTGTATGTGATTTAGAAGTGGCAGTGAAGAAACCAAGTGAAAATAGACCAAACTGAAGCAAAAATGGACAAATTGAGCTGCCCAATTAATCACTCTATGTGATCGCAAAAGGTTACATGTGATCGCATATGACAAGGAATAAATATTATGCGAACGCACCAACACATTGCGAACGCATAGAAGAAAAGATGGTCTGGTCAACTGCTAGTCGACAAGCCTATGCGAACGCAGAGGACCTTATGCGATCGCATAGTATGAGAAACGAGCTCTATGCGAACGCACTGTACCTTATGCGATCGCATATTTTGAGAAACCAGCTCTATGCGATCGCAATGGATTTTGTGCGATCACATAGTAGATTTTCTGGGATGTTCTGGGCAGAATTGGAATTTCACAAATGTTTACCCCGAATCAATTATATACTCGCCCAAACTGAATCTCTCGGTCTCTCTCATTTTTTTCTTCATTTTTGGAACATCTTTTTATTTTTTGGCTTAGAGAGAACAAGTTTGGAGGCTAGGGTTTTGCACACACACTTGGGTCTTGAAGATTAAAGCTTGTGGCTAAGGATTTCTTACCCATTTATGTTTATTTCTTCATTTCCTTGCTTTGTATTGTATATCTAAGTGTGTAGTATTTATTTCCAACACTTGAATCTTGTTTATGGGAATATTCATATTTAAAGTATGGATTAAATACCTTGTTGTACTTATGTATTGAATGATTTTTATATATTTATGAAGTGAGTTATTGTTACTTTAATTATTCTTGTTCTTTAATGTTTCCAAAGAGAATAGCTAACTCTAGGACTCACCCATTTACTTTGAATTAATTTTGGGAAAGATAATTCGGAGTTGGGAAAGATTAATTAACAAGAACTTGAGGCGTTAACCCTCATTTTATAGATTTGACCTAGGGATAGGATTGAACTACTTGTAGCCTATCGGATGTGCTTAATCTTCTAATTGTGATTAGGGATAATTCAATTAGGAAGTCTTGTTAGTCTCCGGAAGAAGCTAATTAAGAATTATTATCCGTGGCTAATTAACATAAACTCGCTCATATTTGTAAAATCGTGAAATACGTTGGATCATTACTTGAGTGTGATTCCCGAGGCATTCATACTTGTAGCCATTGATCATTTTATTTGCTTTCTAGGTTAGTTTACATATTTGCATTTAGATATAAATATTTTCCAAAACCCAAAATCTTAAGTGTTTGGCTTAGCGCGACTAGCGATAATTTTCTTGCATTCCTAACCGCCTACATATTGTTCTCTGTGGGATTCGACCCCGACTCATAGTTGGGTAAATATATTGCATACGACCATGTCTATTGCTTTTAGCGGTGGAATTGGACGTTATCACTGCATGCGTTTGATTTATGTGTTATATCATATGATTGCAGTCAAGGTTGCAGGTATGGGTCATTAAAGTTGGTTCGAGTTTATTCTGAGTAAAAAGGTGAGGTTCTGATCATGTGTATGATTTCAGAAGGTGAAATATAGTTCTATAGTTATGGATTAGATGGACTGTGAAATTTCAGCTATGTTGTGTTGTCAAACCTATATGAGATAGGGTGACGTGGGATCACCCCGGGTTATGTGCACGGTAAAGTTATTAAGCTATTGGTGAACTTCAAGAACAACTCTGGGTCTGCTCGAGGACGGGCGTTTTTTTAAGTTTAGGAGAATATGATGACCCAACCTGTCGTCTCAGGTATTACCGTCCCATTTTCCCTTATGGTATTGCTTTATGTTTCATTATCGGTATTGGGTGCGTTAGAATTTAATTGGAGTAATCTTATTAAGAAATGAGACATTTATTCTCTTTTAAGAAGACTTAAATTGGAAAAGTTAATCGGATAGGGACTTATGAGTTCGAGGGTTCGGAATTGAATTCTGATGATTCAATTAGCTCCGGGTGATGATTTAAGGCTTAGGAGAGCAATCAGACTTAATTTTGGAGGTCCGGTGAAGAAATTAGTGTATATTGGCCAAGTTAGTATTTTGGCAATTTCCGGTTAATAGGTAAGATTTTGATCCGGGAGTCGGAATGGAATTCCGACAGTTCCAGTAACTTCGTTAGGTGATTTTGGACTTGTGTGCAAAATTTCAAATCATTCGGACATATTTTGGTTGGGATTTTGATCAAATACGCATTTCGAAAGTTTTGAAGAAACTTAGGCTTGAATCCGATGTAATTTGATGGTTTTAGTGTTGTTGTATGTATTTTTGTGATTGGAACAAGTTTGAATAATTATAGGATGTATTGGTATTTTTGGTTGAGGTCCCGGGAGCCTCGGAGTGATTTCGGATGGCTAACAGGAATTTTTAAATTGAAAAATACAACAGAAACATTGCAGAGAAATTTGTTCTATGCGATCGTAGGAGCTCTAATGCGATCGCATAGTGTTACCTACAGTACCCAGGATTTGCAATCGCAAAGAGTTAGTACAGTGCCCGGAAATTTTGTTCTATGCGATCGCAATGCTCTAATGCGATCGCATAGTGTTAGCTACAGTACCCGGACAGAATGTTAAAAACATTTCAGTCGCGAAAATAATCCATTTCCCCACCATTTTTGGTCATTCTTGAGAGCTTTTGGACGGGAATTGAAGGGATTTCGACGAGAAATTGTTGGAGGTAAGTTTTATGAGTTAAATACATATTTTTACAAGAATCATCTATGGAATTCATGAGTTTATGGCTAAAAATTAAGAAATTAGGGCTTGAAGCAAAAAACTTAAATTTAGGATTTGAAGGGCCAATTGTGGTCCGAATTGAGAGTTCTTGGTATGTACGGACTCATGGTGAGACGAGGATTCCGGAAATATAAATTTCAGATTTTTTTGCGATGTGGTCCTTTGGCTCGGGTTTTGCCAATATCGTGATTTTTAGTATTTTTCGAGTTCTTTCGATTGAGTTATGTCCCATTAGCATATTGTGATATATTTACCCTGATTTTGGTTAGATTTGACGCGCGTGGAGGCCGGTTTGAGGGGCAAATGCATCGTAGGCTAGAGAATTCGCCGGTTTGATGTAGGTAATACTTGTAAATAATATCTTGAGGGTTTGAAACCCCGGACTTGCACATCATAGTGTTGTATTGTGGTGACTTGCACGCTAGGTATGATCGTGGGGTAGAGAACCGTTGGGTATTGTGATATGGTCCGTCCCGGTTGCCGATTTTACCGCGTATTTGATAAAGAATCATTAATTTTTATCATGATTTGGGCTTATTGCCATACTTGGGCTTCGTGCCAAATTATTTGAAACCTTTTGTGAAAGTCCATCACTATCAACCTCAATAATCGAAATATCATCTGAATTCAGTCCAATTGAATTATATTATTTTGTGAACTCAGCTATGTTTATACTCAACTAAAGTTTAATAATATTTAAAATGCCAATGAGCTGAGCACTGCTGTTTTACTGAAGCCCAAGAGGCTTGTCATTATTTCTGGACTGATTCAGGCCGAGGGCCATCTGTGAGGATATGTTGAGTAATGTGAGTAGGCTTTCAGGCCTCGAGTGTTATGTGAGGAGGCTTTCAGGCCTCGAGTATTATGTGATAAGGCTTTCAGATCTCGTGTGTGATGTGTGAAGGCTTTTAGGCCTATTGATATAGCGCTTGGGCTGTAGGAGCCTCTTTGGAGTCTGTACACACCCCTAGTGAGCGCAGGGTACCCAGGTGAGTTGGGAGTTGGCCCGAGAGGCCGTTGTTTGTGTCTGGTGTGTTGGGAGTGAACCCGAGGGGCTGTTGTTTATGTCTTGTGAGTTGGGAGTGAGCCTAATGGGCTGCTGTTGTGTGGTGGTGAGTTGGGAGTGAGCTCGTGGGGCTGATACTGTACTGAGATTTGATATATATAGCTCGAGGGGAAAACTTTTGATTATTTCTTAATTGTTGAAATGGTTGTTACCACTGTTTTAAAAAGAGAATTATCTGATATCTTATGGTTTTTATTATATGATAGATTTTTACTGCTTGAGATAGCATTATATTTCAGATATTTTTCTAAAAGGATTTTCATGGAACTACTGATTCTCGTAAAACGATTGCACTGTCCTTTATAGCATGATGGAGTACTCTTACGTGATTTTTTGCCTCTCAGCATTATTTACTTTTATTACCACTAAGTTGGAAGTACTCACTCTACTCCCCGCACCTCGCGTGCAGTTGCAGGTATTAATCACCCGGTAGCGGGTTGTTAGTAGATTGAAGGTAATACTATTGTAGCTGAGCAAGGTGACCGCCAATGTTCGCGGCATAGGACTACATCTTGAACTTCAGATTTCATTTTACATATATAGTTAACTCTGTAGTTGTTTTCTACTTCTTAGGTGTTCGTGACTTGTGACACCCCGGTCGGGCTGAGTTGGGTTGTATATATATTGTTAATCAACGCCATTTAAGCTGTATTTTTCGATTCAATATGTTTAAGAGTTGTTAAAAGGGCGATTTGGGTTAGTTGGCTGGCCTTGTCTTCGTGCGAGGCACCATCACGACAAAGTTTGGGAAACTGGGTCGTGACAATTTAATGTTAGGTTACTTGTCATTATAATAATTCTTTGCCTTTGTTATTTTATATAGATAGATTTTTGGTTATTTCTTACCGCTGCTTCATAATTTTGCAAGGTTAGTGAAAGAAGTTTACTCTTGCGTTGAGATTGGTCTTTAGACCAATTTAACTATGAACTTGGAACCTAAAGCCTACATACAATAATTCGTTAACAAAGAGCAGCCACCTCATCGTCTCTTCTTTAACATCTCAAGCTCAATGGTTGAGCTGATTAATGAAAGGAAAGACTTTGATTTAAAATGACTTTGTCACAACAATTGAGCGGAGTCGACGATTAATTAATGATAATAAATTCCACCGACTGGAATTTCATTAAATAAATGACAATTATGTAGGTATTATATTATATACTTCATAGTGGTTAGCAGCTGGCAAGCTGACTTACAATTTTGATTATCTTTTAGAAAGACTTCACAGTACATGTGGGATAATGGAGATATATGAGATTAGTTGACCTGATCAAAGCACAGATCTCTATTAACGTTCTGGTCATTATTGTTATCGAATATTTAACGTGAAATAGAAAAAATGTCATGTAATAATTTTTTTCAAAATTTGAAGAGTAGTTAACTTTGTGATGATCACGTATCATATAAATACGAAACATCATTTTCCAAAGGGAGAAGTGAACACGACAGGCTCTTTTTCCTGTTTTCATTCTAACTTCTATTTTCAACTCAACAAAATAAAATTATTTTATGTGGATTTAAATCTGACATGATATATATATATATATATATATATATATATATATATATATATATATATATATATATATATATATATATATATATATATATATATATATAAAGTAAGTTAGCCGAGATTGCCTCCAAATGTATGGTGGAAGATCATTTATACCGGTATAAGTTATATTGGGATAAGTTATGCTGATATTGTTGTTTATTCTTTATTTGGTATGTTGTATAAAGAATGACAATTGCATAATTTCTAATAAGAAGGTATAAGTTATACCGGTGTTAATTACTATGCATTTTATAAGGTATAAGTTATTCAGTATTAAAATTAATACTAGAATAACTTATACTTAGCTTACTAACCAAAAACAATTTATTAAGATGATATTAAATTTTTATACCATCCTTATACCTTGTTATAACTCATACCAAACGACCCCTAAGTATATTTTTGGGACCAAAATCAAAATGGACGGTATTGCTATTTTGCTTTCAAAAGTTAAGGGATAATGTTGATGTATTTCCTAAACATAAAAAAATAGAAATAAGGATAAATACATATACAATCCATTTAACTTGGCTTTATTTTTTATTTTGGCACTCTATCGATATTATTTCATTTTGGCCCTCCAACTCTATTTTATATTCATTTTGGCCCTGCAACTCTATTTCATATTCATTTTGGCCCTTCAACTCTATTTCTTATGTTCTATTTTAACACAAAAACTAAATACAAAAATATAGCGCCCGTGTATACACAAATTTGAGGTGTAATAAATATATAATTAAATGTTGCCACGTGATTTTTCCATCCATGTCAAATAGATTAATACTAAAATACCCAACTCGACTGTATTTTTCCATCCACTTGCCCCATCTTCAATCTCAATGTTCCAAAGCTTTCATTTGTCGATTTTATACCTCACCATCAAGAAAATTTCAAACTTTTACAATTTTATTGTTTGTTTATTTATTCTGATTTTTGTGTGACTTTATTTCATCTAAAAGCTTGAAGTTTGAAGTGAATCCATATCTCAAAGAAAA
This sequence comes from Nicotiana noctiflora, assembly GCA_032618575.1. Lineage (NCBI taxonomy): Eukaryota > Viridiplantae > Streptophyta > Magnoliopsida > Solanales > Solanaceae > Nicotiana > Nicotiana noctiflora. The sequence continues at coordinate 141,148 of JASVEL010006753.1, forward strand.
TTATATTTCATAATGGAATGAATATTTGTTCTTGTGGATTTCATGTTGAACTGAAAGTAACATGGACATCAGGAAATTCAGGTCGATACTTTTATGGGTGTAAATTTGACAAAGTAAGTGAACCATTTTCGGTTTTCGTTTTTAGTTTTGTTATTTCTTGTGTAAATAAAAAAAGAACTTAATTTTACCCAAATATGACCGGGTTCAGGTATTTCAGTATTGACCAGTTTGACATGGATGCAAAAATTATGTAGGAATATTTAAATGGATATTTATTACACCTTAGATTTGCATATACACACGCGCTATATTTTTTACACTTATTTTTGTATTAAAGTGGAACATAAGAAATAGAGTTGGAGGGCATATAAAAAATAAAGTGGAAAGGCCAAAATGGAAGAAAGTTAAGACAGAGAGCCAAAATAAAAAATAATATCAAGCGATTGTATATGTATTTTATCTAAAAATAATGAATATATTGGGACCACCTTTTAACTTGATGATTTTTATTTAATGCACATCTAAATTTCTTATTGCCATAATTACTCCGTTGTAATTGATAATTTGGTAGCCTCATATGCCCCCGACGCTAATGGGCAAAGAATGTGAATATACTCTTTTTTAAACGCGTGTAAAAGTGAAGGAAAATAAAAAAAAAATATCAATTTTCGGAAGGGGTATTTTCAACTATTAATTATCACATAATCAAATCTAATAATTTATTCATTCCAATTATATTTTTCTTTATTTCTTCTTAATAAATATTGAATATGTTATTTCAATTATACTCTTTTTCCTCTTTATATACTACTCATATATACAATAGCTATTTGTTTGAACTGTATATGTCTTCTGTCTCTGTTTCAAGCAATAAAAACTAAAAACAGGAGAAGGTAGTCCTATAAATTTGTGAATGCTTTCTTTCCACTTTATCGTAGTTCTATTGGACGTACTGTGAAGCTGGTCAAAATTGGGGAACTTTCAGGTTAGAATTATCTTTAACACAAAGAAATTCCATTTTTCTTTACAACTCATATTTATTTCTGCAAGTCAAAGAAGGGCATACTTTTCACTGTGTAAACTTAGAGCCTTTCATTTCTTTGATTCTATTCTGATTTCGTTATAATTTTTGCTTGAATTTTTCTTCTATTTTAGTATTTATAATGTTTGTTTTTTCCGTATGTTTCCAAGTTCTCTGATCGATTTGGGTTTGATGAACGTAGGAGATCTTCAGTTTGCATATCCTTTGACCCTTGTTTTTTTTTTTGGGTTTTTCTTTCCTTACCTTTGTCTTATCATTATGAACTAATTTCTTTTTCTGACGAAATTTACAATTTAAAAAGAGATTTTTGAAACTTGTAGTAGAAAAAAAAATAAGCTATAAATATTTGTGTTACTATAAATTTGAAAATTTTAAGTTAAATTACTTTCTATGTATAGAAAAATATCATTTTTTTATATAAATTTCTAAAACATAACATAATTCGAGACGAAAGTAGTGCATAAAATATCATAAAGCATCTCATTAGGTGACATAGTCAAACTTTGTAACAAACTCGTTTGTTCTGAATATTTTTTTTTTGATGTTATAGCGAAGCTCTGTTATATAGAGCATATCTTATAACATAACATGAAAGTTGATTTTGGAAAAGCTTGACTTTTATAGTTAAGCATTCTTATATAAGAATACTGTTATAGAGAGGTCTGACTGTGTATATGAAGTTACATTAAATTTGATTCTAAATATTTAAAGACTTATTATTTTTTCATAGAGTAAAAAGGAAAGTGTGCAACATACCTTTTTTTTCTACCTTGAACTTAAATTACATTAATATATAAACCCATGTATTTGCAACTTTGTTACATTGATTAATTAGTCTAGGGGTGAAATTACAATACCTTTTTGTCCTTACAGTTTCCAACTCGTGTAGACAAACATGTCGGATCTGATTGACATCCGAGAATGGGTACAATCACAGTTGCCTAAGAATGATGCTTTGGGCTTTTCCAGTTTCCTTGTTGACAGCTTGAAGGAGCTCTTGTCTATCCATTCCGGTTCACTTGCATCTATAAAAGAGCAACTTGAGGTGTTCTATAAGGAGCTTGAGTCTTTGCAACCTTTTCTAAAGGACGTAGCGGAACAAGGCAATAATGAACATGACGAAATTATTCACAATTTTGCTGAAAGAGTCATTGATAAGGCATATGAGGTTGAGTATATAATTGATTCTTTTGTAGTTGGAGATGTTCCTCAGACTTATCTTACACAGTGGCTCTCAGAAATCATACGGGAGATTAAGCTTATCAGGGCAGAGTTGACCAGATATAAGGATAAGAAAATGACATTTGCCTCCCCTGCTAGTAATGAAGAACTGGTGGGTTTTGAGGATGTCAGAGAAACTATAATGGGTCGACTACTTGGAGGATCACAAGAGCTGGATGTTGTTTCCATCGTTGGTATGGCTGGATCTGGTAAAACGACCCTTGCCCGAAGTCTTACAAATGATCCGCAAATTGTTTCATATTTCGATATCGTGGCAGAGTGTCGTGTTTCTCAGGTATACACGCCTAAAGAGTTGCTACTTTCCATTTTGTGTAATATTGCTTATTATGAGCCTTCTGAACTTAGTAAAGAACATGTTTATGAATTAGCTCCTAGACTAAGAAAAACTTTATTAACAAAGAGATACCTTTTAATCGTTGATGATGTGTGGGATGTAGAAGCATGGGATCATTTGCGGTCATGCTTTCCTGACACCGGTAATGGTAGCAGAATCATTTTGACCACCAGACTTCAATACATTGTTGATTATGCTAAATGTGTTACTGAACCCCATCACCTGCGGCTTTTGAGCGAGCAAGAAAGTTGGTGGCTACTACAGAAGGAGGTATTTGGGGAAGAAATCGGCTCACAAGAGCTAAAGGAAGTAGGGCAACAAATAGCCAAAAAGTGTAAAGGACTACCACTTTATGTTGTTTTAGTGGCTCGTCATCTAGGACGGATAGATAAGACAGAACAATGGTGGAAGCGAGTGGAATTAAGGTTTGGTCAACTAATCCAGGTTGAAGCAAATGCGTTAATAAAAAAAAGTTACAATAGTTTACCTGATATACTGAAATTATGCCTTCTATATTTTGGAGCGATTTCGGAGGGCAAGGAGATTTCAGTTGCAAAATTAACAAGCTTATGGATCGCGGAGGAATTCATAGAAAATAACAGGGAGAAGCTTTTGGAGGACATTGCAGAAGAATACTTAGAGGATTTGATCAGAAGAAGCCTCGTCATGGTAGCTAAGAGATCAAATAGGAAGTTAAAAGCATGTCGTCTGCACGACCAAGTGCTCCAGTTCTGCAAGGCAAAAGCTAAGGAAGATAATTTCCTACTGGTCCTCAAAAGGTATTAGCTTATTTCTATATGCTTATCTCATTTTTGATTAATTCAGGCTTTTGTTCTTGTTCCTTATCCTACTTCAAATTTGCATTGCCAGAAATTACATGGCCAATCCTCCACAATTGTTTTCTGAGAAGCCTTCGCACCGCCGCTTATCATTTTGTTCTAATGGAGATGGTGAACTTGCTGAGTGGAGGCCATCATGCTCACATGCTCGTTCAGTATTATTCAGGGAGGTCAATGATGATGCATTATCTGTAATGGGACATGCCTCTATCATCTCTGGCAGCTTCAAGTTTCTTAGGGTGTTGGATTTGGAGTTCGTTGTTGTGGAATCTTTTCCCACTGAACTTAACCATCTACGGTACCTCGCTGTCAAAACTACTGCCGATGCTATCCCATCATCTATTGAAAATCTTCCGAATCTTCAGACGTTCATAGTCAAAAGAACTGGAGGACAGGAAGTACAGTTGCCATATACTTTTTGGAAGCTGATTAAGTTAAGATATCTAAGCATTAGTGATAGAGCTTCAATTAATTTTCACAATGCGCAAGAATCCCTTGACGTGATTCCCTCAAAACTGGACGATATGGAAACACTTTCCTCGCTATATGTTTCCAGTGCAGAAGATGTGGAGAGGATAGTGAGCAAAGTACCCAATCTTCGAAAGCTAAAATGTGAATTTGCGGATTCATGGGGTTGGGAAAAAAATGAAAATGGATTCCCTGTATTAGACTCCTTACATCGACTTGAAACACTAAAGGTGTTCAATTTCCCGAAAGTTGGTCCTTCAAGATTAAATTTCCCGTCGAATCTCAAGAAACTGACAGTAAGCAAATTTTATCTGCCGCCTGCTGAAATTTCAATCGTTGCCAATCTTGTCAACCTTGAGATACTTAAACTGCAACAAGTTGTTTTTGACAGGGAGGAATGGGAAGTGGCAGATGAAGAGTTCCCTAACCTCAAGTTGTTGAAGCTAGAAAATCTTGAACTCTCACAATGGAGAGCATCTGATGAAGCCTTTCAGAACCTTAGGCGATTGGTTGTAACAAGATGTTTAAAACTCAAAAAAATCCCTCTTTGTTTCGCGGAATTGTGTAGTTTGGAGTGGATTGAGGTAAAGTCATGCAATCAATTTGTTGCCGACTCAGCCATGGATATCCGAAATACACAGGTTGAAGATTATGGGAAGGATGATTTCAAAGTCTCTATTGAGCTTTGAAGTTATGAGGCTACAGATCTGCAGCCTTTAACTTTATTTCCAGTCCAATGGCAGGTACAATCTTAAGCAACTACTGATATTTCTCTTAGTCATTTCTACTCTGTTGAATATATATATAGATCAGTAGCTGCTGCTTAATGCTACTCAGTTTAACTACTGCGTTGTACTTTTGTATCAGGTGGAACTTGTACCTAATCTTATGACCTTTTCCAAAAAAAAAAAAAGTTTATGACTTTATTTCCTTTCAATATAATGGATTCGTAGAACATTGTTGAAGATTCATAAAATATTTCGTTGCACTATTTTACAAACTAGTCACTCAATATGTGCGCAGGTGTACGTTAGTACAAGTGTTTATAGAAAATAATGAAAATTTAAACATGAAAGTTGCACATATCAACCAATATTGAAAAAAAAAAACGATTATTGTTATAATAAATCCAATGCATTTGATAGATGTCTATTCGATGAATTGTTTACTTATTATGTACCTATTAATATTAGGCTTGACATTTGTAACGCATGGATGATTTTTCATCCTATTATAGGTGTTCTACCTTTTGAATTATAGTACACACTTGAACGAGAAATATGGGGCTGAGGATTGGCCTGTTAAGAAGTTATATATCCAGAAGATGAACGTAGCATAAATAAGGATGTTGATGTGGATGTGTGGGCATCCTATGATGAATAAGATTAGGAATGATGATATTGGGGAGAAGCTCTGCGTGGCTCCCATTGAATGACGAGATGCGGGAAGCGAGGCTCAGATGGTTCGGGCATGTTCAGAGGAGAGGCCCAGATGCTCCGGTTAGGAGATGCGAACGACTGGTTGTGGAGGGCATGAGAAGAGATAGAGGGCGACCTAAGAAGTACTGGGGGAGGTGGTCCGACAGGATATGCCGAGACTTCAGATTTTCGAGGACATAATACTTGATAGGAACATGTGGAGGTCGAGTATTAGGATTGCAGGTTAGGAGATAGTTGTGTCCTGCCTTATGTCGTAACTTTGTGAGACTAGTTTGGTAGGGATATTATTTCGCGTTTGCTTTGCAGCTTTTCTCTGTATTTTAAATTGTTCCTATTTTTCCTATTAATTCTGTGGTGTTACTGATATTGTCTCATTTTGTCTTTTAGTCCTCTTGAACCGAAAGTCTTTTGAAAACAATTTCTCTACTTCTCGGAGTAGGGGTAAGTTCTGCGTACATACTACCCTCTTGAGATCCCACTAGTAAAATTTTACCGGTAGTTATCGTCGTTGTTATTGTACTTGATGAGAAATATTATTACATTATCCCCTCACATTTCTTGTCTAATTTCTTGTTTTATATTATTCTATTTGCTCTCCAATTCCCAATGCGTTATCAACACGATTCATTATTGTTATCACAATCTTTAGATTAGCTTCACTCATTCAGCTGTCCGGATACCAAAACTTAAGTAGCTGATGCAAAATCGGCACACCATTAGATTCTGTCACCTTGATGCAGTTTTACGATATTTTGGTATAGTATTCATCTTATAATTGCATTATGAACATAAATTTCTCTTCTATAAAAGGCATAATACATAATTACCCCTTGGGGTTGAATTACTTTTTCAAATGCACCCTTTATCTTTGCGGGGATTCTATCACCCTAGCCAATTTCAAAACGGAATTATTACAACTGTGTTGACCAGTGAAGCACATGCGCTTGACAAGTGTATATTTAATAAAATTATTCATTTTTCATATTCTTTCCCTTGATTTTTTTTGTTTTAATATTGTTCTTTTTCTTTCCTTTATCTTCCTCATGTTTCCTTCTTCCCAGTAAGTGACCTTCATAAAATTCTTTTCAAATTTTCTTTTTTCTTTCCTTGCCCTTTTTATTAACCAAATCTTAAATTGTTATAGGTTTTGTAATTATGCAAGAAGAATTTGTGTGCAATATGGTAGACCCGATGAAAAAGGATCAACTAAAATTAGCCTGAAAATAGATTTTGCCCACTTTCTCAAATATCGGCCATAAAAATTTCTTGCTCCTATATTCAAATAATTTTTGGTTACTTATAATAAGCTTCACGATGTAAGGGGTATAAAAAGATTATATTTTTTGGTTGCTTTTTTCCAAGTAAATGTATTAATTATTTGAAAATTTGTTTGCAATAACAGTGAATGATAGGGGGAATTTTTAGATGAATAACGAAGAAGTGAGTGGGTTGTGATAGTAGAATAATGCCTGGAAGGTTCTTTTATTAAAAATTTACAAATTAACATTATTTTTAAAAATTTGGTGGATTTTGTAGACAATAAATTTGCGTCGAGAAAATAAAATCAAGATCGAAAAATATCACAACAATCGTAGTATTTTAGTTCAAATATTTTGAGTGTTACAATCTCTATGAATCCTCTTATTCTTCTTTTGAATGGTAAATAAATTCAAGGGACTTTGAGTTTGATCTTGAATATGTAGGTGTTGCCACAAATGATGATCTTGTTCTTGAGCTTGAACTTGACCTTGATTTGTTCTTCGTTCTTGAGCTTGAACTTGATTGCTTGAAACATGTGGAGGAATTTGCAATGTTTGATCCACGAGCTATTTCTTGCTTCTTGTTATAACTTATGGTGTCTTTTCTGTGTTATGAAGACCGCTATTTATAGTTATCGAAGAAAAGAGTTGTGATAAGAACAAAGTCTTTTCGACCAATCAAATTGAAGTGTGACATGACATTATTTGATTGGTTAGAACATGTTACTTACACAGGCGGCGCAGTTTCATTGGCCTTCTAATGTGAGTCATTTTGACACGTGGCATGATCCTATTGGCTCTTCCGTTTGACTTGGCGTGTCACGTCATTTGACACGTGGCACAGGGCCTCTAGGTAGATGTCATTTTGGGCCTAATGAAGTGGGTTCGTCTCTTGTAGCCAAATAATTTGGACTCTTGATTAAACACATATGCGTTTGGACTTGTATAATTAAATAATCTAATTATATGAGCCCATTAAATTAATTTAAACTATTATATCTTAAATTTAAAATATTATTTAAATTATTTTATGGATTTAATTTCAATAAATTTTATATGCCTACAGATTTAGTTGTGGAAATTCGAAAGCAATTTTTTTTTGTGCATGGTTTCTTATGGCTCCAAAAATGGTGGAAGTGTTGTGCCTTCAATGGCTATTGGCTATTAGTAGGGTGGAAGAAGACAATGAGTGGATAAGGATTAAGGAGTCAAAATGAGAATTGTATTGAAAAAATTAAGTTAACATGTGAAATTAATTATGTGCTGACATATCAAGACACATGGATCAATGAAAGAGAGATATCTGGCAAATAGTATTCGAAAAGACACGAGCCTTAAAAGGTACGGGCAGAGATTCAAGAAACAAGAAGGAATGGTTACTCGGGCCTTTTGGTAATTTGAAAGACATCGGAGGAAGGAACATGTATAGCAAAAAGTACGTATACATATTATCCATAATTAATGAGCATCAATGATGAAAACGTTATAGAACCTTCACAAAACAATTACGATTGCCAATTATAACATTACATTAATGTTATTAATTACTCATATATGTGAGGAAAGAAATGTATTATTTAGAAATAGCTATAAAAGGCGAGAAACGACATTTGTAAGGACACAAAATATTATTGGAATACACTGATTCACTTTGCTTTTTTTCACTTATTCACCTATCGTTTAAGCCAGTTCTTCTTATTTGTTCTATATTTGATTATCAGTAACTCGAGTTCTTCTAAAGTTAAGCTTTGATCGAAATTCTTATTTTTAGTTAAACAAATCGGTTTCGTTGACGGGTTGTGATAATTTTCTGCTTTCAAAATTGATTCTTTTATAAAAAAAATCATGTCGAATGTCAACAACAATAACCAATAAAATTTACCACATCAAGAAGATCCACAACATCAACTGAACTAACAAGGTGACATAACTCTAGCTCATTCACCACAACATTCTCCTCGACAATCACGAGAGGGGACTCCTAACATATCTGAATCGAATGAAAATGACAGACTTGCAAATGATCAAGGTATCGATAAAGCTTTGAAAAAAATTAATCGCTCAACAGGTTAGCAATGCTCTTCATGATTTTACCAACCAGTTGCCGGTTGTACTGTAACACCAACACCAAATAACAACACCCTAGAAAATCCTCACTCAGGACTCGTTAATTCAGGCAGTGACGGAACTCCTAACGAATCCCGTGATGGAGAACCAGGTAACCCAGTTAATTTTGATTTACAAAATTTAGTACTAACTTTGTAGAAATAGCTCAAGGAGCAGAGCGATCGCATAGAGCAAATACATGGAGTTCCACCTATAATCTAGGGAATAGATGTGGACAAATACTTACAGCAACATTGGAAGCCAAGTGCTGCTCCTCTACCAATTCTGAAGAAATTCAAAATGCCCGATATTCCAAAATATAATAGAACAACTGATCTACGGGATCATGTAACGGCATTTACAACCGGTGTAAAGGGAAACAACTTGACCAAGAAAGAAATTGAATCAGTATTGATCAAAAAATTCGGAGAAACACTCACTAAGGAAGCATTAACATGGTATTCTCTTTTATTCAAAAATTCTATAGATTCTTTTGATAAGCTTGCAGATTCATTTATCAAAGTACACTCGGGAGATCAAAAAGTTGAAACAAGAATGGAGAATATTTTCAAAATAAAACAAGTAGACACGGAGCTGCTCAGGAAATTCGTCAACAGATACTTGCGAGAGAGGATGATGTTGCTACGTGTACCTGATAACTATGAGGCTATGACATTTGACAGTAATCTAAATGCTAAAAGTTCAGAAGCCATGAGGAGACTCAATGAAAGTCTATGAGAATTTCTAGCAACAACTTGTAATGATGTATATAACAGATACATCACGAAGCTGCGGATAGAAGAAGATAATCATTACTCAGTCTCGAAAAGATGAAAGAGTAAGTTCAAGATGAGTTAAAACTGAGAAAAGGTCCGGTAAAAATAGGTACGAGCCTTACATGGGACCAACATAAAGGGATATACGCTCAAACCCAAGGTACGATCATAGATCAAGTGATAGAGAGTCAGGTTTATCATCAAGGTTTGGAAAAGAACGAAACACACGAGAGACACGAGATGATGACAGAAGCTCGAAGGCAAAGATCGACGGTTACAGTTTTAATGTTAGCTCATCCGAGTTGGTGGTTGTTTTAAAGAGCATGGGAGACAAGGTACGATGGCCAAAGGAAATGAGATCAAACACGAATAGACGAAATCTAGATTTTTGGTGCCAGCTTCACAACGATCACTGTCACAGAATGGCGGATTGTAGATTGATGCAAGGTGAAGTTGAACATTTATTAAAGGCGAAATACTTAAACGGCACCTTCAAGTTGTTCTCAACGACCAGCTGAACACCTCAAGTGAGCCTATTTTCAATTAGACCCTTTATTTATTCACAAAAGAAGATCAACTAAACACCCGACCATGTCAGCCCCAATTGCGTGAAATCCACACTCTAGGACGCGAGTTGACAACCTAAAATTAGATTTTTTTCTCTTTTTTTTACTAAAATAATATGGATCCCACTTAATTTTTACACCCCCTTCACCTCCAATTCTCTCTTCTATCATTAACACCCCTATCTAACCCTAAATCACCTTAGACTCCATTGCAAAAGAACAAAATTACCAATATATCATCACATTAAATTCAAAACAAAATTCGGAACCGCTCGTCCAAATTCCATCCAAACTCTATTACAAAAGAACAAATTCATCTCATCAAATTCAAAAAAAAAAAAAATCAGAACCACCATCCAAACTCCATTATAAAAGAACAAATTCAACCAATTGTGTAAACCACCGTCCAAACTCCAACCAAATTAGAACCTAAACAGAACCAAGTTAAATACACTAAAAAGTTATTGTTATAGGAAGATCAACAATCCAATTGGATAATTGAAAGAAAATATTTTGATAACTAGGATCTCATCAACAACCGATTCTTCTTTACTATTTATATATTCCGAAAATTTTGATAAATGGGTCATTCGAATTTCCACAACTTTTATAAATATATAAGATGAGTTTGAAATGGATAGGTTAGAAGGGGTTCTTTGACACCGGAAGATGAAGTTGGAGGTGGATTGGGGGGGAGGAGAAAGGGACGCTGGAGAAGGGTTTTTTCATTTAATTTTTTTGTTTTTGGTTAATTTATGTTAAGTTTTAATTACAAATTACATGTGTCGTCCATTGATTGTCTCATTTGCAAAGTCTAACTCACGCATCTGGTATATTGTACCGGGGTGTCTATTTGATTTACTTAACAAACACTTAATGTATCTACTTGATAAATAGGTCTGTTGGGGTGTTCAAATAACGGTTGTGGACAACTTGAAGGGGTTATTTATTTATTTTGCCTTTATTAAAACAAGGATATTTAACCAAATTGTTTAGTAAAAAGGGAAAGCAAGCATATACGTAGAATATGTAGGAGCCCCCAAAACCTTATTCACCAAAAAGTACGGTTAATGTCATAAGTGGAGGAGAAGAGATGAATAGCGTAACATGTACGACAACCAAGAAAGTGTAAAAAGCAACAGTTACACACGGGAAGCAAGTTCAACAAGTTTTTGAAGAAAATAGTATTATATTTGATTATGCAGATGCAGATGGCGTGCTAACACCACATAATGATGTACTGATAATATCTTTACTTGTACATGACACTAATGTAAAAACAAATTTTGATTGATTCAGGTAGTTATGTGAATATCATTCTGTTTAGAGTGGTAAACGAGATGCCTGATGATAAGATGATACACAAGGTACACATTATTTGGTTTTGACAACTCGAGCGTCATAACAAAAGATGAGACAATACTCACCACATTCGCAGAAGGAGTGGTCAAAGATACGAAATTCCAGGTGGTAGAGGTGGATATGGCTTACAATATGATTCTTGGTAGACCATGGATTCATGAAATAGATGTTGTTCCATCTACCTTACATCAAATATCAAGTTTCCATCACAATGGTTGATACAACATATTTTTGGTGACCAACAAGCTTCACGAAGCATTAATTTCGCATCAGATTAAAATGCAAAAAGTGACAAAAAATAGCAATCACATAATATAGTTGAGGATGCATCAATACGAACCTCAGCTGAAGATGGGAAAATAGATGTTGATTCGAGGCCCGATACTATTCAGGAACCAAAAAAATGAAAATATCAAAATAACAATCGAGGAACTGGAAGCTATGGTGCTATTTTAACACTAACCAGACAGAAAAGTCTACATTGGAACTGACCTCAGCCTGGAAATGAAACGTAAGTTGATTGAATTTTTAAAGGCTAACGCAAATTATTTTGCTTGGTCCCACTTAGATATGACAGGGATACAACCGAAGGTAATGACCCACAAATTAAACGAAGCTCCATCGTACCCACCTTTCAAACAAAAGAAAAGGAAGCAAGTCTCCTTCAAGAACCAGGTGATTCAAGATGAGGTACAAAAACTTTTAAAAATTGGGTCTATCCGTGAGGTAAAGTATCCACATTGGTTGGCTAATACTGTTGTAGTACCTAAAACGAATGGTAAGTGGCGAGTTTATGTATACTATATTGATCTATATAAAGCTTGCCCTAAAGATTCTTTTCCATTGCCACACATAGATCAACTAATTGATGCTACTGTAGGGCATGAATTGTTGGGTTTTTTAGATGTATGTCACACCTCTTTTTTAGGAACCTACCCCGGAGGGTAGGTGCGCAAGGGAGTTTTTCTATTTAAAGTGACAATATTCGAAAGGGAATTATTTATGTATTTTTAGAGTCGCCACTCGGAATAAATTACGGTGTCCCAAGTCACCGATTTATTTAAATCCCAAATCGAGGAAATTTTCGACTTTCCAAATGAAGTCTGTGGACCAGAAATTCTAAGTAAGGAATTCTATTGACCCGATGAAAGGTGTTAGGCACCCCCGGATCCCGTGGTTCTAGTACGGTCTCTTAAATTGTTATAAATGGCTTAATATCTAATTTTAATACATGCTATCCTACAATGCAAATTTTTAAGAAAAATCATTTACCTATTTATTATCATTTTTACAAGAATTGCGATGTCATGAAAGTACATCTCGAACCACGTCACATCAATGTACCCATGGCCATTGACATATTTTTGACTCCATGGAGATAGAAAAAAAACTCAAACCATCTAATATGTACACTTTGGACAAAGGTTCAATAACCGCGGGCATGTAGCGACACGACCGGTCATTTTTAAAATTTATGCCTCGATCCCCAATTTACTGCTTCCCTTAAGTTCATTTCTGCTATTGTGGTTTGTCGGGATGTTCTGTTCTAGAATTTGGAGTGTTTTGGGACACTTAGTCCCTAAATGAGAGCTTTATAGTTGAAAAATGGCCCATATTTAGAACAGTGTTAAGACGACCTCAGAACGGGAATCTGATGGTTCCATTAACTCTATTAGATGATTTCGGGATTGGGATCGTGTTCGGAATGTATTTTGGAGGTCGGTAGCTCAATTAGGCTTGAAATGCTGAAGTTTGAAATTTTTGAAAAATCCGGTCGATATGTGAGATTTTGATCCGGGAGTTGAAATGGAATTGTGACAGTTGTAGTAACTTCGTTAGGTTATTTTGGATATGTTTGCAAATTTTTAGATCATTCAGACATTGTTTGGTCGGGTTTTTGATAGTATGTAGGTTTAAGAATTTTTGGTTGAAACTTAGGCTTGAATCCGCCATAATTTGATGATTTTTGTGTTTAATGATATGATTTTATGATTGGAACAAGTTCGTATCATGATTTGGAGTAGGTTGGTGGTTTTGGTTGAGGTCCCGAGGGCCTCAAGGATATTTCCGGGGGTCATACGGACCATTTTGAGTTGATGAACATGTCAATTTTGCTGTCATAAGTGTTGCAGATGATTGCTCTATGCGATCGTAGCAGGGTGATGCGATCACATAGAAGGCTTGGGAGGAGACCCAAATTTTGTTCTATGTGATCGCGGAAAGGTGTATGCGATTGCATTGCTGTGGTTAATTGTTCTCTGCGATCACGAATGGTCTCTGCGATCGCATAGTGGTAAGGTTAGGGGGCCAAGTCCTATAGTTTGTTCCATGCGATCGCGGAGCTGGGAGTGCGATCGCATAGGGTTGTTATGCTAATCAATGTGATCACAATGCTGTGTGTGCGATCGCATAAGAAAAAAAATGTCAGGTTCAAAAGTTGTTCTATACAACTGCAATAAGGGTCATGCAATTGCATTGAGCATTTCACTGGGCAGACAGAATCAGTATATAAAATTTCATCCGCGAGGGTTTCACCATTTTTGCAAACACTCAAGTTAGGGAGCTTGGTTTAGAGTGATTTTTCGTGTGCTTTTCAGAGACAATTGTTGGGTAATGATTTCTTACTCCATTGTGATCATTATTCACTAATCTAAACTTCAATTCTTCCTTTAATTTCGGATTTGGGGTGTAAATTGGGGTAAGTTTCATAGAACAAATGTTGATGATTTGGAGGGGCAAACGAACTCCGATTTCGATAAATTTTATATAGTTTGTCTTGTGAGAGTACGAGGGTTCTGAAAACGTAAAAATATTTCGATTCCGAGCCGATGGATGGAGGGGTATTTTGGTCATTTCACCCATTTTCGCGCTGTAGCTTTAATATTATCAGTGTAATTAGTTACTTGCGATATTATTTACATTATGTAATTGGTTTGAATAGGTTTGGACCACTCAGAGTCGGACACTCGTGGCAATGGAATCATTTCTTAGCGGTTTTGTACCAGGATTGAGGTAAGTGACTTTTTTTTTAATCAATCCACTAGGAAGAGCCTACGGCTAGTTTTTATTTATAAATCAAAACAAAAAACAAATAATATGTTCGAAATGTAAAGTGGTGGTACTAAATCTACTACTAGTACATAATTCCTATTATCAAAATTAAGCAATAAACTTAAAATTGATAGCACATGAATATTACTAATATTTGTAAAATAAAAACTATCCCATGTAGTCTCTTTATATTTGATTCTAGCAGTCCAGTCCACAAATATAGGCCCAAATCATGACAACCATTTCCATTTGATATAATCTCGCCCGTTAGCCCAGTCACCAAAGCCCAAATGCCCAGCCCCTATTTTAACACATGTCCAGCCCAACGTCCTCCTCCATCTCATTTGCACCAACATAGCCACTACCCATTTCTCCTTAAATTGCACCTGTAGCCTCTTTACATTTCCGCCAGATTTCCTTTTGCACCTATAGCCTACATTTAACTTCCCCTTATTGCGCCTATAGCCTAAATTAACAGATATTTTTATTACACCCCACCTACTCGGCCAGGATGTCTCCCACTATTTATTGTCCTTTCCATTTCCCAATATACACCCCTTCATTATCCAACCTTTGGCTTTCCTAATACTCTTCCGTTCATATGAGAGAGCATAGAAAATATCGGAAAGCTCATAGATCATTCTAGAGCTCCCTGTTACACCATCATCCTCGTACCCTCTCCTCCATTGCTCACTGTTCCTACCTGCTACTTCCCTCCCTTCAGTGAAGGTGTTAGCTTCAGGTAATCTCCCCCTTATTGATTCTGTCTCTTCACATCTATTCCCTTTTCCTTTTTTCCACAGACTAATGATGTTCCTTTCTTCCTCCTATTCTTCTAGATTTGATGTAATGAAGTTTTCGGCTGCTTCAGCTCCAGGTAATTCCTTTTCTTTTCTGTGATTTCCTTTTCTATCATTTTCTCCTCCTCTTCTACTGATATTCGTATATTTGTCTGTTTCTATGTCCTTCTTGGCTCCTCTCCACTGATTGATGATATACCCTTCTTTTTCGGCTTCTCCTTCTTCCCCATGTACTTTCCTCCCCTTCTCTTTATTATTAGTATTATTTTTTTCCTTTTTTCTTCTATTAAGTCTCCTTTTCTTGTTTTTTCCATGGGTCTGCTGATGGTTGCCTCGACGGTCCCTTGTGAGAACTTGGACTTCTGCCTGAGTGGATGCTTGCGATGCTGTGCTTCTTCTGCATGTCCTGTTGTCTGCTAATGCCGGGCCAAAACTGTGATGTGTAAGCCTGTAGTGAAGGCTGTCTCGAGTACACTGCTTTTTCTTTGTATTTATTTCCATTGTGTGCTTTGTATGTTTTTCTGCACATTTTGCAAACTGTAAACTTAAATATATGTGTAGTAATATTTCCTCTCATACTTCATCCAGCAATTTCCCTTTTGATATGAAAGGGAATTTACTGTCAGCACCCTCATGAGCTTTTGAGCTCTGTTGGTTGTGCACTTGAAAATCCACCTCCCTTAGTGGGAAAGCTGTGGCCTTCTTTTTACCTTTTATGTACTCTATAGTTAGTTCTTCTCCGGTGGATTGAGTACAAAGTACTGATACCATCACCTGGAGAATCCCTAACAAATAGAGTACATGCAGGCTTTGTTTTTTCCTTGAATATGGTTGTTTTATTTCTCAACTATGTTTGGAAATGTAGTTCTTTATGTGATTCATCCAGTATAGCTTACTGTCTGCACTATAGTTCCTCATGTGCTTCATCCAGTTAGAATTACTGTCAGCACCTTTTGTGTCTTCAAAGTAGATACACAGTTGCATCATCCAGCTATATTCCCTAAATATTTTGCTGTTTGCATAATATGTACTTAAATTGCTCCTTTCATCTGCTCCCTTGGTATATGAGAACCAAGTTGTCCACTACCTTGTAGAGGTGGTTATGTGTAATATCCATCCTTTGGGATGAGTGTTAAGCACTAATACCACTAATAGGATTTTAATTATCACATAGACCACTTGTACACTACAAGATCCTGCAAAACAAACAAACCTGTTAGTAGGAAAATACATCACATTCTCCTCCAGCTGGATTTGATGTTGAGCTACAAAGTAGCTCCATTGTCCTTGAAACTCCTTCTTCTATCTTCCTGTAACTTCTATTCTTATGTATGGACACTGTGACTTATCAGAGTTTACAATTCTTCTCCCTTGACTGTCTAAATCATCAAATCCATGACACTCTAGTTCTCCTGTGTCCAAGGAATAGTTGGCAATGTGATCAGCTAGCTGGTTGCCTTCTCTGAAAGTGTAAGCTATACTGAGATGAACTCTGCTAGTCATGTCTCTAATTTCCTCCATGATTTTTCTTAGTGTCCATGGTGGTTTCCATTCTCCAGTAATAACCTTCTTTAGCAGCATTGAGTCTGTGTGTAGTTCAATCAACACATATCCTTGCTGTATGGAGTACTTCACTGAATTGCCTTTCCTTCTGCTATTATATTTGATCCTTCTAGTATTTCCTTGCCATGTGCATGTAGAACATCCCCTAGATCATCTCTAACAACAAAACCAAATGAGCTTCTTCCTGGATTCCCTCTTACAGCCCCATATGTATTCACCTTGACCCATCCTTGTTCTGGTAGTTCCCACATAACTTTTGTGAATTTAAGCTTAGGAGTATATAGTTCCGTCATCCTAATCATGTCAGGCCATCTATGGGGAACTTCTTTAATCCCTAGTTTCCTTACCTTAATCAAGGATTGCAGGTTGTGGAAATCGGATATACAACCCTGTTGATGGTCACTGCATCCCCATATTTGTAGTTATTCCTTCTTTTCCATAATTCCCACACTATTATAGAAGGTAATGCTAGCATAATAGGCTTTATTCTTGGGATGACCTCTGCTGTCCAGCACTTGGTGATGGCTTGATGCAATGTGAGGCCTTCTATAGCTATGCCTGCATGTCCTAGAAAGTAGCTCCATATCTTTGTGGCTGCATATGATGTGAAGAAACTGTCACACCTCCTTTTTCCGCTGACCTGCGAGGGCGCGAGATATATAAAAGGGAGTTTTTCCAATTAAAGGACAACCAAAACATGATTCATTTGTTGAGAGATTCGGAGTCGCCACTTGGGAGATTTATGGTGTCCCAAGTCATCGGTTTGAAACCCGTATTGAGGAAAGGTTTGACTCTATTTAAAAGTCCGCAATCCAGAAATCCGGATAAGGAATTCTGTTAACCCGGGAGAAGGTGTTAGGCATTCCCAAGTTTCGTGGTTCTAGCACGGTCGCTCAACTGTCGCATTTGGCTTAATTATCTGACTTTATAACATGCTTCAACTTATGTGCAAATTTTAACTTTCAACCGCTTCTGATTATTATTTACAAGAATTACAACGTCATGAAAATGTATTTCGGATCACACCGTACCAGTACGCCTGTGACCTTTAACGCATTTTGACTTGGTTGAGATTTGGATTTGGGTCACATAATTGTCCACCCGAGTTTAAGGAGATAGCATTATTAAATATGCGCCTAAAGATACTAATGCGTTATTGTTTTGGGAATGGTGTGAAATCCGCTAAACAGCACATCCCGAAATCTAAATATTTTAAATATAAATGTGTATATATATATATATATATATATATATATATATATATATATATATATATATACATTTATGAGGCCCAATACATGAATTGATTTGCTATGTATCACATTAAATCCAGACAAACTTAGCTGTTTTTTTTCGTATGTAGCCATATTCTTATACTGTGATATAAACGACATTCATTTTCTATTTTTGATATGAACAATTATAACTAAGTGTGACTCTACAACGTAATTATAGACTGAAAATAGACGAGCTGGAATCAATTACTAGAACAGTGTATCAAAATAAATATTTTTAAACAGATAAACGAAAATCACAGTCCTATTACCCAAATATAATTGATCTATTGCTTTATAAATTCAGGCAGTCCAATTCTTAACCATAACTGTCAAGCAATTCTAATATTCATAACAAACTTCTTATGTATTCAAAATTCATAACATCCACCTGTCTTAAGCTTTTAATCTCAACAAAAAAAATATCAAATTACAGTCCCCGATACATGCTTCACTAATGAACTACTGATTTCTTATGTATTTAAAACCAATGAACTACAACTAATAGATTTAAAAAAACAACTACAGTTTCAACTTCAGCAGTTAGCAATCTATTTATTTCCTTGATTCATACTTCACAATCCCAATCAATCAAACTACACATACTTATACAGTTAAAACTGAACAACCACATAATACTCATCAAAATTGAATGCTCGACAGATTCCATTTCTTTTCAAACAGGAGGCTACATGATGTTGAGATCCAAAATATGTACCTGGATATTGAAGAGCAAAGAAGGAAATCAGTGAGAAAACAGCAACAACAATAACAACTTCTAGCAACCAAATAACAGTCTACCACAACACTCCAAATTAAATTCAAAGAGCCGAGAGGTTTGGAAACCAAACAAGATCAATAGAATAACCCCAAAAATAATACCAAGAGTCAAATTTGAAACTAGGATTTGAAATGCAAACAGGTAGAAATGATACGAGAAGTGGTAATGAAACAATAACCTTTCTCTTTCAACTCTCAAAACTCTCCAAAACTCACTACTTTTCAAAAAAAATGTTCTTAATATCTATGTCTCTCTCAGATTATGAAAACTCCCCCGTGTTTTAAAACTCTCCATTTTCAGAATTCTTCCTTAGACTCTCACTGTTTTTTCCTTAAACTCCCCTATCCTCCTAAAACTCACAGGCTCTCAAATCTATCCTCTCTCCCTATTCTATTTTCCAGAATTGTCTCTCTATCCCCCCCTTCAATTCCGTTTTTCTCTTCTCTTTTATTACCAAAACAGAACCTTCTATTCAATTCAAGAGCTCACCTTCCAGCCTGTATTTCTCCCTCCAAGTGCCATCACTTTTAACCCTTTAACCATTCCCCCATGTGTAATCTGATTTTACAACTGACAAAGCACTTAACAGACTTAAAAAAACATATTTTTGGCCCTGATATTCTCTGACTTTCCACTCTCAAAACAAACAATAGTGTGCTCCCCCACTAGAATCCACTCACAAACCCCTTTTCATTATAGAACCATTTTATTAAACTATATCAATGCCATGCTGAATCAGGCATGCCTGATTATCACATGGCTTCCATTTGGTTCAAATAGTTTAAATTTAAGTTCAATTATAACTATCAAACCAAGGCAATTTCCAATCAAATTCACATTCAAGTTCACTGCCCCATCGTTCTACCAATCGAACTTATGCGAAACTACATGACGACATTCAATTAGTCGATTACAACACGTATCGATAACAATCAATCGCAACAACAGTGATTCAAGCAATTCTCGGCCAATGCTAGAAAAATACAAAGCTAACTATTCAACAACACTAATCGACGCGAATACGTATTCTACATCATACGTAATCAAATAAACAGAAACAGAAAACAATTGACCAAATAAATGGGTCTTTGAGTTTGGAGAAGAAAGAAAAAATAGAGAAAACAACAAAAAAAGGAATGAAATCACCAAACAGACTGTACTATACAAAAATAAAAATAGAAAAACAAGAAAAGAAAATACCTTAAGAAATCCGAAACTCAAAGGCTTGGGAACAATTTGGACTTTGAAAATTTTGAGGCTAAATGGACTTTAATCGAGTGTTCTCAAGTGAGAACACTTCGACTAAAACCTATTGAACCGCCAAAATTCTTCAAAAACGACTCGAGATTCCTCTAGGGCTCTTGGGGCTCGATTTGGGGTTCGAGTGGTTTGGACTTGATTCGAACCAATTGGTTTGTGGATTTGGATAGAGGGGGAGAAGGGGGGCTTGTGGTGTCGTTTTGGTGGCCGGCGGCGTTGTTGCCGCCGGGTTTTGGGCGAGGGAAGTGTCCGGCGGCTAGGGTTTATTTTAGGGGTCGTTTGGGCTCTTGCTCTCTAGAGATGAAAGGTTGAAATGGGGAGTTACAGGGATTTGGGGTGTTTTTGGGTTTTGGTATATTAAAAATGAAATAATCAATCTCAGCCGTTAGATTAATAAAATACAACGGCTATGATCAATATGTCAAATGAAACGGGGTTGGGCAGACGGGTATTGGGCCTTGGATTGATTTGGTTTGGGCCTGATGAGGGACGGTTTGGGCTTGTGAAATCAAAGACCTGATCCGAGTTTCTCTTCTTTTATTTGATTTTGTTTCCTTTATTTTACTTTTTTTTTCTAAATTAATTTTTAAATGTAAACTAAAAACCTAATGCAAAAAATTATAAAAATCCTAACTAATTCACAAATAACATATTGATGCTTAATAAAAATTATCATATGTTATAAAATAGCAAATTAAAACAAAATTACACAATTGGACCTTAAATGGTAAAACATGCAAAATATATATTTTTTTGTTATTTTTTCATTTTCGTAAAACAAACTTAATTACTCTAATTGCATATATATATATATATATATATATATATATATATATATATATATATATATTTGTTATTTTTCATTTTCGTAAAACAAACTTAATTACTCTAAATTACAAATATGAATTTATATGCAAAAATGCAAACATGTTTGTATTTTATATTAATTTAAATAATAAACATGCACACGCAAAAATGCAAATAATAGGAGAAAAATAACACAAAAATCACAAAAATCACAAAAATCACGCACAACACAAAACTATTTTATTTTTGAATTTTTTGGGAGTAATTCTCATGTAGGGCAAAAATCACGTGCTCACAGCTGACCCTCTTTGCGCGGAAACATGAAGAGTTTTCGTGCAAAGATAAGTGAGCGGATACGAGCGATTTTTGCCCGTTCGAGCACTCCGTATGAAGCATTTTTTGGAAAAGTTTGACCGAACCTTTGTTTCAGAAGGTCTCCTACATATCCCTGGCTAAAAGGGAATCGGGTCAATGTAGTTCGGGAAGTTTTGGTAGCTGGTGTCACACCTCCGTTTTACGCACCCGCGAGGACGCAAGGGAGTTTTTCCAATTAAAGGACAATCGAGACGGGATCCATTTTTTATTAAATTCAGAGTCGCCACTTAGGAGAGTAATGGTGTCCCAAGTCACCGGTTGGATCCCGAACCGAGGAAATTTATGACTTTGTAATATAGTCTGCGAAACTAGAAAAACCGGATAAGGAACTCTGTTAACCCGGGAGAAGGTGTTAGGCACTCCCGGATTCCGTGGTTTTAGCACGGTCGCTCAACTGTACTTTTGCTCTTATCTGATTTCTTTATATATTTTAACTATGCATTTTTAATGCTCCGCTTTTATTTCTTAGAAGAGTTGTGACGTCACGAAAACACATTTCGAGCCGCACCGCAACCAGTACGCCTGCGACTCTAGTGTATTTTAGTTCCGCCGAGAGTAAGATTTGGGTCACATAAATGCGCATCCGCATTTAGGAAAGTAATTTACTTATAAATCGCGCCTAAAGAGTCGATCGTCTTTATTAACTTTGGGAAAGGACCGCGAAATTCACTAAACGGCCCTTCCGAGTCTAAGTTTTTTATAACGACTAATTGAGGGCCCCGCAATTGTTTGTTTAATACGGCGAGTCTCATCTCATTTTTTATTAAGGTCATACCTAACAAATACTATATTTTTCTACTTGTTTTGTCTCTAATAACAAAGAGAAATGTTAATTGTTTATCATTACCTACTAGTTTTATATTTTTGGGGCCACAAACTTATAAGAGTCTAGGATTTAGTTCATATTGGGCTTGACTACTGCCCGTGGTCCAATTTAGATCTAGTTGAAGCACAAACTTGACCATTTGTGTAAATGTTAGGCTCAATGGCCCAGAATAGTCTACTTTAGGTATTATGTAACTAGGCCCATATACTTGCTGCGTTTGGGCCATTCAATAGAGCCTTGACTCAAAATTAACCGATAGAAGACAATTTTCTTTTTACTTCACTCTCAAGTTACTTGAATTTCAGTTTGTATTCAAATTGGTTAAGCTAATTAGTTACCAGAAAATTTTGTTTTTATTCTGTTTAAGAAAATAATATTGAACATGCTTCAGATTTTTAATCTAATCTACTTGCATATTATTGATAATCAGTTTTCGTGTTAATGATCTAGATCATAGTAGATATACACGAACTAAAGTGTACTGATAATCTAATACCAACGAAGTGATATATCAATTGTCCAGATTCTTATTTTTATTTTTTAAACA
This sequence comes from Nicotiana noctiflora, assembly GCA_032618575.1. NCBI lineage: Eukaryota > Viridiplantae > Streptophyta > Magnoliopsida > Solanales > Solanaceae > Nicotiana > Nicotiana noctiflora. The sequence continues at coordinate 163,865 of JASVEL010006753.1, forward strand.
AACTATTGATAAAACAGGATTTACATACTTATCTTTACAATTAACTTACTTGAACATTGAACACGATACTACTAATTCATAACTTTCGATCAAGCTACTATCATTATGCCTCTATTTATTTTTACACTGATTGTTAGTTATTATGCACTCTTAACCTGAACAAATTAACACTACTAATACATAATTTGAATTTTTTAACATGTATTTAACTGATTCATATACCCATTACGTAATATATTTCCAGTAGACTACTTCTACTGTGATAGATTACGGAAATATAAAGTTCACATAGTTACAGTCCATACAGTCTATTACATATTCCAGTTCTCCCTAATGAATATACATATATCTAACTAAATTTCGATATTGATTAAAATGACATGATAATTAGTAAGCTAAGCTTTATTTCTTCAATTCACGTTTACAGCTTCAGGCAATAGTGATGTACCTGGAAATCAACAAAGTAAGAGACTGGAGATCAGCTAAGTCGATGAGGCAAAGTAACAGCAGGCCAACAGCAACAAGTACCACAGCAACAACCCAACCAGTAGACACTCAACAAACAATCAGTAGTAGTCCAAAACTCATAAAACAACAGCCCAAACAGACTCAAAGCAGTAGCCCAAAACACAATACTCAACAAATAAAACACAATCAACTTCAGCAAACTAGTGATAAACAACTTCAACCAACCAGTGACAAACAACTTCAGCCAACAGAGCAAACGACCCCAAAATCTATGTAAGAGATCTCTGTGAACTTAAAACACAGTCCAATGAAACAGTAACCAAAGATCCAATGGCAAACCAAGAAGAATCCAAACTCCCACTGTCTATTTTTCTAAAGTTTCTGTATGTGTGAATGGCTATATGTTTCCGAATTATATCTCTCCAAAAAATCCAGTCCTAAGCCTGTCTATATGAATGTCTAAGCCTCTATCTATATAGCTTTTCCATCCAGCTCCTAGTGGTACTCCCCCATATTAAATAAAACCCCTTGCCCAGGAGCCAATAGCCCTCTACAAAACAAATACCTTTGCCCATCCTCTATTCTGCTGAACCCTGATATTCCCTGGGCAGACCTGCCAATGTTTCATCACTACCTTGTGTCTAAGCATGGGATTTACTTATTAAATATTGCCTGCAACAGCCATGCCCTGCTGCAGGTTCCACTAATCCTTTCTTATGGGCAGGCTTATTAAATAACTGACTTTAATTAACTAATTAAACCCTACTGATTAGGTCCAAGCAACCCCTAATCCAGACCCAAACCAAAACACCCAGTCCCTGCCTTATGAATGGCATACGGGCAGAACCCAAAAAATGAACAATCATACCAGCCAATTAATTTTTGTCGACGTTAAGTGAAACTAGACATACCAAGCAATCAGCATTGAATCAAAACAGATAGAGATGAGAAATCGACCGGATAAAAGGTCTATTGGAGATGAAGAAAAAACAGAAAACTAGAAGAGGAAACAAGGGACAAACAATTCACATGATTAACACATTAAAATGAAGAAATAAAAATAGAAATACCATATAAGACGAAACCAAAGCTCGAACGACCCCGGACCAATCTCGGATTTGGCTCACATTTGGATTTTGGAGTCTAACGGAACTTAATCGAAATGTTTTCCAATGAAGACATATCCATTAAGGTCTATTAGACCCCAATTCGTTTCGATTTTGGACCCCAAATCCCTAATTTGATTTCTAGGGTTCTTAGGCTCAGATTGGGGTTCGAGTATTTCTGGTTAGATTCGAACCAAACCAATGTTATACGGGGTATGAGGGAGGTCTAGGGAGTGATTGGTGTGAATTTGGGGTTGGTTGGAATGGTTTTTGTTTTGGCTCGAATCTTTGGATGAATATTCGAGCAGTTAGGGACTGATTCGAAGAAAAATAACAACGGATTCAGGGAGAGGGGAGTTAGGCGGTCATGCGGTGTTAATTTGGGGCTGTTTGGACAACCACCGCCGGCGGAGACGATTTCCGGCCGGCGGTGCTATGGCGGTGGAAGGCGGGGAATGTATCATTACTGAGAGAGACGAGAAAGGGTTGGGGAGGGAATGAAATACTTAAAATTAATGTTTTAATCTTGGCCGTTGGATGATGAGAATCCAACGGCCAGGATCAACAGAATGGGGCAATTAATGCGATCCGTCCGATCAATGCTGATCGACGGCTTGGATCTCTTTACTAAAAACAGAAACGACGTCGTTTGGTCTTATCTGGAGACGGGTTGGACTGGACCAGAGGTGATTCGCTTGGGCCTGGCTTTTTGGGCTAAGTTGTGGCCCAAATCTGATCTCCTTACTACACTCCAAGTTGTATTATATATACATATATCTATATATATATATATATATATATATATATATATATATATATATATATATATATATATATATATATATATATATATATATATATATAAACAAATCGACTTGTAGCACCTATAATTAATTTTTGGTAACAATTAACACAATTAACTACCAAATTGTACATTAAATGACCAGAATTACGGAAAAATACCCCCCTTTTTATGACTTTTCATTCTTCGCAAAATAAAACTTAACTATTTCTAAGTACGGAACTAACCCTGTAAATATAAATGCGACATATTTGGTATATGTATTTGATTGTTAACTTAAGCAAACAGACACGGACCCCCAAATGCAAGCGATAAGAAAAAGAACATGTGATCCCCAAACATTGTAAACAAACAAAAACTCTTTTATTTTTGATATTTTGGGAGTAATTCGCGCGAGGCAAAAATCACGTGCTCACAGCTGCCCCTCTTTGCGCGGAAACATGAAGAGTTTTCGTGCAAAGATAGTGAGCGAATACGAGCGATTTTTGCCCGTTCGAGCACTCCGTGTGAAGCATTTCTAAAAGATCTTGACCGAGCCTTTACTTCAGGAGGCCTCCTACATATCCTGGGCTAAACAGGAATCAAGTCAATGTAGTTCGGGAAGTTTTTGTAGCTGGGACTACCATGATTGCTGTGATCTTGCTGTTACTGTTGTTACTGCTGTTGCCACTGCTTAACTGATCCCCTTATTACACCGTGCTAAACAAAATAAGAAGCTAGACTAAGTTACAATACTACAAGTTCTTATCTATCCCTTTTTAACTTGATCTTGTCATGCTCCTTGCCATCCTGTCTGACTTGATGTTCCTTCTGATGCTTCTTCTCTTCCGCCAATTGTTACTTCGGCCTATCTTGATTGCCGAACTCCGACCATTGGTTCCTTCTTTAAGATCCATCGAGCCATTCTCCTTTGCAATCTGAATCTATCTTTTCTGATCCTTGTTGCCTCCCTCTGCTTACGAACTTGGATTCATGCCGGAGATTTCTATTACATTCAACCGCTTTCCTCAACCAAAAATAGATCGCCACTCCATTCTCCAGGCGGGCTTCCTGACTTCAACTACTACTTCCAAAATAAAATCGCCACTCCATTATCCAGGCGGGCTCCCTGACTTCAACTACTACTTCAAAATAAAATCGCCACTCCATTCTCCAGGCGGGCTCCCTGACTTCAACTACTACTTCAAAATAAAATCGCCACTCCATTCTCCAGGCGGGCTCCCTGACTTCAACTACTACTTCAAAATAAAATCGCCACTCCATTCTCCAAGCGGGCTCCCTGACTTCAACTACTACTTCAAAATAAAATCGCCACTCCATTCTCCGGGCGGGCTCCCTGACTTCAACTACTACTTCAAAATAAAATCGCCACTCCATTCTCCAAGCGGGCTCCCTGACTTCAACTACTACTTCAAAATAAAATCGCCACTCCATTCTCCAGGCGGGGTCCCTGACTTCAACTACTACTTCAAAATAAAATCGTCACTCCATTCTCCAGGCGGGCTCCCTGACTTCAACTACTACTTCAAAATAAAATCGCCACTCCATTCTCCAGGCGGGCTCCCCGACTTCAACTACTACTTCAAAATAAAATCGCCACTCCATTCTCCGGGCGGGCTCCCTGACTTCAACCACTACTTCAAAATAAAATCGCCACTCCATTCTCCGGGCGGGCTCCTCGACTTCAACTACTACTTCAAAATAAAATCGCCACTCCATTCTCCGGGCGGGCTCCCCGACTTCGACTACTACTTCAAAATAAAATCGCCACTCCATTCTCCGAGCGGCTCCCTGACTTCAACTACAACTTCAAAAATAAAATCGCCACTCCATTCTTCGGGCGGGCTCCCCGACTTCAACTACTACTTCAAAATAAAATCGCCACTCCATTCTCCAGGCGGGCTCCCCTGACTTCGACTACTACTTCAAAATAAAATCGCCACTCCATTCTCCAGGCGGGCTCCCTGACTTCAACTACTCACTAACTCCATCCCATCCACGTCGCCTTCCTTTGCTTTCTGTACCATTTCTTCTTCCTGCATCGCCTATTGGGCCACCTTTTCTTCTGAATTATCTTGTCTTGGAATTGCTTTCCCCCGGGTCGTATTACTTTTCTTTTGGCTGCTGGGGATATCTTTGGAACTGTTTACTCACCTGCTGGGGATGATGCCGCTGAGGAAGTATTCTTTGTTTCCTTCACCCCTCATTCTCTCTCGGACTCGCCGGGTTTGAAATGTTATGGACCGGGGATTATCCTGGCGGGGGACCTCTTTTCCTCTTCCTTCTTCCCATACCTCCTCCGGGACTCACGCCTTTGCTTCCTTGAACGAATTATGGGATGTAATACTGCTGGGGGAATCTCGAAGCCATTGTTTCCTTTTTCCAACAATTGCTGGGGATGATACCAGGCTCAAAGATCACCCCATCGTGTTGTCTGGCCTTTCTCAAAACTATTCTGCTCGGAGCTGGTATTTCCCGAAATCTTGTGTTGCTTTCTACCCTTATCCACTGGGTCTTTGCTTTCAAGAAAATTTTCGCAACAGGAGAAAATTTTCTGCCCCAGTTTGATAAACTTCTGGATGGTATGCTTTTCCGCCAACGAACCCTCTTTTCCTGCTTTAAATCAAAGAAAAATTGTTAGTTTCAAAACGTAGTGAGTGGTCGTGCCACTCTTGTTGGGGCCATTCTCTTTCTCTTTCAGCTGCTTGGCCTCTCTCGAATTTTGAGGATGACGTTGACGCTTGCCGGGGACGATGCTCTTTCCACGAACGGTTTCCCATCTTTGCCTTTCATTCCAATTTTTGGCTTGATCCGGCTCTTTTTAGCCGGTGATCTGTTGCGTGAAATCATCTTTCGGACGTGCCACATGTGTCCATCATACTCCGTAATTCCTGCGAACCTTCCAATCAACCTATCGTCCCAATCTTACTATCGGCACGACTTCTGCCTTATTGCCTCGTTCCACGCCTATTCATTTTCATTATACCGCTTTGGGAGACTTGGTAGTAAGCTTTGAAAAATCAATTTTCGAAAATGAAAGAAAAGAAAAGAATGCTGACCGCAAATGTCAAAAGAAGAGGAAAACTTTTCTGAACTCAAAAATAGGAAAACTTATCTGAATGTGTGACTGATCCAATGGTTATGCCGCGCCTTTGAGATTAAACTACCCAGTCTATTCATGTCAATCACTTTCTGATGCCGCGTTCCGCTAGAGGTAAACGGATGTCCAAACCTTGTCTCATGCAGACATCTTGTAACCATCTCGCCCTGTCACCTCACAGTGCCCTTCAGAGGGTTTTCACTAATGAGATTCTCTCATTTCTCTCTATCTCCCGTCGTCTTAAGGTGCCCGTAAAGGTTTTCACCGTAAGACTCTCTCATTTTATTTCTCTCAACTTTCTTCGCCTTAAGGTGCCCGCGAGGGTTTTCACCGTTAAGACTCTCTCATTTACGCTTTCTTTCCTTGCGGTGGGGTATCACCCATGAGATTTCCTCTAGAGCGTTATCCCCTTTCGGCTTGTGCATCCTGGATTCAATCGAGGGTCGGGATGTCACTTTTGGCTTTCATTCACATGACTTGGCATTTCTCAAATACTGATCGAGAGGTCTTTCTGGTTCTTAATGTGGTTTCTGCGCGTGAGGCTAAAGAAAGGGGTTTAACCTCAACGGTTAGCTTATTACAACTTTCGGAATCCACACTATCTTTCAAACGAAACAATGACTTCTGCCCCAGTTTTGTTGCTTGGGGAATCTTTGATTTTTATTTTATTATGACCGAGCCGTGTGGCGCCTACGTATCCTTCTTGAGGAATCGGGTCGAACGTAGTTCACTTTTTCTTGTGTTTTTTTTCTTTGTTTCTTTTTCTATTTTGTTATACATCTTCCTTGAGGATTCCAAAAGAGGGTATATGAAAAAATAATTAAGGCTCAAAGGGGAAAACAAGGGTTAAAGTGTTTGGGTAGTAGAAAAATTGCCTCTGTCATTTCATTCTCCGAAAAATGCCAAATACACACAAACGAAACCAAACGTTGACAAATGCATTAAATAATTACACATAATATCTCTTGACTGCATCAGAATTGATAGCCATATCGGTGCATCTTCCCTCAACATCAGTCAGACATAGAGCGCCGTTGGATAATACTCTAGTCACCACAAATGGTCCCTGCCAATTTGGAGCGAACTTGCCTTTCGCTTCGGCCTGATGTGGTAGAACTCTCTTCAGCACATGCTGTCCCACTTCAAATTTCCCGGGACGTACCTTCTTGTTATATGCTCTCGCCATTCTCTTTTGATACAATTGGCCGTGACATACTGCTGTCAATCTCTTTTCATCGATCAAGCTCAATTGCTCTAATCGGGTTTTGACCCACTCATCATCGTCAATCTCAGCTTCAGCGACAATTCGGAGGGATGGAATCTCAACTTCTGCGGGTATTACCGCTTCAGTCCCGTACACCAACAAGTAAGGAGTTGCACCTACCGAAGTCCGGACGGTAGTGCGATAACCCAACAGTGCAAATGGTAACTTTTCATGCCATTGCCTGGACCCTTCTACCATCTTCCTCAATATCTTCTTTATGTTCTTGTTTGCTGCTTCAACCGCACCATTTGCTTTGGGACGATATGGTGTGGAATTTCGGTGTGTAATCTTGAACTGTTGGCAGACCTCCTTCATCAATCCGCTGTTAAGATTGGCACCGTTATCCGTGATGATTATCTTTGGAATTCCAAACCTGCAGATGATGTGGGAATGTACGAAGTCCACCACCGCCTTCTTGGTCACTGATTTGAAGGTTTTGGCCTCCACCCACTTGGTAAAATAATCGATCGTTACCAGAATGAACCTATGACCATTGGAAGCCGCAGGTTCTATAGGTCCAATAACATCCATACCCCATGCGACAAACGGCCATGGTGCTGACATTGTATGCAATTCAGTCGGTGGAGAATGAATCAAATCTCCGTGTATCTGACACTGATGGCATCTTCGCACGAAACTTATACAATCACGCTCCATCGTGAGCCAGTAATATCCCGCTCGAAGAATCTTCTTTGCCAATACGTATCCGCTCATGTGTGGTCCACAAACTCCCGAGTGTATATTCTGTCATCACTCTTGTGGCTTGACTTGCATCTATACATCTCAACAATCCCAAATCTGGGGTTCTTTTGTACAGCACCCCCCCACTAAGAAAAAATCCGTTCGCCAATCGCCGAATAACTCTCTTTTGATCTCCTGTTGCTTGCTCTGGGTATATTCCTAACCTGAGGTATTCCTTGACATCATGAAACCATGGCTCACCATCCATTTCTTCCTCTATCATATTGCAATAAGCATGTTGATTCCGGATCTGAATATGTAACGGATCGACACGAACCTTGTCCGGGTGATGTAGCATCGACGCTAAAGTAGCTAGAGCGTCGGCAACCTCATTATGCATCCTTGGGATGTGCCTGAATTCTACCGATCGAAAGCGTTTGGTCAGATCATGCAAACACTGACGATACGGGATAAGCTTTAGATCTCTGGTTTCCCATTCTCCCTGAATCTGATGTACCAGAAGGTCCGAGTCCCCCAAGACCAAGACGTCCTGTACATCCATGTCCACCGCTAATCGCAACCCCAAGATACATGCCTCGTACTCAGCCATATTATTGGTACAATGAAAACGCAGTTGAGCAGTAACAGGATAATGATGTCCTGTTTCAGAGATAAGCACAGCCCCTACTCCGACTCCTTTTGCGTTCGCCGCTCCGTCGAAGAAAAGCTTCCACCCTGGATCCTCGGTTAACTCCAACCCATCAATCTGCAGTACTTCTTCGTCTGGAAAATATGTCCTCAAAGGTTCGTATCCGTCATCAACAGGATTCTCAGCCAAGTGATCGGCTAGGGCTTGAGCTTTCATAGCCGTCCTTGTCACATATATGATGTCGAACTCTGTAAGTAATATTTGCCATTTTGCTAACCTCCCTGTAGGCATAGGTTTCTGGAAAATATACTTCACCGGATCCAAACGCGAAATGAGGTAAGTGGTGTAAGAAGACAAATAATGTTTCAACTTTTGGGCTACCCAAGTCAAAGCGCAACATGTCTTTTCTAGATGAGTGTACTTGACCTCGTGGACCGTGAATTTCTTATTGAGGTAGTAAATGGCCCGTTCCTTCCTGCCAGTAAGATCATGCTGCCCCAGTACGCAGCCGAACGAATTCTCCAAAACCGTTAGATAAAGAATCAGGGGTCTACCCGGTTCAGGCGGAACTAGTACGGGTGGGTTTGACGGATACCCTTTGATTTGGTCAAACGCTTCCTGACATTCTGTCGTCCATTCTATCGTAGCGTCTTTCTTCAACAGACGGAATATGGGTTCACAGGTTGCCGTAAGCTGGGCAATAAACCTACTGATGTAATTCAACCTTCCCAACAAACTCATTACCTCTGTTTTATTCTTCGGCGGGGCTAACTCCTGAATGGACTTGATTTTGGACGGGTCCAACTCAATGCCCCGTCGGCTGACGATGAATCCTAGCAACTTTCCTGATGGAACTCCGAATGCACATTTGGCCGGATTAAGCTTGATGTCGTACCTTCGAAGTCTTTGAAAGAACTTCCTGAGGTCGGCAACATGGTCTTTTTGACGTCTGGATTTTATGATCACATCATCCACGTACACTTCAATTTCCTTGTGTATCATGTCATGGAATACCGTAGTCATCGCCCTCATATATGTTGCCCTTGCATTCTTCAAACCGAACGGCATCACTCGGTAGCAATAAGTTCCCCACGGTGTGATAAAAGCCGTCTTTTCTGCGTCCTCTTCATCCATCAAAATCTGATGATATCCCGCATAACAGTCCACAAAGGATCCGATTTCGCGTCCGGCGCAATTATCAATCAAGATATGGATATTGGGAAGCGGGAAATTATCCTTAGGACTTGCCTTGTTGAGGTTGCGATAGTCCACACATACTCTGATCTTTCCGTCTTTCTTCGGCACCGGTACTACGTTAGCCAACCATTCAGGGTATCGAGTGACACGAATGACTTTCGCCTGCAACTGCTTGGTTACTTCCTCCTTGATCTTTACACTCATCTCCGTCTTGAATTTCCGTAGTTTTTGCTTGATGGGAGGATATGCCGGATCAGTGGGTAATTTATGAACCACTAGATCGGTGCTGAGTCCCGGCATGTCGTCGTACGACCATGCGAAAATGTCTTTAAACTCCATGAGTGTTTTGATCAACTCTTCTCTCAGGTTGGGTTCAATATGGACACTTATTCTGGTTTCTTTGACGTCATCTGTGTTCCCCAGATTAACGGCCTCAGTATCATTTAAATTTGGTTTGGGTTTTTCCTCGAAGTGACTTAATTCTTCACCGATTTCTTCTACGGCTTCATCATCGCCGTATTCCGACTCACTCTCGTCACTTCTTATTTCATGCGTTATTATTTCCAAACCCGATTGACTTTCTAGAACTGGGTTGATTAATCTTTAAGCACGCCATATCATTAAGATCAGTTGAAAGAAGGCTGTTCAGAAAAGTTAAAAAGAAGGAAAATAAACAAAATTAGACACGAAGGGAACCAAATTTCATTAATGGGAATAGTACAAGGAAAACAAACTGGCAAACTCAAATCAAAATGAACTAAAACAACTGGATTTTACTCCGGGGACAACCCCCAACACAGAATTTCGAAAGAAAACAATCCAAAACAAACTACCAAGACTCCTTCCGGACGGGGAGAGGAGTAGCCTTCCAATTATTCAGTTTTGCTTTTGGTCCCACAAACTGTATTTCGGCATGACTGGATCCTTCACCATCCTCGAGCATACATACATCTGTGAATAGGTCCTCGAACTTCCTAAAGAACTCTTCGTCTGGCCTAATCGTAGGACCGGGAATTCTTGTCGTCGGATGTCCTCTTACTCCAGACCCTGACGAAAGATTGGGAAAGGCGTGGAACAGGCTTCGGGAGCACCCATGTCTTCTGCTTATTCCTCTTGGCTTGCTGGATGTCCTCTGATGTTGGCTTGAATCCCAAGCCGAAGGTTCCTACGTTTTCGACCACAGATACCGGTTGTATGATTCCTTGCAGAGATGCACCTAGACCTTTGCCGGGTATGAAACCATGTCTCAACATTTCATGAGCCACCATGACGTCCGCAGTAATTATTCTGTCATTGGGAATGCATTCCCCTTCTGGAACTCGGTTGGCGGATACCACATCGCAGATCTGGTATACCCATGGCCCGACATCTTCTTCTGTGTCAACAAAGGGGACAATGGTGCCTGGTTGTGGATCGTTCTCTCCATGGACGACGATCTCCTGTTGGTCCCATTCAAACTTGACGAGTTGGTGCAAGCTGGATGGAACTGCTCTTGCGGCATGGATCCATGGTCGCCCTATCGGGAGGTTATATGACACCACCATGTCCAGCACCTGGAATTCCATGGTGAACTCCACTGGCCCAATTGTCAAGATTAGCACTATGTCACCAACCGACGCTTTGCCTCCTCCGTCAAACCCTCGAACACATATGCTGTTCTTGCGTATCCTGCCGATGTCCACTCTCAACTTGTCCAGCGTAGAGAGAGGACAAATGTTAGCACTGGACCCATTATCGACGAGGACTTTGGTAACCACCGACTCCTCACACTTTACCGTAAGATATAAAGCCTTGTTGTGCTCGGTGCCTTCCTCGGGCAATTCATCATCGGTGAAGGTGATCCGATTTGCTTCGAAGATCCTATTGGTGATCTTCTCCAAATGACTCACTGAGATTTTATCGGGTACGTGTGCCTCATTCAGAACTTTCATCAAAGCTTGCCGATGTTCCTCAGAATGTATCAGCAAGGATATCAATGATATTTGCGCCGGAGTCTTCTTCAACTGCTCTAAGACAGAATAGTCATGCAGCCTCATCTTTTTCAGGAATTCTTCTGCCTCTTCATCAGTTACCGGCTTTTTCAATGTTGCCGGAGTGATCTTCCTCAATTCCGCAGGGGCAAAACATCTCCCCGAGCGGGTCAAACCTTGCGCTTCGCAAACTTCCTCCTTCACTTCCTTTCCTTGGTAGGTTGTCGTAATCCGAGCATAATTCCATGGAATAGCTCTGCTATCAGTTATTGGCAACTGTATTGCTGGCTTGATGATGAAAGGATCCATTCGAACACCTGCCACCGTCAAGACGAGGCTTGGTTGCTGCCCCTGGTACAACTATTTTTGCTTCCCCCGGCCTCACCGGTACTTCGTTCACACTTTCCTTTCCTGCTTCTGACCCTCCTGGTATGCCCTTCTTGCAAATAGATGACTCATCAAGGCTCGGTCCCTTTCTCATTCCTACCCCGCTAGACTTGATCATCATTACAGTCTGAGAGGCTTTCTCCTTTCCTTCTTCTACCCGTACCAACTCGATCATGTTGGTCTCATGATGAGTCGGAAGTGGGTTTTGGTTGATGTTGGGCTCTGTTGGAGTCTGGACCTCAATCCTGCGAGTGTCAATGAGCTCCTGGATGGCCGTCTTTAGCCTCTAACACTTTTCTGTATCGTGCCCCGGACATCCCGAGCAGTAGGCACAATTTACTGAATGGTCCAGGTTCTTCGGGAGGGGGTTTGGTAGCTTAGCTTCAACCGGATTTAGCAACCCTACTTGCTTCAACCGGTGGAACAGATTGGTGTAAGACTCTCCTAAGGGAGTGAAAGTCTTTGGCCTCGGCGCCCTGTCGCCCCTGAATGCTTGGTTCGGACGGAAACTCGCGCCTGAGGGGTTTTTGTAAGCTCTTGGGGGTGGATAATTGTTCTGCGGGTTTGGTGCACGCCACGGTGCATGGACGGGAAGTGCAGAATAGGACTGTGCGTGGTGGACAGTAAAATGGGGATCAGGTGCGGGATAGTAATGTTGCGGGTGGTTATATGGATTGTGGAAGTAATTTTGGTGGTGAGGCTGGGGCGGGCTATATTGGGGTGCAGGGCCTCTGTTTCTGAACCATGTCCCGGACTCGACCGCCGCGACTTCCTCTTTCCTCTTTTTCCCAAGTACTCCTCCAGTGCACTTTGGATAGCCGGAGTGGTGGCCTTCAATGCTGAATAGCTCATGATCTTGTTGGCTTCCAAGCCTTCCTCGATCATAGCCCCCATTTTTATCACCTCAGTGAATGACTTGCCCACGGACGTCACCAGATGTCCGAAATAGGTTGGTTCTAGTGTTTGCAAGAAGTAATCCACCATCTCGCTCTCTCTCATGGGCGGATCTACCCTTGCTGCCTGTTCCCTCCAGCGGAAACCAAATTCTCCGAAACTCTCAGCGGGTTTCTTCTCTAATTTTAGCAATGATAAGCGGTCGGGGATTATTTCAAGATTGTATTGGAAACTGGCCGATAAAAGCTTGAGCCAAATCATCCCACGTAAACCATCTGCCGGGGTCCTGTCTAGTGTACCACTCCAGCGCAGATCCTCCCAGACTCTGACCGAAGTAAGCTATCAGAATCTCGTCCCGTCCTCCGGCTCCTCGCATTTTACTACAAAACCCTCGGAGGTGGGCCACAGGATCACCGTGCCCCTCGTATAGGTCAAACTTGGGCATTTTGAACCCGGCCGGTAATTGGACGTCGAGGAACGGGCACAGATCCTTGTAAGCGACACTGACCTGGTTACCCAAACCGTGCATGTTCCTGAAGAACTGCTCCAGGCTTTTAACTTTTCTAATAACTTCCTCGTGTTCTGAACTTTGGAAGTGCTTTTCCGGTTCTGCCGGATTATCCCAGTGAGGGGTATGTGATTGCGGTTCAGGAGCCCTAAAAGTAGGCTATGGAGGATAGTAAGAGTTTTCCTGGATTTGAACATGCAGCTCGCCGGACGGCCTTTGTAGAGTAGCAGGTGGAGGTGCCACAAAAACAGGGGTGACCGGAGGAGGATTTGGTTTGGCTGGCGGAATGTGGGTGGCATATGGGTTTTCCCCCTGAAAGTATGGATAGCTTGGGGCGCTTGTTGAAGGATCGATGGGCGGATGTTCCGGAGCTGAGGCGAGAGTAGGGAGGTTTGGCGAGGACTGTCCCCTAGCCCAGGCTAGGTGCATCTCTGTTATCTGATGTCTCAACCGTTCTACCTCCTCTTTCATGATTTGCATCTCCGATTTCTCTTCCTCGAGGCTTTTACCGGAGCCAGACATGCTTGCTGTAATTGGCCCTTTGGATCTAGTACGGTAGTGGTGGCTGGCCAGTATATTCTGTCAAACCAACTGCTAAACTTTCTAGAAATCAACAAACTTGTTAGTTTACCGAGTTTAACAGATATATTATAACACGTAGGATGTTAATGCACCTAACCAAATAACCCTTTCTACATGTACTCGTAACATGCGTCATTCCAGCTTTTCTCTTTTTCTCTTTTCTTTTTTTTTTCTTTTTCTTCTCTTTTTCAATTATCCTTGAAAGCCTTATTGTTATTAACCTTCGTATCCTTTTTTTTCTTTTTTAGTGGTGGTCGAATCTTATGTGGATTGCCTACGTATCACGTCCCCGCGTGAATCAGACCGAGCGTAGTTCTGGTAACAAGATTGTGGCAAAATTCCGTAACTTTTATATCAAATAAAACCTCAAAGTTACAAAACACGTCTTACAACAATCAGCAAAAAGAAATGCTTGACTCGATAATGTAAAAAATAAAAATGCCAACTAGCTTGACCAAAAATACATTTTTAATCAAAAGTCTAATGCTCCAAAATTCCTGGGGGCCCGCGAGGCATCATTCGGCCTTGCCACGGGCCTTGGTGTGAGGTCCTTGTGTAGTCCCCTTAATTATCTCATGATCTGATGCACATATCCCATAATTGAAGCAAAAAGGTCGGTACGGGGCATTTGTTCACAAGCTAGGCACTTCATGGTGACATAGTGCCCGATTTCTCCAATTCTGTCCTTGATCATGTCCCTTTCTCCGAGTAGCCGCTCTATCTGCTGGTTTTTCGCCCCCAATCTTTGAGCGTTGTTGGTGACTTGGTCTAGGAGCCTGTCTATTTGTTCTTGCAGTCGAGCCATCAAATTGTGACAACGGTCGAGGTCTGTTCTAGCATCTCGGGCTTGCTTGAAAACCCGCTCCCTGAGGATAACATTTGCCTCCCTTAGACTAGTGATGGTCTCGGTGTAATCTTCTTCCACCCGTTGTAGGTGAAGTGCATGTTGATGTGCCTCCTTTTTCCAGCTAGCACGGATCCTCATTGTTTGGGCTTTTGACTCTTCCAATTCTCTTTGTACATCGGCAACTTGGCTTCTCAAACCCTTTATCAATTTTTCGTCCGCTCGACTCCTCAACTGTCTGTCAGCATCCCTTTTCATTTGCTGGATTTGAGCTCTCAAAAAGTCATTTTCTTGTGCCAACTTCTTTTTATCTCCTTCGTTGGCGGCGGCTTGCATATCCATTTCAAATTGGAGCTCCTGGGTCCGTTGCTCTATCCTGCTAATTTTTGTTCTATAAGCTTCTTCTCTGGCCAACCAGTCCCATTGTTCTTGTGACGCTCCAGCAAACTCCCCGAGGTGGGGCCTTTTTGTGGGCCTTTGATGCTCCAGATCTTTGCTATACCATGCAGGGTATTCCGACGATACTTCACCCCGGGCTCGATCTCGCACCCGAGTGTCTATCTTCAATGTTTGACATTCACTCCAAATCTTTCGGACCAACGCTTCGGGGAACTGTCCTCCTGGTCCAATTTCAACCACATGTGGGCTGAGGTCTTCTTCTTTTGGGATTATTTGGCATCGTCCCAACTGTCTCAATACTCGACCTGGTGCGTAGGGCTGGATGCTGTTGAGGCCCATTAGCAACAAATATGATTCCGTGGCCGATGCATATATGACTTCTTCCACGGGTAGCCAGCCGAATGTCCATTCTATCTTGCTGGCTGGGACCGAACGCAAAAGTCGCATCCATCCACTAATCCCTTCTGGCAAATCATGTCCTTCGACCCTCGTAGGGAATTCTTCTACACAGGTTTTCTCCGATAAACTATACCTCATAAACTGCGGGCGACGACATAAGTGATCGATCATCCATATTTGGAGCAGTACGTTGCAAGCTTCAAAGAAGGTCCCTCCAGCTTTGCAGATAGTGAGTGCACGAGAGATATCTGATATTATCATGGGAGCCAAAGTACTGTTGTTCTGTTTCATCAAAGTGCTGACGACCCCTGCCACTTGTATGTTGATATTCCCATCTTTTCTAGGAAATATCAATGAACCTAGGAAAGCTATCATGAAGGCGATGCGTCTATGCTCCTCCCATTTTAACTAGTTGTCTCCGCTGCAGATTTTGCTTTTGTGTTTGTTGAAGCCCCCATAATGACCATATTTGTCATATAGAAATGCTAAAGTGCAGAACCCTTCTGATAAGTCTGGGTTGTGTACAGTTCTGCGGATTTTCACAGTATCCAAAAACCTATGTACTGTCACTACCCTCGGTGCGATGAGATATTGTTCCCTCATAGGGACCTTTGGTCTTCCGATATACCCGGCCAATTCTTCTAATGTTGGCGTGAGTTCAAAGTCTGAAAAGTGGAACACATTGTGTGCTGGATCCCAGAACGAGATCAAGGCTCGTATGATGTCTCCTCTCGGGGAAATATTTAGTAGCCCCACTAGATCTCCCAGGTACAGCTTAACTGTGTCTTGTCCTTGCTCGCCCAAGTCGCTCCACCACCTATGCAAACTTAAGGGGACCTTGTTTATGATAGCTTCGGTTGTATTCTGACTCGTGCTCATTCTGCACATTTATTAAGGTAATTTTTTAGATGAAAGAGAAATCTTTATTTGACCCAAACAAAACTATCTTTTCTTAAAAAAAACGAAACGGGCCACAAGAATTGATTGGTCGAAATATTAAGATTGATGAAAAAGATGGTCGTTGAAAACTTATTTTGAGATGAAGAGAAGTTGGACCCGTTGAAGGCTGCCTATGTATCTCACACCCGGTGAGAATCAAACCCGCGTAGTTCTGTCACGACCCAAATCCAGTCGTGATGGCGCCCAACAATCAAGCTAGGCCAGCCAAACAAACGATTTAATTATAACACAATACCAGTCCCCAAATGGACAGCCCAAAAAGAATATATGAGTTTAAGAACTCCAATAATATTAATACTGAACGAAAGTACTGACACTCCCAAAGATCCGGAGTCACAAGTCTAGAGCCTCTAACAAAACCAACAGGAAATAGAGAGTACGATATAGAAGTACTCAAGTCCGAATACAAAATATAAACGAACAACTGGAATGAGAGGAGAAGCTAGGCTCTGCGAACGTAGGCAGCTACCTCAGCAACTCGATGTGACAATGTAAACGCCGGAGATGTCCGTCTACTGCTCCTGTGTACCTGAGTCTGCACACAAAAGGTGCAGGGAGTAGGGGTGAGTACTAAGTACTCAGTGAGTAACAAATATATATATATGTAGCTGACAGTAAGAAATCCACAAAATACCACAATATGAAGCTACACTACAGTCCGAATCTCCTACGAACTAGCAACAATAATACAATACAGCTACCACAGAGTAATTCAACAAATACAGATGCAATGCAATGCACATAACCGCTACGGCGTGTAGCCCGATCCCATTTAACGTCGACGGCGCTCACTGGGGGTGTGTACAGACTCCGGAGGGGCTCCTACAGCCCAAGCGCAATACTGCTGCGGCGTGCAGCCCGACCCTCATATCAACTACTGCGGCGTGCAGCCCGATCCCACACTCAATCCACAATAAGCAATTAAGTCACAAAACAATTCATTTTTCCTTATTTCCAGTTCTCAATTCATAATTTATGAAAAATACTTTAACTTTATTAATTTTGCAAAAGCCGGTGACTTAGCATTTCAAAAGTGTGATTACAATTTCCAGGACTGAGATCAATGATTTAAGCAATTATAGCTATCACATAAATACTGTCCTCTAAGGACGCTACAGATCGGCACAAGGCCCCAAACAAGGCTTACAACCCACAAGTATAGCAAATACAGTGTATTTCCAACACTAACAACATGTTATTCACTTTCCGGGATGGACCAAGTCTCAATCCCCAATCACAATCAATCCCGCACCTGCCACGGTGTGCGAGCCACGCCCTATTAGCGTCACAATGTGCTAAGCCGGGTTTTCGAACCCTCAGGCTACAATATACACAAACTACTCACCTTTAGCCGGTCGTAGAATCGTCCGCGATGCCTTTTCCTTTGAATTGCGTTGCCTCGTGTGTAGAATCTAGTCAAATAACAATAATTATATCAATTACGGGTCAAGGAATCATAACCCACTTCAATTTATATGAAATTCGTAAAATTACACTAAGTTGGTAAAACCCGACCCCGGGCCCCACTCTGCTCGGAAAATTCCGAAATTAGTACCAACGCGATCCTTTTCTCGCCACGAGTCCGTGCATATAAAATTTATCGAAATCGGAGTTCAAATGACCCTCCAAATCCAAAAATCCCGTTTTTAATACTTAGGCCACATTTCTTCAAGATTTCAACCCAATTTCATGAAGATTGATGTTAATACTACCATAAATTGATGTTTTTGAGTCAAGAATCTTACCTCCGACGATACCCGATGACTTCTCGGTGATTTTCTCGAGTTTTCTTCTCTCTAGGGCTTGAAATTGAGTTTTGGGGGTGTAAACCCGTAACTCTCTGTTTCTGGACTTAAGTTCACTGCCAGAACAGGTTCTTCTACGCGATCGCGATCTTCCTCACGCGATCGCGATGCTCAAATTCTCGGCCTCACGCGATCGCGACTTCCTTCACGCGATCGCGATGCACAATCACCCTGCTTCACGCGATCGCGTCCTTCACTCCTGCGATCGCGTAGCTCATTCTCCCTGGACCCATTTCTTCTTCTACGCGATCGCGTATATTGGCCTGCGATCGCGATTAACACCCGTTCACCTCTACGCGATCGCGACTCTTACCCTGCGATCGCGATGCCTTAGCCCCCAGCCCTACGCGATCGCATCCCCATCCCCGCGATCGCGGAGAGCAATTGTCTGCTGAGGTTATGACAGCAACCAGATTTTTCTCTTTTCTTTCAACAATGGTCCGTTTGGACCCCCGTATTCATCCCGAGACCCCCGGGACCCCAACGAAAACCACCAACATACTCCAACACATGATACGAACTTGTTGCAATCATAAAAACACCATACTAAACATCAAAATCACCAATTAACCACGGATTCAAGCCTAAGTTTCTTCAAAACTTTCAAAACTAACATTCAATCCAAAACCCGATCAAACGATGTCCGAATGACCTGAAAATTTGCGGACATATCCAAAATCACATAACGAAGCTACTGCAACTGTCGGAATTCCATTCCGACCCCCGGATCAAAATCTCACCTACCGTTCGGATTTCGCCAAAATTCAACCTTCGCCAATTCAAGCTTAAAACTACACCGGACCTCCGAATTCAATTCCGATTGTTCTCCTAAGTCATAAATGATCCCCCGGAACTAGTCGAATCATTAGAATCCGATTCCGAGCACTCTAACTCAATAGTCAACTCTTGGTTGACTTTTCATATTCAAGCTTTCCTCAAACATGCTATTTGTTTCATTTTCAATCCAAATCACCTCTAACTCACCCGATATACTCTAATATTGTTTTAAAAGCATAACATATGAAAATGTAAGGTAACGGGGTGGTAATTCCCGTAATGACGGGCCGGGTCGTTACATTCTCCCCAACTTAAACAAATGCTCGTCCGCGAGCGGGTTAAGAAACAAGTGTGGATATCTGCTTTGCATCTCCTGCTCGGTTTCCCAAGTTGCTTCCTCCACGGGACGACCTCTCCACTGCACTTTCACTGAAGCTATATCCTTAGATCTCAGCTTACGAACCTGTCGACCCAAAATAGCTACCGGTTCCACATCATAAGTCAAATCCTCATCTAGCTGTATCGTGCTGAAGTCCAACACATGAGACGGGTCTCCGACATACTTCCGGAGCATAGATACATGGAACACCGGGTGAACTCCCGACAAACCGGGTGGCAAAGCAAGCATATAAGCCACCTCCCCAACTTTCCTAAGCACCTCAAAAGGTCCAATAAACCTTGGGCTCAATTTCCCTTTCTTTCCAAACCTCATAACACCCTTCATAGGCGAAACTTTCAGCAACACCTTTTCACCTACTGAATAAGACACATCTCGGACCTTCCGGTCCGCATAACTCTTCTGACGCGACTGAGCTGTGCGAAGTCTCTCCTGAATCACCTTTACCTTGTCTAAGGCATCTTGGACTAACTCTGTCCCCAACAACCTAGCCTCGCCGGGCTCGAACCAACCAACTGGAGATCTACACCGCCTCCCATATAAAGCTTCATACGGTGCCATCTGAATGCTGGACCGATAGCTATTATTGTAAGCAAACTCCGCCAAAGGCAAATAATCAGCCCATGAACCACCAAAATCAATGACACAAGCACGCAACATGTCCTCCAATATCCGAATAGTACGCTCAGACTGCCCATCCGTCTGTGGATGAAATGCTGTGCTCAGCTCTACCTGTGAACCCAACTCTCGCTGAAATGTCCTCCAGAATTGAGATGTGAACTGGGTACCTCTGTCCGATATAATGGAAATAGGAACTCCATGCAATCTCACTATCTCACGGATGAATATCTCTGCCAACCGCTCCGAGGTATAGGTAGTACACACTGGGATGAAGTGAGCTGACTTAGTCAACCTATCCACCACCACCCAAACCGAATCAAACTTCCTCGCTGTCCGAGGGAGTCCACTAACAAAGTCCATAGTTATTCTTTCCCACTTCCACTCCGGAATATCAATACGCTGGAATACACCACCAGGTCTCTGATGCTCATACTTGACCTGCTGACAGTTTAGACACCGAGCCACATGGCTCACAATATCTTTCTTCATCTTTCTCCACCGGTAATGCTGCTTCAAATCCTGATACATCTTCGCAGCTCCTGGATGAATAGAATACCGCGAGCTATGGGCCTCCTCCAATATCAACTCACGAAGGCCATCGACATTGGGCACGCATATCCGGCCCTGCATCCGCAATACACCATCACTATCAATAGTGACATCTCTGGCATCA
Organism: Nicotiana noctiflora; assembly: GCA_032618575.1. Lineage (NCBI taxonomy): Eukaryota > Viridiplantae > Streptophyta > Magnoliopsida > Solanales > Solanaceae > Nicotiana > Nicotiana noctiflora. Next base: position 184,348 of record JASVEL010006753.1, read on the forward strand.
TCATGCTGAACTCCGTCCTTAAGGACAAGTAAGTGTGGATCATCATACCGGCGCTCTCGAATACGATCATATAAAGAAGAACGAGCTACTACACAAGCCATCACCCGACCGGGCTCGTAAATATCCAGCCTTACCATCCGATTAGCTAACGCCTGAACATCAACTGCTAGGGGTCTCTCCCCAACTGGAATATACGCCAAACTGCCCATACTAATAGCCTTCCGGCTCAATGCATCAGCCACTACATTGGCTTTCCCGGGATGATACAAGATAGTAATATCATAGTCTTTAAGCAATTCAAGCCATCTCCGCTGCCTCAAATTTAGATCTTTTTGCTTAAACAAATGCTGAAGGCTGCGGTGGTCCGTATATACATCACAAGATACACCATATAGATAATGCCTCCAAATCTTCAAGGCATGAACAATAGCAGCTAACTCCAAATCATGAACAGGGTAGTTCTTCTCGTGGGGCTTTAGCTGACGAGAAGCATATGCAATAACTCTACCCTCCTGCATCAACACACAACCGAGTCCAACTCTGGAAGCATCACAATACACCGTATATGACCCTGAGGCCGATGGTAACACAAGTACTGGAGCCGTGGTCAAAGCCTCCTTGAGCTTCTGAAAGCTCTCTTCACATTCATCGGACCACACAAATGGAGCATTCTTCTGTGTCAGCTTAGTCAACGGTGAAGCAATAGATGAGAAATCCTGAACAAACCGACGATAATAGCCCGCCAAGCCGAGAAAACTCCGAATCTCTGTAGCTGAGGAAGGTCTGGGCCAATTCTGCACTGCCTCGACCTTCTGAGGATCAACCCTAATACTATCACTGGACACTATATGTCCCAGAAAACCCACAGTATCAAGCCATAACTCACACTTAGAGAATTTTGCATAAAGCTTCTCTTCCCTCAACCTCTGCAATGCCACTCTCAAATGCTGTGCATGCTCCTCCTGGCCTGCGTGAATATACCAGGATATCATCAATAAACACAATCACAAAAGAATCAAGGTACGGCCGAAATACACTATTCATCAAGTGCATGAATGCCGCTGGGGCATTAGTCAACCCGAAAGACATCACCAGGAACTCGTAGTGCCCATATCGCGTCCTGAACGCTGTCTTCATAATATCCGAGTCCCTGATCTTCAATTGATGATAGCCCGATCGAAGATCAATCTTAGAAAATACACTAGCTCCCCGTAGCTGATCAAATAGGTCCTCAATACGAGGTAATGGGTATTTATTCTTCACTGTTACCTTGTTCAGCTGCCTGTAATCAATGCACATTCTCATTGTGCCATCTTTCTTCTTCACGAACAACACCGGTGCACCCCAAGGTGACACACTTGGACGAATGAAACCCTTATCTAAGAGTTCCTGAAGTTGTTCCTTCAATTCTTTTAACTCTGCCGGTGCCATACGATAAGGAGGAATAGAAATGGGCTGAGTGCCCGGCACCAAATCAATACCAAAATCAATATCTCTATCAGGCGGCATGCCTGGCAGGTCTGCTGGAAATACATCCGGAAACTCCCTCACAATGGGAACCGAATCAAGACTGGGTGTCTCAGCCTCAACATTTCTAATGAAGGCCAAATAAGACAAACAACCCTTGCCAATCATTCGTTGAGCTTTTATATACGAAATCACCCTGTCAGACACATAATCAGTCAAGCCACGCCACTCGATCCGCGGATTACCTGGAATAGCTAACGTGACTGTCTTGGCATGACAGTCCAGAATTGCATGATAAGGAGATAGCTAATCCATGCCTAGGATAACATCGAAATCTACCATACCCAGTAGTAATAAATCAACTCGGGTCTCCAGACCCCCAATAGTAACAATACAGGATCGATATACCCTGATCCACAACAACAGTATCCCCCACTGGGGTGGACACATGTACGGGCAAAGCAAGAATACCATGGGTCATACCCAAATGATGTGCAAAGTAAGTAGAGACATAAGAATAGGTGGATCCGGGATCAAATAAGACGTAAGCATCCCCGTGGCAGACCGAGATAATACCCGAAATGACCGCATCCGAGGCACTAGCATCCTTCCCCGTCCGGAAGAGCATAGAAACGAGCTTGGCCTCCACCGGCACGATCCTCGCCTGCTGGGGCGACCTCTAGATACCCGGCCACCGGTCCTAGCCGATCGTGGCCGGCGCCGAAGAAACGAGGAGTAGAAGACGGCGGTCGATCCCTCCGCCGTGACCTCTTACGAAGCCACCGAGGACACTCTCTCCCGATATGGCCCAAATCACCGCACTCAAAACAACGGCCCGAAGATGGAAGAAGGGGCCGCCGAGGACCCTCGCTACCGATGAATCCCGTCGCCGAGGAAACAGGAGCGCAGCTCGAGCCGGAAGAGCACTCGCGTGCGGCCGACTCGCCGGCGGCCCCGCCGACCCCGATAACCCCGCCGGCCTCGACGACCACGATCGGATGAAACCCCACTGGACTCTGTACGTCCAGACTGATGAGATCCGAAGGAGCGACCTCTGCTATGCTGAAATTGGCCCCTAGACGGAGCACCACTGAAACTGCCAGCACCACGAGGCCTCTTAGCCTCTCTCTCCTCTCGCTCTGCGGCGATCTGTCTCAACGTGACGGGCCGCATCAACCACCTCCTCAAAGGTAACCGTAGAAACTCTCTCCCGGTCATCAATATGCGGATGGGATAAATAAGACCATCAATAAATCTCCCGATCCTCTCCCCTGTCGGTAGGAACCATCCACATGGCATGACGGGCCACCTGTGTGAATCTCATCTCATACTGATTAACCGTCATCTCTCCCTGCTTCAACCACTCGAACCGACGTCGCAGCTCCTCTCTCTGAGACTGAGGCACGTACTTCTCCAAAAATACCGTGGAGAACTGCTGCCAAGTGAGGGGCACTGCCCCAGCGGGCCTACGCCTCTCAAAATCCTCCCACCACCGGAAAGCTGCACCTGTGAACTGGAAAGTAGTGAATGAAACACCGCTGGACTCTAGAATACCCGCGGTGCGAAGCATACGCCGACATCTGTCAAGAAAACCCTGGGCATCCTCGCCCTCGCCTCCACCGAATGTCGGAGGCCGTAGTCTCTCAAATCTCTCCAAACGACGCCGCTCATCGTCGGGCATAACCGGAACCACATATGCAGGGAGCCGGTGCAACGGGCGCAACCGGCCGAACCGGCTCGGGTGTCCGAGCCACGGGGGTCCGATTCCCTCCCCCCGCCCGTGAAGATGATACCGCAGCAGTAGCAAGCAACTACCCGTGCCAATCCTGTGCACACTGATAATATCCGAGCCAAGGTCTCTCGAAGACCCGTATCACAATAGGCACCGCCGGTGCCCCGAACCTCGAGCCGCCGAGCGTCCGCCGCCGGAATCCGGTCCCGAGTCCGGGCCACCGGTGGGTCGGCAGGTGCCGGTGCCGTCGCCTCTACCTCTACCACGACCACGGCCTCCGGGTGCCAACGGTGGTCGTCCGCCACGTCCGTTAGCTCGTGTTCTCGCCATCTCGCGAGAGAATAGAATATGGAAAGATTTAATTTCATGATAACACAAATCGCACGATATGAATTCAAGAAAATGAGGTTTTTCCTAAAGTTTCGGTAGCCCTTCGAAGATAGATACGGACGTCTACGTACCGATCTGCGAAAGTGTACTAAACCGGCTCATGACTCGCGAGTCCTAATAACCTAGAGCTCTGATACCAACTTGTCACGACCCAAATCCAGTCGTGATGGCGCCCAACAATCAAGCTAGGCCAGCCAAACAAACGATTTAATTATAACACAATACCAGTCCCCAAATGGACAGACCAAAAAGAATATATGAGTTTAAGAACTCCAATAATATTAATACTGAACGAAAGTACTGACACTCCCAAAGATCCGGAGTCACAAGTCTAGAGCCTCTAGCAAAACCAACAGGAAATAGAGAGTACGATATAGAAGTACTCAAGTCCGAATACAAAATATACAATAACAACTGGAATGAGAGGAGAAGCTAGGCTCTGCGAACGTAGGCAGCTACCTCAGCAACTCGATGTGACAATGTAAACGCCGGAGATGTCCGTCTACTGCTCCTGTGTACCTGAGTCTGCACACAAAAGGTGCAGGGAGTAGGGGTGAGTACTAAGTACTCAGTGAGTAACAAATATATACATGTAGCTGACAGTAAGAAATCCACAAAATACCACAAAAGGAAGCTACACTACAGTCCGAATCTCCTACGAACTAGCAACAATAATTCCATACAACTACCACAGAGTAATCCAACAAATACAGATGCAATGCAATGCACATAACTGCTACGGCGTGTAGCCCGATCCCATTTAACGTCGACGGCGCTCACTGGGGGTGTGTACAGACTCCGGAGGGGCTCCTACAGCCCAAGCGCAATACTGCTGCGGCGTGCAGCCCGACCCTCATATCAACTACTGCGGCGTGCAGCCCGATCCCACACTCAATCCACAATAAGCAATTAAGTCACAAAACAATTCATTTTTCCTTATTTCCAGTTCTCAATTCATAATTTATGAAAAATACTTTAACTTCATTAATTTTGCAAAAACCGGTGACTTAGCATTTCAAAAGCGTGATTACAAATTTCCAGGACTGAGATCAGTGATTTAAGCAATTATAGCTATCACATAAATACTGTCCTCTAAGGACGCTACAGATCGGCACAAGGCCCCAAACAAGGCTTACAGCCCACAAATATAGCAAATACGGTGTATTTCCAACACTAACAACATGTTATTCACTTTCCGGGATGGACCAAGTCTCAATCCCCAATCACAATCAATCCCGCACCTGCCACGGTGTGCGAGCCACGCCCTATTAGCGTCACAATGTGCTAAGTCGGGGTTTCGAACCCTCAGCAGGCTACAATATACACAAACTACTCACCTTTAGCCGGTCGTAGAATCGTCCGCGATGCCTTTTCCTTTGAATTGCGTTGCCTCGTGTGTAGAATCTAGTCAAATAACAATAATTATATCAATTACGGGTCAAGGAATCATAACCCACTTCAATTTATATGAAATTCGTAAAATTACACTAAGTTGGTAAAACCCGACCCCGGGCCCCACTGCTCGGAAAATTCCGAAATTAGTACCAACGCGATCCTTATCTCGCCACGAGTCCGTGCATATAAAATTTATCGAAATCGGAGTTCAAATGACCCTCCAAATCCAAAAATCCCGTTTTTAATACTTAGGCCACATTTCTTCAAGATTTCAACCCAATTTCATGAAGATTGATGTTAATACTACCATAAATTGATGTTTTTGAGTCAAGAATCTTACCTCCGACGATACCCGATGACTTCTCGGTGATTTCCTCGAGTTTTCTTCTCTCTAGGGCTTGAAATTGAGTTTTGGGGGTGTAAACCCGTAACTCTCTGTTTCTGGACTTAAGTTCACTGCCAGAACAGGTTCTTCTACACGATCGCGATCTTCCTCACGCGATCGCGATGCTCAAATTCTCGGCCTCACGCGATCGCGACTTCCTTCACGCGATCGCGATGCACAGTCACCCTGCCTCACGCGATCGCGTCCTTCATTCCTGCGATCGCGTAGCATATTTCTCCCTGGACCCATTTCTTCTTCTACGCGATCGCGTATATTGGCCTGCGATCGCGATTAACACCCGTTCACCTCTACGCGATCGCGACTGTTACCCTGCGATCGCGATGCCTTATCTCCCAGCTCTACGCGATCGCATCCCCATCCCCGCGATCGCGGAGAGCAATTGTCTGCTGAGGTTATGACAGCAACCAGATTTTTCTCTTTTCTTTCAACAATGGTCCGTTTGGACCCCCGTATTCATCCCGAGACCCCCCGGACCCCAACGAAAACCACCAACATACTCCAACACATGATACGAACTTGTTCCAATCATAAAAACACCATACTAAACATCAAAATCACCAATTAACCACGGATTCAAGCCTAAGTTTCTTCAAAACTTTCAAAACTAACATTCAATCCAAAACCCGATCAAACGATGTCCGAATGACCTGAAAATTTGCAGACATATCCAAAATCACATAACGAAGCTACAGAAATTGTCGAAATTCCATTCCGACCCCCGGATCAAAATATCACCTACCATCCGGTTTTCGCCAAAATTCAACATTCGCCAATTCAAGCTTAAAACTACACCGGACCTCCGAATTCAATTCCGATTGTTCTCCTAAGTCATAAATGATCCCCCGGAACTAGTCGAATCATTAGAATCCGATTCCGAGCACTCTAACTCAATAGTCAACTCTTGGTTGACTTTTCATATTCAAGCTTTCCTCAAACATGCTATTTGTTTCATTTTCAATCCAAATCACCTCTAACTCACCCGATATACTCTAATATTGTTTTAAAAGCATAACATATGAAAATGTAAGGTAACGGGGTGGTAATTCCCGTAACGACGGGCCGGGTCGTTACAAGTTCGGTCCGTCGAAACAACTATTTTAGAGAAAACACATTTTGTTAAGAAAACTATTTTGTTGGCAAAGTCAACCTTCCGTCGTTTTTTATCGGCCAACTAAATTTGTTGACTTGTTGGTAAAACACATTTTTTTGTATTTTTTTTGAAAAAATTATTTATTTCCCCATACTATTTCCTTTTGTTTTTCTTCCGTATTAAAAAGCTGGTCAGCATGCCAGTCTAAATAAATGCTTACAACAAATATGATATGGCAAGATGGTCTTTTCATTTCGGGTTGCCTGTCCTAGACGGACCCAACCCCTGTGTTGAGTCCCCTAAGTCAAATATGATGCAAATAAATGTCCTAAATCTAGGCTCAATATCCTGATGCTTTTCAATGGTACTAGACCGTGTACCCGAGCAGACAACTCGGATTTGAGGAGGGAGCTACGTACGGGGACCCGCGGGATCGTCCGGCTTTGTAACTTATCCTGCCTCTTTTCTTATTTTGGTATTGACACTAACAGAAAGGGGAGTCTCAACCAGTAAGCACATCCCCGGGGGTAAGAAGAGACGGTTTTTCGGCACGGTTTTTAATACAGTTCACGCAATATCAAAGCGGTAAACATATAGCAAGTTTGTATATACAACGCAACTAGTATCAAAGCGGTAGACATGTAGCACATTAATCAAAAATATATAATGAAATCAGATATAAGCAAAAACAACAATTTAACTGAGCTCGAATTCTTAGACCCTAAACCGAAGTTCTGGGTTAATATTCCCCATCAGAGTCACCAGAGCTGTCACACCTCCGTTTTACGCACCCGCGAGGACGCAAGGGAGTTTTTCCAATTAAAGGACAATCGAGACGGGATCCATTTTTATTAAATTCAGAGTCGCCACTTAGGAGAGTAATGGTGTCCCAAGTCACCGGTTGGATCCCGAACCGAGGAAATTTATGACTTTGTAATATAGTCTGCGAAACTAGAAAACCGGATAAGGAACTCTGTTAACCCGGGAGAAGGTGTTAGGCACTCCCGGATTCCGTGGTTTTAGCACGGTCGCTCAACCGTACTTTTGCTTTTATCTGATTTCTTTATATATTTTAACTATGCATTTTTAATGCTCCGCTTTTATTTCTTAGAAGAGTTGTGACGTCACGAAAACACATTTCGAGCCGCACCGCAACCAGTACGCCTGCGACTCTAGTGTATTTCAGTTCCGCCGAGAGTAAGATTTGAGTCACATAAATGCGCACCCGCATTTAGGAAAGTAATTTACTTATAAATCGCGCCTAAAGAGTCGATCGTCTTTATTAACTTTGGGAAAGGACCGCGAAATTCACTAAACGGCCCTTCCGAGTCTAAGTTTTTTATAACGACTAATTGAGGGCCCCGCAATTGTTTGTTTAATACGGCGAGTCTCATCTCATTTTTTATTAAGGTCATACCTAACAAATACTATATTTTTCTACTTGTTTTGTCTCTAATAACAAAGAGAAATGTTAATTGTTTATCATTACCTACTAGTTTTATATTTTTGGGGCCACAAACTTATAAGAGTCTAGGATTTAGTTCATATTGGGCTTGACTACTGCCCGTGGTCCAATTTAGATCTAGTTGAAGCACAAACTTGACCATTTGTGTAAATGTTAAGCTCAATGGCCCAGAATAGTCTACTTTAGGTATTATGTAACTAGGCCCATATACTTGCTGCGTTTGGGCCATTCAATAGAGCCTTGACTCAAAATTAACCGATAGAAGACAATTTTCTTTTTACTTCACTCTCAAGTTACTTGAATTTCAGTTTGTATTCAAATTGGTTAAGCTAATTAGTTACCAGAAAATTTTGTTTTTATTCTGTTTAAGAAAATAATATTGAACATGCTTCAGATTTTTAATCTAATCTACTTGCATATTATTGATAATCAGTTTTCGTGTTAATGATCTAGATCATAGTAGATATACACGAACTAAAGTGTACTGATAATCTAATACCAACGAAGTGATATATCAATTGTCCAGATTCTTATTTTTATTTTTTAAACAAACTATTGATAAAACAGGATTTACATACTTATCTTTACAATTAACTTACTTGAACATTGAACACGATACTACTAATTCATAACTTTCGATCAAGCTACTATCATTATGCCTCTATTTATTTTTACACTGATTGTTAGTTATTATGCACTCTTAACCTGAACAAATTAACACTACTAATACATAATTTGAATTTTTTAACATGTATTTAACTGATTCATATACCCATTACGTAATATATATTTCCAGTAGACTACTTCTACTGTGATAGATTAAGGAAATATAAAGTTCACATAGTTACAGTCCATACAGTCTATTACATATTCCAGTTCTCCCTAATGAATATACATATATCTAACTAAATTTCGATATTGATTAAAATGACATGATAATTAGTAAGCTAAGCTTTATTTCTTCAATTCACGTTTACAGCTTCAGGCAATAGTGACGTACCTGGAAATCAACAAAGTAAGAGACTGGAGATCAGCTAAGTCGATGAAGCAAAGTAACAGCAGGCCAACAGCAACAAGTACCACAGCAACAACCCAACCAGTAGACACTCAGCAAACAATCAGTAGTAGTCCAAAACTAAAACAACAGCCCAAACAGACCCAAAGCAGTAGCCCAAAACACAATACTCAGCAAATAAAACACAATCAACTTCAGCAAACTAGCGATAAACAACTTCAACCAACCAGTGACAAACAACTTCAGCCAACAGAGCAAACGACCCCAAAATCTATGTAAGAGATCTCTGTGAACTTAAAACACAGTCCAATGAAACTGTAACCAAATATCCAATGGCAAACCAAGAAGAATCCAAACTCCCCACTGTCTATTCTTCTAAAGTTTCTGTATGTGTGAATGGCTATATGTTTCCGAATTATCTCTCCAAAAAATCCAGTCCTGAGCCTGTCTATATGAATGTCTAAGCCTGCTATATGAATGTCTAAGCCTGTCCTTCTCTATATCTTTCTCCCTATACTTATAGTTAAAATCAGTCCCAGGAGCCAATAGCCCTCTACAAAACAAATACCTTTGCCCATCCTCTATTCTGCTGAACCCTGATATTCCCTGGGCAGACCTGCCAATGTTTCATCACTACCTTGTGTCTAAGCATGGGATTTACTTATTAAATATTGCCTGCAACAGCCATGCCCTGCTGCAGGTTCCACTAATCCTTTCTTATGGGCAGGCTTATTAAATAACTGACTTTAATTAACTAATTAAACCCTACCGATTAGGTCCAAGCAACCCCTAATCCAGACCCAAACCAAAACACCCAGTCCCTGCCTTATGAATGGCATACGGGCAGAACCCAAAAAATGAACAATCATACCAGCCAATTAATTTTTGTCGACATTAAGTGAAACTAGACATACCAAGCAATCAGCATTGAATCAAACAGATAGAGATGAGAAATCGACCGGATAAAAGGTCTATTGGAGATGAAGAAAAAACAGAAAACTAGAAGAGGAAACAAGGGACAAACAATTCACATGATTAACACATTAAAATGAAGAAAGAAAAATAGAAATACCATATAAGATGAAACCAAAGCTCGAACGACCCCGGACCAATCTCGGATATGGCTCACATTTGGATTTTGGAGTCTAACGGAACTTAATCGAAATGTTTTCCAATGAAGACATCTCCATTAAGGTCTATTAGACCCCAATTCGTTTCGATTTTGGACCCCAAATCCCTAATTTGATTTCTAGGGTTCTTAGGCTCAGATTGGGGTTCGAGTATTTCTGGTTAGATTTGAACCAGACCAATGTTATACGGGGTATGAGGGGGGTCTGGGGAGTGATTGGTGTGAATTTGGGGTTGGTTGGAATGGTTTCGTGTTTTGCTCGAGACTTCAACTGAATATTCGAGAAGTTAGGGACCGATTCGAAGAAAAATAACAACAGATTCAGGGAGAGGGGAGTTAGGCGGTCATGCGGTGTTAATTTGGGGCTGTTTGGACAACCACCGCCGGCGGAGATGATTTCCGGCCGGCGGTGCTATGGAGGTGGAAGGCGAGGAATGTATCGTTACTGAGAGAGACGAGAAAGGGTTGGGGGGTATTGGTATACTTAAAATTAATGTTTTAATCTTGGCCGTTGGATGATGAGAATCCAACGGCCAGGATCAACAGAATGGGGCAATTAATGTGATCCGTCCGATCAATGCTGATCGACGGCTTGGATCTCCTTACTAAAAACAGAAACGACGTCGTTTGGTCTTATCTGGAGACGGGTTGGACTGGACCAGAGGTGATTCACTTGGGCCTGGCTTTTTGGGCTAAGTTGTGGCCCAAATTTGATCTCCTTACTACACTCCAAGTTGTATTATATATACATATATCTATATATACATATATCTATATATACATATATATATATATATATATATATATATATATATATATATATATATATATATATATATATATATATATATATATATATATATATATATATATATATATATATATATATATATATATATATATATATATATATATATATATATATATATATATATATATATATATATATAATTAATTTTTGGTAACAATTAACACAATTAACTACCAAATTGTACATTAAATGACCAGAATTACGGAAAAATACCCCCCTTTTTATGACTTTTCATTCTTCACAAAATAAAACTTAACTATTTCTAAGTACGGAACTAACCCTGTAAATATAAATGCGACATATTTGGTATATGTATTTTGATTGTTAACTTAAGCAAACAGACACGGACCCCCAAATGCAAGCGATAAGAAAAAGAACATGTGATCCCCAAACATTGTAAACAAACAAAAACTCTTTTATTTTTGATATTTTGGGAGTAATTCGTGCGAGGCAAAAATCACGTGCTCACAGCTGGGACTACCATGACTGCTGTGATCTTGCTGTTACTGTTGTTGCTGCTGACGCCACTGCTTAACTGATCTTCTTATTACATCGTGCTAAACGAAAAATAAGAAACTACACTAAGTTACAGTATTGCAAATTCTTATCTATCTTTTCAGCTTGATTTTGTCATGTTCCTTGCTATCCTACTGGCTTTGATGTTTCTTCACATGCTTCTTTTCTTCTGACAATTGTTATCTCGGCCTATCTTGATTGCCGAACTCCGACCGTTGGTCCATTCCTTGTGATCTTCGAACTATTTTTCTTCGAAGTTTGAATCTATGTTTTCTGACCCTTGTTGCTTTCCTTCTGATTTTGAACTTGGATTCCTGCCGGGGATTTCCGTTACACTCTGTCACTTTCTGATTGTTCACTGTCCTTATCTTAGAAATTGAGACGCCGTTCTACTTTTCCGGCGGGCTTATGACTTTATCGACAAACTCTAATCATAAATCGCCACTCCATTCCTCAGGCGGGCACCTGACCTCAACAACAAACTTTGAAAATAAACCGCCACTCCATTCTTCAAGCGGACACCTGACTTCAACAACAAACTTCGAAAATAAATCGCCACTCCATTCTTTAGGCGGGCACCTGACTTCAACAACAAACTTTGAAAATAAATCGCCACTCTATTCTTCAGGCGGGCACCTGACTTCAACAACAAACTTCAAAAATAAATCGCCACTCCATTCTTCAGGCGGGCACCTGACTTCAACAACAAACTTTTAACTTCATCCCATCCCTATCGTCTTCCTTTGCTTCCTACACCACTTTCTTCTTCCTGCATCGCCTCTTAAGCCATCCTTTCTCCTAAATTACCTTGTTTTGGAACTACTCTCCTCCTGGGTCGTGTTGTTTTCCCTCCTGACTGCTGGGGATATCTTTAGAATTGTTTACTTGCCTGCTGAGGATAATGATGCAGGGAAAATTTTCCTGTATTCCCTCCCTTCCTTTGACTCATGCGCCTGAATTTGCGCTGGGAACTCTTGTTGTAACACTCTACTTTATGGTGGGTTACTGGTTTCAAGACCTGCAATGTAAAGACTGAAGACATGCCTCTTGTTATACAGGTGGGCGCCTATTTTTATTAGCAACTTTTGAATTTAAAATGCATTTTGGCAATAATTTACGAAATATGCATAGGACAATGTAAAATAAAACAAACGTAAAATATCCTATTCGAGGGCGGATAGTCCCACCGTATCCTATTCGAGGGCGGATACTCCCATCGTATTCTATTCGAGGGCGAATACTCCCATCGTATCCTATTCGAGGGAGGATACTCCCATCGTATTCTATTCGAGGGCAAATAATCCCATCGTATTCTATTCGAGGGCAAATACTCCCATCGTATCCTATTCGAGGGCGGATACTCCCATTGTATTCTATTTGAGGGCGGATACTTCCATCGTATCCTATTCGAGGGCGAATACTCCCATCGTATCCTATTCGAGGGTGGATACTCCCATCATATTCTATTCGAGGGCGAATACTCCCATCGTATCCTATTCGAGGGTGGATACTCCCATCGTATCCTATTCGAGGGCGGATACTCCCATCGTATACTATTCGAGGGAGAATACTGCTATCGTATCCTATTCGAGGGCAGGATACTCCCATCGTATTCTATTCGAGGGCGGATACTCCCATCGTATCCTATTCGAGGGCGAATACTCCCATCATATCCTATTCGAGGGCGGATACTCCTATCGTATTCTATTCGAGGGCGAATACTCCCATCGTATTCTATTCGAGGGCGAATACTCTCATTATATTCTATTCGAGGGCGAATACTCCCTTCGTATCCTATTCGAGGGCGGATACTCCCATCGTATTCTATTCGAGGGCGAATACTCCCATCGTATTCTATTTGAGGGCGAATACTCCCATCGTATCCTATTCGAGGGCGGATACTCCCATCGTATTCTATTCGAGGGCGAATACTCCCATCGTATCCTATTCGAGGGCGGATACTCCCATTATATCAATGTTTGAAAGTGAACAAACCTGAGACGTCCTGTTCGAAGATGGACAAACCTGAAAGATCCTATTTGAAGGTGGACAAACCTGACATGTCATCTTGAATTGCCTTCCTTGTTTCTCTGAGAAAATTTTCAACAACGGCAGAAAATTTTCTGCTCCAGTATTGGTGTTCTTCCTTGTGGCATGACTTTCTGCTATCAATAGCACTTTGTTTCCCTGTTTCAAATCAAAAAAATTTGTTAGTTCAAAACATTGTGAGCGGTTGTGCCGCTCCTGTGGGGTGGTTTTTCCTTTTCCCCTTTTCCTCGCTCGGGATTCCCAAAACTTGTTGGGGAATGATTTCATTTGCTGGAGATGATATTCTTGCTGGGGATGGGTTTATTCCATTTATCCCTTCCCCGTTCTATGTTTCTCAACTTGCTTTAGGGGCTATTTTGTTGTAGATGAGATTTCCTTTCTTCCTTTACCACTCCGTGTCGTTCGACCATCTCGGAACTTGCTGAAGATAACACTGCTGGTGGATTTTCATTTCCTCAAAATTGGTGTTTCAATCTTCTGAAGGCTGTTGGAGATGACATTGGTTTAAATATTGCTTCCCTTAAGGCCTTCTTTCTTCCCTTTTCCCCAAGTGGGACTCGACTTCCGGAAAATTTTCAAAATGAAAAGAAAATTTTCTGCCCTAGTTTAATAATCTTCTTTGCACCATACTTCTCTGCCGTCAATGGCATTTCCTTGCCTCGCATAATAATTGGAAAGTTGGTGGCAAGTTTTGAAGTCATTTCTCACTATGTTTTGACTATACAGACTTTGACGGGGGAATTTTGACAAAAGGAGAAAGATAAAAAGAAACAACAAATAGAAGACAAGGGAGAACTGACTCTCTAACAAGAAACAACTATAAAAAACTTATCAACCGCGGATACCAACTCTACTGCTCATGACATGCGCATATGGCCTATCCTCCGTCGTTAATTGCCTTTCATGATTTCTGTCTCGTGATTTCCATCTGATTATCACCTTTGTTCGACTTGTAATGCCCGAAGGGTTTTCACTTTCAAGCCTCTCTCATTTTGATTTTCTCTCAGCTTTCGTCGCCTTATGGTGCCTGCGAAGGTTTTCACCGGTAAGACTCTCTCATTTGTATTACTTTTAGTTGGGTATTGGGGTGTCATTGCTAAGACTCTCTCGTATTTCCTTTCTGCTGGGAATCAGAGTGTCATATTCTGGTGAGACTCTCGTGTTTGTTTGAATTGGCCTATTTTGAAGACTGATCGGAAGGTCTTTCTTTGGACCGTAATGTGGGATTCGGATAGGACTAGAAAGAAAGGGTATTAAAGGCTCAAAACAAATTAATTCTGGGTTCAAACTTTACAACCTTCGGACCTAAATTTATTTATAATGAATACAATTTTTCTTTGCCCCAATTTCATACTTGGAGAATTCTTATTTCTTTATTTACACTATGACCGAGCTGTGAAGCGCCTACGTATCCTCTTTAAGGAATCAGGTCAAACGTAGTTCCCAATTCCCTTTTTTCAAGTTTCATTCATTTTTCTTTTTCTTTTCTTTATCTCTTTTTGTTGTTTTCTTTTCTTTTTTCTTTCTTTATCTCTTTCTTGTCTTGTCTTGTGTTTCTAGACTTTGCAACTAATTCCGAAAGAGGGTATGAAAGATTTTAAAATAAAGCTCAAAGGGTTGACGATGGATAAAGTGTTTGGATAGCAGAACAAAATGCCTTCGTCATTCTAATCTTCAAAACATGCCAAGTACAACCAACATATTCACGACATCTTCTGGTTGTGTCATGATTGATAACCATATCGTCCATTCGCCTTTTCATCTGTCATTCTAAAGTATTGTTGGACGACACTTTCATTTCGGTATCACGAGCTAACCCCGTCTTAGCATGTCCAATTTTCCTTTAAGGGTTTCTTTGTGTTTTACCTGCCCTAGTCTCACATGATTCGGGCTCCAAATAATCTCAAATCGTTTTTATTTCTTTTAAAATGACCTGATTATCTTCCAATTGCTTCATGATTAACCCTTAATATTAGGCCAAAATTATGTGCGATGCCATGTCATTAGAATCGGCGTTCAAACAAATGACAAATTTAAAGATAGAAAAACTAAACAAAAGACGACTGGGGTAATAAAAGACCGAAAGTTTCACTAAACGGAGAAAAGGTTCAAATACAAACAAGCAAACCAGAAATACAAACCTGAAACGAAACTTGATAAGACTAAGCAAATTGAAATGACCAGAATGGAAAGATAAGAGGGTTTCACTACAAGACAAAATCTAGGTCACAACCCTGGAAACAACTCGGACAAAAGAAATGACAACAAAAACAAACCACTGAAACTCCTCCTGATTACCAAGCATGACTTCTTATATACCAACTTCTGCCGATTGGTTTTGCTTTGGAATACAGATCGGGCTTCTTAATTTTCCCTTCATTTGTGTATCAATTTGATCATATGGGTCTAAGGGTGAGCCGGCAATGGATTCTGATTAATGTTGGGTGCCTCTGGTGTCTGAACCTCGATCTTATTGGTGTCAATAAGATTTTGCACTGCATGTTTCAGTTTCCAACATTTCTCGGCATCATGTCCGAGAGCCCCAGAACAATACTCACAGCTTACGGAGCGATCCATGTTTTGGGGTAGGGGATTTGGCAATCTTGGCTCAATAGGACTCAACAAACCTATCTGCTTCAATTTGTGGAACAGAGCAGTATAAGTTTCTCCCAACTCAGTGAATGTTCTTTGTGTCTTTTCCTTTCTGAAGGCATGATTCCCTTGGAAACCTGGTCCTGGAGGGTTATTGTAAGCCCTTGGTGGTGGATATGTGTTTCGGGGAGGGTGATTAGGGTGATTTGAGTGGTAGGGTCCGGCTTGGTAATGAGGTGAAGGACCTTTCGATCTGGACCAAGTACCCTCATCTACCGTTGCAACTTCTTCTCTTCTCTTCTTCCCGAATGCAACCCCTGTGCCATTCTGAATAGCTTGAGTTGTTGCTTTTAACGCGTAATAGCTCAAGATCTTATTGGACTTAAGTCCCTCTTCTATCATTCTGCCCATTTTGACCACTTCATTGAAAGATTTACCAACCGATGTCACCAGGTGACCAAAGTAATTTGGCTCCAGTGTCTGCAAGAAGTAATCTACCATCTCGTTTTCTCTCATCGGTGGATCTACCCTTGCTGCCTGTTCCCTCTAGCGGAACCCAAATTCTCTAAAGCTTTCGGCGGGTTTCTTCTCTAACTTTAGCAATGATAAGCGATCAGGGATTATTTCAATATTATATTGAAACTAGCCAATGAATGCTTGGGCCAGGTCATCCCATGTAAACCATCTGCTGGGATCCTACCTGGTGTACCACTCTAGTGCAGACCCTCCCAAGCTCTGACCGAAGTAAGCTATCAGAAGTTCATCTCTCCCTCCAGCTCCTCGTATTTTGCTGCAGAAACCTCGGAGATGGGCTACTGGGTCACCCCTCGTATAGATCAAACTTGGGCATTTTGAACCCAACGGGCAACTAGACATCTGGAAATGGGCATAAATATTTGTAAGCAACACTGACTTGGTTGCCTAAACCATGCATATTCCTGAAGGATTGCTCCAGGCTCTTAACTTTTCGAATAACTTCCTCCTACTCCAAACTTTTGATGTGCTTTTCCGGTTCTGCCGGGTTATCCCAGTGAGGTGTGTGTGAATGCGATTCAGGAGCCCTAAAGGTAGGCTCGGGAGAATAACAATGATTGTCATGGATTTGAAAAATTGGCTCACCGGACGACTTCTGTAAAGTAGCAGGTGGAGATGCCACAAAAACAGGGGTAACCGGAGGAGGAGGATTTTGTCAAGCTGGTGAAACCTGGGATGTATAGGGGTTTTCCCCTTGATAATAAGGATAGATCGATGCACTTGTCGAGGGTCAATGGGTGGACGCTCTGGTGCTGGTGTAAGAGTAGGAAGGTTTGGTGATGATCGTCCCCTAGCCCAGGCTAGGTGCATCTCTGTCATTTGCTGTCTCAACCGGTCCACCTCCTCTTTCATGATTTGTATCTCTGTTTTCTCTCCATCGAGACTTTTGCCGGGAACAAGACATGTTTGCTGGAATTGGACCTTTTGATCTAGTACGGTAATGGTGATTGGCCGGTATATTCTGTCAAGTCAACTGCTAAACTTCTCTGGAAGTGCAACAAACTTGTTAGCTCAGTGAGTTTAACAGATATGTTATCGCACGTTGGATGCAATGCACCTAATCAGTTAACTATTTCTATATGCATTCACCGCACGCGTCATTCCAGCTTTTCCTTTTCAATTATCCTTGAAAACCTCGCTTGTTATTAACCTCCTTTTTTTTCTTTTTTTTTTCTTTTTACAAACACGGCCTTTCAGCGCCTCGGGACGAAGATTATAAGGCTGTGAGGGTCAATTGACCAAAAAATCTACAAAATGACCCAAAAGTGGTTGTTTATGCAAAGTCAGCCTTCTGGCGTCCCTTTCGGGTACATTCGGCTATTTTTGAACACGGCATCACTCAACTTATTGTAGATTGAAAAATTAATTTCGATATTATTTGCTATTTTTGGCAAGGGGAGGTTGGACCCGATGAAGGTTGCCTACGTATCTCACATCATGTGAGAATCAAACCAGCGTAATTCGGTCAAATAAAAACAAACTACATCTGTAAATGAAACAAACTATATATTATTATTATTATTTTTTTCACACATTTTTTTTTAATTTTAAATTTTTTTTCTTTTTTAAGTAAAAAAACAAACTATTTTGAAACTATATATTTTTTTTAATCACACATTTTTTTTATTTTAAAACAAATGTTTTTTTTCTTTTTAAGTAAAAAAAACAAACTATTTTGAAACTATTTTTTTTATTTTAATCACACATTTTTTTTATTTTACAACAAACGTTTTTTTCTTATTAAGTAAAAAAAATATAAACTATTTTGAAACTATTTTTTTTTTCATTTTCCTCAATATAAAAAAAAACCGGTTAGCCTGCAAGTCCGAAGCAAATGAATGCGTAAAACAAACAGGATGCAGCAGGATAGTCTTTTCATTTCAGGTCACCTGTCCTAGACAGGCCCAACCCCCGTGTTGAGCCTCTCTAAGTCAATATGCACATGATGCAAATAAGCGTTCCTACTAGGGATCCGGTATGAAGTTTTGTTATACTATGTTAAAAACCTGGGTATTTGTTCTAGACCGTGTACTCGAGCGGACAATTCGAGTCGAGTAAGGAGCTCCTTTTCGGGAACCAAAAGGCCAGCCGGCTTAGAAACTTTCCGAGCTTCTTTCTTATTTTTGGGTAAGACACTAACAGAATAGGGAGTCTCAACCAGTAAGCACATCCCCATAGGTGAGAAGAGAAGGGTTTCAGCACAATTTATATATATACAGTTCAAAAAATATCAAAGCGATAAAATATCATTTTTCACATTTAAACCCAAGATAATAATAAACCAAATACAACAATTATTCAAAGCTCGAGTTCAAAAACCCTGATCTAGTGGTTCTGGGTTTATCATCTTGTTGGAAAAGGTGTCTAGACTGGCTTTTACTCGAGCGGACAACTCGAGCCGAGGAGTGTCAGTGCACCGGTAGCATGGCTTTCCAGCTTAATTGACAATGCTCCCCGCCTAAACATGTGTGACTACAAATCCTTCACCGGATGCCAAGCACCACAGCTATCTTGAGAAAACGGGCTATGTCCAGCAAATGCCCGATATTATTTTAAAGAGACTCAGAAGAAAAAAAATGGGTATCGGCACAATTTATACACAATTCAAAAAATATCAAAACAGTAAAACAATATTTAGCACATTAAATACAAACGTATAATAAACTCAGATAATAAATAAGCCAAATACAACAATTATTCCAAGCTCGAATTCTTAAACCCTGAACCAGTGGTTCTGGGTTTGTGTTCCCCAGTGGAGTCGCCATAGCTGTCACACCTCCTTTTTCTGCTGACCCGCGAGGGCGCGAGATATATAAAAGGGAGTTTTTCCAGTTAATGGACAACCAAAACGGGATTCATTTGTTGAGAGATTCGGAGTCGCCACTTGGGAGATTTATGGTGTCCCAAGTCACCGGTTTGAAACCCGTATTGAGGAAAGGTTTGACTCTATTTAACAGTCCGCAAACCAAAAATCCGGATAAGGAATTCTGTTAACACGGGAGAAGGTGTTAGGCATTGCCAAGTTCCGTGGTTCTAGCACGGTCGCTCAACTGTCGCATTTGGCTTAATTATCTGACTTTATAACTGTAAGGCCCCGAAAATTTTTTTTTTCGAGTTATTTAAGATTTCGTCGTGCTAATGTAGGCTACATTGTTTTATCTCGTGTGCAAATAAGGATTCATAATGTTATGGATACTAATTAGATAGTTTAATAAGGTTATAAGTCTTATTATAAGTGATTTGGGGTCTAAGGAGAGGCCTAAGCCTAATCCAAGATGGAAAATTGCATATTAGACGAAATCTGTAAAAGAGTGCGCACAAGACCTCACTTTGAATAATCATATATCCGGTTATATAAGTAGTTGTGTGAGGATCAACCTATCAAATTAAAGCCCTTTGAGTCTAGTTTCCAACGCAACAAACCGTTCCTCATTCGGAGGTGTATCCAGAAAGTTATGATCATTTTACTCGTCAGGTGTCGGATGCGCGAAGTCCTGCGCGAAGTGGACTTCGCGCACACTTCGCGCACCTTAGGCAGAATGCTCAGGAAAATGCGCGAAGTCATGCGCGAAGCTTGCACACTTCGCGCACCTGGGCAACACTTCGCGCACCTGGATAGTTTTAATACCCCAAAGACCGGCCTAGAGTGTTCCAAACTCATTTTTGGTGTTATGACTTGCTCTCTCAAGAGGGTTTCATCCCAAACTTCATCCCTATGATCTAAGGTAAGATTTTATAGTTCTTTGAGTAATTTCTACCCCTTAAACACTTATACTAACAAGGATTAATCTTCAAAATCCTTAGATTTTCCTTCTAATTCTTGAATTCTTCAAGAACACCTCAAGTGGAGATTCTTAAAATTCTTACAACAAGAGGTATGTCTATCATCTCCAACTACTCTATGGTGATTATTTATGTAAGATACATACATTAGAACTCATGGGAGGGTGATTGGGAGCCATGGGTTCCTAACCTAGGTTATGTTAGTATTGTAGAGGTTGTGAGATGTGTTATTGAGGTATGATTCTTGGTATGGTAGTGTTATGTATGCATGCTTGTGCAAATAGAGTTGTGGGAAGATTGATGAACATAAATAAGTAAAGATAGGGTTAGGGAATGAAGCAATTCTTGAAAAGGGGATTTGAAATCAAGATGCACAATTAGTATTTGATAAAATGCTCAAATGAGCTAGTTTCATGAATATCTTTCTAATATGTGTTTAATTTTGTTATGTCTCATAGTAGATTGGAATTGCTAGAGTTTTGGAGTGTTGTAGTAACTTAAGGAAAGCTCAATCGAGGTATGTATGGCTAATTTTGATTCTTGTGAAATCGCCCTTATGTGTAAAATTGTTTGGCATGTGTTGATTTGAGAAAATTGTATGTGACTAATTGATGTTGTTGTTGGATATTCAAAGTTGTTGTTGAACTATGAGTGTTGTGGTATGAAATATGAACCGAAAGGTAAATGAGAGTTGAATTGGGTAAAGAATTTGTGAATAATGATTATGATAGCCTATATGGCACCTTGTGGAAAAGAAAATGAAACACTTGAGAATTGGTTTATTGTGGAAAGAGATGAAACACTTGAATTATGGAAAATTGTTGAATATACATGTGTGAATATTCTTGAATGTGGAAACATTGTAACTTGGTTGTGATATTGGCTTGAGAAGTAATTGAGAACATGAAACAATGTGCAAGTTGCTTATTTGAACTTGTTGAAATTGTGTGTAGTACCTTATCTGCTGTTTGAAATTGTTGTGTTTTCAACCGTAAGGCGGGGTCGTGTTGCGCGCCGCAACGTGGTGAAATAAGGTGTGGGTTGGGGTGATAAGGGTGGCCGAGGTAATAAGGGTGGTCAGGGGCAATAAGGATGGAAAGCGATCGAAATCGCTATTGAAAATTGATACATAAATCAATAATGTGAAATTGTGAAAGGAGACAGCAGGAGAGTTTGCAACCTGTGGGGCACTGATTGCCCCTTTGTTTGACTACTTGTTCTTTACGTGATTGATTGGTTATTATTAAATTGGTTGATTGTAGAAAGTGCTTTGTGTGAGAATTATTTGAAATGAGGAAAATGTGGAAACATGGTTGGCTGGCTTAATAAATTGTTGATGTAATTTAATGGCTTGAGTTTACTTGGGACAAAGTTTGTCCATACATACCAGTACAATTCAAGTGTACCGACGTC
The DNA here is from genome assembly GCA_032618575.1 of Nicotiana noctiflora. Taxonomy (NCBI): domain Eukaryota; kingdom Viridiplantae; phylum Streptophyta; class Magnoliopsida; order Solanales; family Solanaceae; genus Nicotiana; species Nicotiana noctiflora. Next base: position 206,135 of record JASVEL010006753.1, read on the forward strand.
CCTTTTGCCGGGGGCGCTACATTCGTGTCATGATTGTAGGTGGATCAGTAGCAGGCACTTCAGCTCATCGGCAGTAGTATCCTTCTCCTTCCACCGCCCGTTTTGGTGAGCCCCTTTCTTCCTCGGGGCCTTGTGTGGTTCATGCCACTCGATTTAGATTTCATTTTGGTTTTGTAAGGTATAGCCGGAGCCTTGTTACCGGCAAGTATTGTATTTCTCTTTTTGTATCCTAGAGGCTCTGTAGACATGTAAACTGTGGGACTCCAGTCTTATGTATATATATGGTGTTATGTCGGGCGTTGTGAAAATTGAAATCTTGTTAATGAATCACTCGTATCGTTTTATTTGTTTAATGTGAAATCAATTATGATTAGTAATATATTTGGTTAATGAGAAACGGTCAACACAGGGGTAACGCGTGGGAATGAAAGGCACCCAGGTCCGCTTGACTGGGGCAACCCGGTCAGGCGCCGGTCATGTTCCTCGATTTGGGGCGTGACAAACTTGGTATCCGAGCTTAAGGTTTTAAAGTGTCCTAGGATGTCTCGGAGCCGTGTCTAGTAGTGCCCTTCTTATAGGTGTGTTGTCGACCACATCATATAAGTAGGGGGCTACACGGGCATTTAGGAAATTACCTATTTCTTTGTTAATCTATGTCGTGCGGTAAAGTGCAATGTGGAAATATCCGTGTCTAATTCGTGCCTTGTTCCCAAATTTTCAGAATATGGCACCTAAGAAGAAGGCTAGACTCGGTCTTAGGGCCAATGCCGACCCAAGTGCAGCTGTTAATCATGTACCCGATGCCGTGGGAGAGAATGACCCACCGGTCCCGAATTTGCATGGCCCATCTGTTCAAAACCCAAGTGTCCCTATTCCAGCCGCGGCAGAGGATGCCACCATTCCTCCTGCCGGTGTTCCTGACTCAGATACAGTTCCCGCTTCGGGCTCTGGTATCTCTAAAGAAGAACTTAGGGGAGCCATCCATATGTTAACACAGTTAGTGGCTGCCCAGGCCCAGAGATCCCATGATGCCCCTGCATCCTCCAGCGGACAGGGAGATTCCTTTGGCTCCAGAGTCCATCAATTCTTGCGATTGGCCCCTCCGGAATTTTCAGGCACCGATCCAGAGGCTGACCCACAGGAATTCCTTGATGAGATATACAAGACCCTCAGAGTGATGAAGGCTACAGATATAGAGGGGGTAGAGTTGGCCTCTTACAGGCCGAAGGGAGCGGCACGTTCATGGTTCGAAATGTGGGAGGATTCCCGTGAGGAAGGGAGCCCTCCGGCCAGATGGGATGAGTTCGTGGATGCATTTATGGACCACTTCTTACCTGCCGAGGCAATGGCAGCTCGTGCCACTGAGTTCGAGGTTCTCAAGCAGGGCAGTATGAGTGTTTGGGAGTATCACATGGAGTTCGTAAGGTTGTCCAAGTATGCTCCTCATTTAGTGTCGACCATGGATGCCCGGGTTCGACGGTTTGTTCGGGGCCTTAGCCCTTTGGTGGTGAATGAGGCCGCCACAGCAGCTTTGCACTCAGACATGAACTATGGGAGGATTGTGGGGTTTGCTCGGGCCACAGAGGCCAGGAAATTGAAGATTCGTGGAGAAAGAGAAAGTAGCAACAGGGCCCGATCAATGGGTCGTTCGGGGAGATCACTTCCGGGGAAGGGGTCATCGGGGCCATCCCGGTCATATGCTCGGTCCTCCGCGAGTGCACCGCTATCCGTGCACAGTCGTCAGCAGGGCGGTTACTCGAGACCCGGTTCGGACGACAGGAGGCCTCGTCGGTCCGGTCATCCCGGGGTGAGATCGCGGCGAGCGGGGAGACCTACATGCCCCAAGTGTGGGAGATTTCATACGAAACTTGCTACCTTGACCTTCCGGTGTGCTTCGGGTGCGGAGTGAGAGGTCACATTCGGCGGGACGCCGTGCACCCCGTCAGGGTATAGGTAGGGGATCTGCTCGGTCATCCGGTTCTTCAGCTGCTACATCATCGGCGCGTACTCCAGCAGCAGCAGGGCGTGGTGCAGCTAGGGGTGGAGCTCGGGGTAGGGGTGGACCTAGCCGATTCTATGCATTGAGTGGTCGCCAAAATGCCGAGGCTTCTCCAGATGTTGTTACAGGTATCCTGTCTGTTCGGACTATTGATTGCTATGCCCTTATTGATCCGGGGTCCTCCTTGTCTTATGTTACTCCATTCATTGCTTCAAGTTTTGGGATAGAACCCGAACAGCTTCGTGAGCAGTTCTCTGTGTCGACTCCTATTGGTGATTCTATTACAGCCTCACGAGTCTATAGGAATTGTGTTGTTACGGTGGGTGGTCGTGATACCACGGCCGATCTTATTGAGCTTGGGATGGTAGATTTTGATGTAATTATGGGGATGGATTGGCTCTATTCGTGCTTTGCCAAACTTGACTGTCGAACGAGAGTTATGAGGCTCGAGTTCCCTAACGAGCCAATCATTGAATGGAGAGGAAATGGTGTAGTGCCAAGGGGTAGGTTTATTTCCTACCTTAAGGCTTCGAAGATGATTAAGAAGGGGTGTATCTATCACCTGGTTTGGGTAACGGACACCACCTCAGATGTGCCTATCCTCGAGTCCGTGCCAATTGTGAATGAATTTCCTGAAGTGTTTCCAGATGAGCTTCCAGGCATCCCGCCGGATAGGGAGATTGATTTCGGGATCGATGTAATGCCAGATACTCAGCCAATATCCATTCCACCATACAGAATGGCGCCAGCAGAGTTAAGGGAGTTAAAGGAGCAGCTGAGGGATTTATTAGAGAAAGGGTTCATACGACCGAGTGTGTCGCCGTGGGGTGCTCCGGTTCTCTTTGTCCGAAAGAAGGATGGGTCACTTCGAATATGTATTGATTATCGGCAGCTTAACAAAGTCACCATTAAGAATAAATATCCATTGCCTCGAGTGGATGATCCGTTTGACCAATTGCAGGGAGCGAGGTTCTTCTCAAAGATTGATTTACGGTCCGGGTACCACCAGTTGAAAATCAGGGAGCAGGATATTCCTAAAACCGCCTTCAGAACTCGTTATGGTCACTTTGAGTTTTTGGTTATGTCTTTTGGGCTAACCAATGCCCCAACAGCTTTCATGGACCTTATGAATCGGGTTTTCAAGCCATTCCTAGATTCCTTTGTGATTGTATTCATTGACGACATTCTCATCTACTCTCGGAGCAGGGAAGATCATGCCATTCACCTCAGAGCAGCATTGCAGACCCTTCTTCAGCATCAATTGTATGCCAAGTTCTCAAAATGTGAGTTTTGGTTGGAGTCCGTAGCTTTTCTAGGGCATGTTATTTCCAGTGAGGGAATTATGGTGGATCCTCAGAAGATTGCGGCAGTGAAAGATTGGCCTAGACCCACGACCCCGACAGAGATTCGCAGCTTTTTGGGTCTGGCAGGTACTATCGGAGGTTTGTAGAGGGATTCTCAACCCTCGCCTCCCCATTGACTAAATTGACGCAGAAAGCAGTTAAGTTCCAGTGGTCCGAAGCATGTGAGAAAAGTTTCCAAGAACTGAAGTCAAGATTGACCTCGGCACCAGTATTGGCCTTGCCAGAAGGCAGAGAGGGATTTGTAGTCTATTGTGATGCCTCCAGAGTCGGTTTGGGATGTGTATTGATGCAGCACGGAAAGGTCATATCTTACGCTTCCAGGCAACTCAAGAATCACGAGAAGAATTATCCGACGCATGATTTGGAACTTGCAGCTGTTGTGTTTGCCTTGAAAATATGGCGACACTATCTTTATGGAGTTCATGTAGATGTGTTTTCGGACCACAAGAGCCTCCAGTATTTGTTCAAGCAGAATGAGCTGAATCTGAGACAGCGGCGGTGGTTAGAATTACTCAAGGACTATGATATGGACATATTGTACCATCCAGGGAAGGCAAATGTGGTAGCCGACGCTCTTAGTCGGAAATCCATGGGTAGTTTGGCTCATTTGGGTGTGGATCAGAGACCCCTGGCTCGAGAGGTCTACCAATTAGCCAGCTTGGGGGTTCGTATTTCGGCGTCGGACGAGGGGGATATCTTGGTGCATAATGGAGCAGAATCATCATTGGTCGCGGAAATCAAGGAAAAACAGTTCATGGATCTAGCATTGGTTCGGGTGAAGGAAGCAGTCATGAATGACAAGACCTCAGCATTTGTACTCAGGAGCGAAGATGGTGTATTGCGGTGTCAAGATAGGCTATGTGTTCCGGATGTGGACGAGCTTCGGGAAAGAGTGATGGCAGAGGCTCATACTTCCAGGTATTCTGTGCACCCCGGTTCAACGAAAATGTATCACGATCTCAAGGAGATTTATTGGTGGAACGGTATGAAAAGGGATGTGGCAGGCTTTGTAGCTAAATGTCCGAACTGTCAACAAGTGAAGGCCGAGCATCAACGGCCTGGTGGATTAACTCAGCTTATAGAAATACCAAGGTGGAAATGGGAGATGATCAATATGGATTTCGTGGTGGGGTTACCTCGCACTCAGCGTAAGTTCGATTCAGTATGGGTGATAGTAGATCGACTCACCAAATCAGCTCACTTCCTGCCTGTCAAGTCCACTGATACCGCGGAGCAATATGCAAGATTGTACATCAAAGAGATAGTAAGGCTTCATGGCACTCCACTTTCTATTATCTCGGATCGCGGGGCTCAGTTCACCGCTAACTTTTGGAAGAAGTTTCAGCAAGGTTTGGGAACTCAGGTGAATCTCAGCACAGCTTTCCATCCACAGACCGATGGACAGGCCGAGCGGACCATTCGGACGCTTGAAGATATGTTGCGGGCTTGTGTCTTAGATTTTAAAGGTAATTGGGATGAACACTTGCCACACTGATAGAATTTGCTTATAATAACAGCTATCATGCTAGCATTCAAATGGCCCCGTTTGAGGCATTGTACGGGAGAAGATGTAGATCGCCAATCGGGTGGTTTGAGGTAGGTGAAGCGGAATTGCTAGGGCCAGATATGGTGTACGAAGCTATGGAAAAGGTCAAGGTTATTCAGGAGAGAATGAAAACAGCACAAAGTCGTCAAAAGTCCTATGCAGACGTTCGTCGAAGGGATTTGGAGTTTCAAGTCGACGATTGGGTGTTCTTGAGGGTATCTCCTATGAAGGGAGTCATGCGGTTCGGAAAGAAAGGGAAATTGATCCCTAGGTATGTCGGGCCATATCGGATCATTCAAAGGGTTGGTCAAGTTGCTTATAGGCTAGAGTTGCCTCCTGAGATGTCATCAGTGCATCCGGTATTCCATGTGTCCATGTTGAAGAAAGTGATTGGAGATCCATCCACCATCATGCCAGTCGAAGCTATAGAGGTTAATGAAGATTTGTCATATGAAGAAGTTCCGGTTGCCATTCTTGATAGGCAAGTCCGTAAGTTGAGAAATAAGGAAGTTGCCTCTGTTAAAGTATTGTGGCGAAGTCAACAAGTTGAGGAGGCCACATGGGAAGCAGAAAAAGAGATGAAGGAAAAGTACCCCCATTTGTTCGATCAAGCCTAGAAGAAATTAGGTGACCCTCCTACTCCTAGTAACTGTCATCTTGCCTAAGTTGTTTCCCTCTTAGTATTAGTAAAGTCTCCTTTATTTGTAATGAGTTAAATGTGTTGTTACCTTGGGTCACTTGAACCGTTCTTGATAAATGAAAGCCTTATGAAGATTTACGTGTTTAATAAACAACTAATAGTAAGTGTAGATTGGTAATGGTTTGTTAAGTGTACATGGTGTGTTAAAATGGTTAAATAAGGTGAAAATTCATTGAAGTGACTAGTTATGTGCAATTGTAACAATGTGATAGAATATGTGCATTCGTTGAGATAAGAAAGTGTATACCAGTTGTGAAAGGTGTTGTATTTGTGTATTGTTGTTTGGTAATATGTTTCGGGGGCCCTCTGACAGGTGGATATGTCCATAATACAAAGGAAACTCTGGCGAAATTTTTCTAGAATATAAGAGTTAGTCAAAATTTTGATAGTTTGCATAGCATGTCTTTCAAAGCCAACTCATTCTCAAATCCTCATTCGAGGACGAATGATCTTAAGGGGGGGAGGATGTAAGGCCCCGAAATTTTTTTTTTCGAGTTATTTAAGATTTCGTCGTGCTAATGTAGGCTACATTGTTTTATCTCGTGTGCAAATAAGGATTCATAATGTTATGGATACTAATTAGATAGTTTAATAAGGTTATAAGTCTTATTATAAGTGATTTGGGGTCTAAGGAGAGGCCTAAGCCTAATCCAAGATGGAAAATTGCATATTAGACGAAATCTGTAAAAGAGTGCGCACAAGACCTCACTTTGAATGATCATATCTCCGGTTATATAAGCCCTTTGAGTCTAGTTTCCAACGCAACAAACCGTTCGTCATTCGGAGGTGTATCTAGAAAGTTATGATCATTTTACTCGTCAGGTGTCAGATGCGCGAAGTCCTGCGCGAAGTGGACTTCGCGCACACTTCGCGCACCTTAGGCAGAATGCTCAGGAAAATGCGCGAAGTCATGCGCGAAGCTTGCACACTTCGCGCACCTGGGCAACACTTCGCGCACCTGGATAGTTTTAATACCCCAAAGACCGGCCTAGAGTGTTCCAAACTCATTTTTGGTGTTATGACTTGCTCTCTCAAGAGGGTTTCATCCCAAACTTCATCCCTATGATCTAAGGTAAGATTTTATAGTTCTTTGAGTAATTTCTACCCCTTAAACACTTATACTAACAAGGATTAATCTTCAAAATCCTTAGATTTTCCTTCTAATTCTTGAATTCTTCAAGAACACCTCAAGTGGAGATTCTTAAAATTCTTACAACAAGAGGTATGTCTATCATCTCCAACTACTCTATGGTGATTATTTATGTAAGATACATACATTAGAACTCATGGGAGGGTGATTGGGAGCCATGGGTTCCTAACCTAGGTTATGTTAGTATTGTAGAGGTTGTGAGATGTGTTATTGAGGTATGATTCTTGGTATGGTAGTGTTATGTATGCATGCTTGTGCAAATAGAGTTGTGGGAAGATTGATGAACATAAATAAGTAAAGATAGGGTTAGGGAATGAAGCAATTCTTGAAAAGGGGATTTGAAATCAAGATGCACAATTAGTATTTGATAAAATGCTCAAATGAGCTAGTTTCATGAATATCTTTCTAATATGTGTTTAATTTTGTTATGTCTCATAGTAGATTGGAATTGCTAGAGTTTTGGAGTGTTGTAGTAACTTAAGGAAAGCTCAATCGAGGTATGTATGGCTAATTTTGATTCTTGTGAAATCGCCCTTATGTGTAAAATTGTTTGGCATGTGTTGATTTGAGAAAATTGTATGTGATTAATTGATGTTGTTGTTGGATATTCAAAGTTGTTGTTGAACTATGAGTGTTGTGGTATGAAATATGAACCGAAAGGTAAATGAGAGTTGAATTGGGTAAAGAATTTGTGAATAATGATTATGATAGCCTATATGGCACCTTGTGGAAAAGAAAACGAAACACTTGAGAATTGGTTTATTGTGGAAAGAGATGAAACACTTGAATTATGGAAAATTGTTGAATATACATGCGTGAATATTCTTGAATGTGGAAACATTGTAACTTGGTTGTGATATTGGCTTGAGAAGTAATTGAGAACATGAAACAATGTGCAAGTTGCTTATTTGAACTTGTTGAAATTGTGTGTAGTACCTTATCTGTTGTTTGAAATTGTTGTGTTTTCAACCTGTAAGGCGGGGTCGTGTTGCGCGCCGCAACGTGGTGAAATAAGGTGTGGGTTGGGGTGATAAGGGTGGCCGAGGTAATAAGGGTGGTCGGGGGCAATAAGGATGGAAAGCGATCGAAATCGCTATTGAAAATTGATACATAAATCAATAATGTGAAATTGTGAAAGGAGACAGCAGGAGAGTTTGCACCCTGTGGGGCACTGATTGCCCCTTTGTTTGACTACTTGTTCTTTACGTGATTGATTGGTTATTGTTAAATTGGTTGATTGTAGAAAGTGCTTTGTGTGAGAATTATTTGAAATGAGGAAAATGTGGAAACATGGTTGGTTGGCTTAATAAATTGTTGATGTAATTTAATGGCTTGAGTTTACTTGGGACAAAGTTTGTCCATACATACCAGTACAATTCAAGTGTACTGACGTCCCTTTTGCCGGGGCGCTACATTCGTGTCATGATTGTAGGTGGATCAGTAGCAGGCACTTCAGCTCATCGGCAGTAGTATCCTTCTCCTTCCACCGCCCGTTTTGGTGAGCCCCTTTCTTCCTCGGGGCCTTGTGTGGTTCATGCCACTCGATTTAGATTTCATTTTGGTTTTGTAAGGTATAGCCGGAGCCTTGTTACCGGCAAGTATTGTATTTCTCTTTTTGTATCCTAGAGGCTCTGTAGACATGTAAACTGTGGGACTCCAGTCTTATGTATATATATGGTGTTATGTCGGGCGTTGTGAAAATTGAAATCTTGTTAATGAATCACTCGTATCGTTTTATTTGTTTAATGTGAAATCAATTATGATTAGTAATATATTTGGTTAATGAGAAACGGTCAACACAGGGGTAACGCGTGGGAATGAAAGGCACCCAGGTCCGCTTGACTGGGGCAACCCGGTCAGGCGCCGGTCATGTTCCTCGATTTGGGGCGTGACAATAACATGCTTCAACTTATGTGCAAATTTTAACTTTCAACCGCTTCTGATTATTATTTACAAGAATTACAACGTCATGAAAATGTATTTCGGATCACACCGTACCAGTACGCCTGTGACCTTTAACGCATTTTGACTTGGTTGAGATTTGGATTTGGGTCACATAATTGTGCACCCGAGTTTAAGGAGATAGCATTATTAAATACGCGCCTAAAGATACTAACGCGATATTGTTTTGGGAATGCTGTGAAATCCGCTAAACGGATATTTTGGTGCACAAAATATTCTATATATATATATATATATATATATATATATATATATATATATATATATATATATATATATATATATATATATATATATATATATATTTATGAGGCCCAATGCATGAATTGATTTGCTATGTATCACAATAAATCCAAACAAACTTAGCTGTTTTTTTTCGTATGTAGCCATATTCATATACTGTCATATAAAGGACATTCATTTTCTATTTTTGATATAAACAATTATAACTAAGTGTGACTCTACAGCGTAAGCATAGACTGAAAATAGACGAGCTGGAATCAATTACTAGAACAGTGTATCAAAATAAATATTTTTAAAGAGATTAACGAAAATTACAGTCTTATTATCCAAATATAATTGATCTATTTCTTTATAAATTCAGGTAGTCCAATTCTTAACCATAACTGTCAAGCAATTCTAATATTCATAACAAACTTCTTATGTATTCAAAATTCATAACATCCACCTGTCTTAATCTTTAAATCTCAACAAAAAAAATATCAAATTACAGTCCCCGATACATGCTTCACTAATGAACTACTGATTTCTTATGTATTTAAAACCAATGAACTACAACTAATAGATTTATAAAAACAACTACAGTTTCAACTTCAGCAGTTAGCAATCTAAATAATTCCTTGATTCATACTTCACAATCCCAATCAATCAAACTACACATACTTATACAGTTAAAACTCAACAACCACATAATACTCATCAAAATTGAATACTCGACAGATTCCATTTCTTTTCAAACAGGAGGCTACATGATGTTGAGATCCAAAATATGTACCTGGATATTGAAGAGCAAAGAAGGAAATCAGTGAGAAAACAGCAGCAGCAATAACAGCTTCTAGCAACCAAATAACAGTCTACCACAACACTCCAAATCAAATTCAAAGAGCCGAGAGGTTTGGAAACCAAACAAGATCAATAGAATAACCCCAAAAATAATACCAAGAGTCAAATTTGAAACTAGGATTTGAAATGCAAACAGCCAGAAATGATACGAGAAGTGGTAATGAAACAATAACCTTTCTCTTTCAATTCTCAAAACTCTCCAAAACTCACTGCTTTTCAAAAAAAAATGTTCTTAATATCTATGTCTCTCTCAGATTATGAAAACTCCCCTGTGTTTCAAAACTCCCCTGTGTTTCAAAACTCTCCAGTTTTCAGAATTCTTCCTTAGACTCTCACTATTTTTTCCTTAAACTCTCCTATCCTCCTAAAACTCACAGGCTCTATCCTCTCTCCCTATTCAGTTTTCCAGAATTGTCTCTCTATCCCCCCTTCAATTATGTTTTTCTCTTCTCTTTTATAACCAAAACAGAACCTTCTATTCAATTCAACAACTCACCTTCCAGCCTGTATTCCTCCCTCCATGTGCCATCACTTTTAACCCTTTAACCATTCTCCTATGTGTATTCTGATTTTACAACTGACAAAGCACTTAACAGACTTAAAAAAAACATAATTTGGCCCTGATATTCTCTGACTTTCCACTCTCAAAACAACAGTGTGCTCCCCCACTAGAATCCACTCACAAACCCCTTTTCATTATAGAACTATTTTATTAAACTATATCAATGCCATGCTGAATCAGGCATGCCTGATTATCACATGGCTTCCATTTGGTTCAAATAGTTTAAATTTAAGTTCAATTATAACTATCAAAAAGGCAATTTCCAATCAAATTCACATTCAAGTTCACTGCCCCATCGTTCTACCAATCGAACTTATGCTTCTACATGACGACATTCAATTTTTCGATTACAACACGTATCAATAACAGTCAATCGCAACAACAGTGATTCAAGCAATTCTCGGCCAATGCTAGAAAAATACAAAGCTAACTATTCGACGATGCTAATCGACACGAATACGTATTCTACATCATACGTAATAAAATAAACAGAAACAAAAAACAATTGACCAAATAAACGGGTCTTTGAGTTTGGAGAAGAAAGAAAAAACAGAGAAAACAACAAAAAAAGGAATGAAATCACCAAAATGACTGTACTATACAAAAATAAAAATAGAAAAACAAGAAAAGAAAATACCTTAAGAAATCCGAAACTCAAAGGCTTGGGAACAATTTGTACTTTGAAAATTTTGAGGCTAAATGGACTTTAATCGAGTGTTCTCAAGTGAGAACACTTCGACTAAAACCTATTGAACCGCCAAAATTCTTCAAAAACGGCTCGAGATTCCTCTAGGGCTCTTGGGGCTCGATTTGGGGTTCGAGTGGTTTGGACTTGATTCGAACCAATTGGTTTGTGGATTCGGATAGAGGGGGAGAAGGGGGGCTTGTGGTGTCGTTTTGGTGGTCGGCGGCATTGTTGCCGCCGGGTTTTGGGCGAGGGAAATGTCCGGCGGCAAGGGTTTATTTTAGGGGTCGTTTGGGCTCTTGCTCTCTAGAGATGAAAGGTTGATATGGGGAGTTACAGGGGTTTGGGATGTTTTAGGGTTTTGGTATATTAAAAATAAAATAATCAATCTTAGCCGTTAGATTAAAAAAATCCAACGGCTGTGATCAATTGTCAAATGAAACGGGGCTGGGCAGACGGGTATTGGGCCTTGGATTGATTTGGTTTGGGCCTGATGAGGGACGGTTTGGGCTTGTGAAAACAAAGGCCCGATCCGAGTTTCTCTTCTTTTATTTGATTTTGTTTCCTTTATTTTTCTTTTTTTTTCTAAATAAATTTTTAAATGTAAACTAAAAACCTAATGCAAAAAATTATAAAAATCCTAACTAATTCACAAATAATAGATTGATGCTTAATAAAAATTATCATACGTTATAAAATAACAAATTAAAATAAAATTACACAATTGGACCTTAAATGGTAAAACATGCAAAATATATATATATATATATATATATATATATATATATATATATATATATATATATATATATATATATATATATATATTTGTTATTTTTCATTTTAAGGTAAAACAAACTTAATTACTTTAAATTACAAACATGAATTTATATGGCAAAATGCAAACATTTTTGTATTTTAATTTAATTTAAATAATAGACATGCACACGCAAAAATACAAATAATAAGAGAAAAATAACACAAAAATCACGCACAACAAAAAACTATTTTATTTTTGAATTTTTGGAGTAATTCTCATGTAGGGCAAAAATCACGTGCTCACAGAAACAGTGTTGGGTTGTTTCCTCCCTAGGTTCAGCACAGCACCAACATTTAGATGGCATTAGGTATCCAACTCTCTTATAGAACTCATCCAAAGGAAGTTTGTTTTTCCACACCTTCCACATGAATAATGCTACTTGTATGGCAAACCTTTCACCCAAATATTCTTGTATGCAGCCATTGGGTCTGCTCTTCTTCTAAGATAGTCCCAGGCTGATTTAACACTGAAAAAACCTTTAGGTTCCAGCATCCAAACAGGGGTATCCAAGAATCCTTGAACTACATGTGGTCTTATATTATCAAGAATATGTTCTGCAAATTCCTGGGGCAGAACTTCATGAAGTTTCTCAGCATTCCAATCCCCTTCTTCTACCACATCCCACACATTATGAACAACCTCATCAACACCAAAATTTTGAGGGACTAAGTAGTATAATTTCCCCAGAGTTGTCCAGTTATCATACCAGAATAGTGAAGAGCCCATTCTCAGATTCCACTTTATCTGGTGTTCAATTAAATCTCTACATTCTAGCATCTTCCTCCAAACATGTGAACCTTCTCTCCAAGGTACTATCACTGAATTCATCTTCTTACAATATTTCTGGTTCATAAATGAACTCCATAGGCTGCTGTGATTAGTCCTGTAGTTCCACCACAATTTGCAGAATAAGGCTCTAGCTACATCATGTAATGATCTGAATCCAATCCATCCCTCTTCATATGGCATACATAATGTATTCCATGATGCCTAGTGTCTATTGTTGCCTGTGACTCAACTGCTCCAACAGAATTGAGCAAAAATCTTATGTAGCCTATTAATCACATTGTTTGGAGGGTTAACAGCTGATAACAAATGGATTGGCATGCTTTGTAGTACATGTGCAATCAAAACTGCCCTTCCTCCTATAGATAATAACTTGCTTTTCCATGTTTGGAGTTTTTCTAGAACCTTTTTAATCATAGGTTGATAATACTCCATTTTCCTTCTAGTATAGAATATGGGGCATCCCAGATAGATTATAGGAAATTCCTGCCTTCTTATGCCTGTGCACTGCTCCACCCTGTTAGCCACCTCTATATCTGCTAGGTGATAAAGATACACAGCAGATTTTGCCTTATTTATTAGTTGTCCAGATGTTGATTCATAGTCTGCTAATACTTTCATAATCAGACCAAGAGAAGTAGAGTCTGAAGATGAAACTATAATAGTATCATCTGCATAGGCAAGGTGGTTAATTTTAGGACTCCACTTAGGATCCCAAATCCACAGAAGGCTGGATTATCATGTAGAGCATTTAATCCCCTAGACAAAGCTTGTGCTGCTAGAATGAAGAGAGTAGGATATAATGGATCTCCTTGTTTCACTCCCTTTGTAGATTTGAAAAAACCATGAGCTTGGCCATTTATGAGCACTGAATACCAATTATTGACACAATTCCAAACACCATGCCTATGAATCTTTTTGTGAAGCCCATCTTCCTCAAGACTTTTGTTAGAAACAACCATGAGAGCCTGTCATATGCCTTGGTCATATCTAGTTTGATGATGACATTTGGCCCTGCCTTTGTTCTAAGTCTCATATCAGTCACAATTTTCTCAGTGAGGAGAATGTTTTCAGCCATGCTTCTGCCCTTTACAAAACCTGCTTATTCATCTGATATCAATAGGAGAAGTGTGCCAACTAGCCTTTCATGTAGTACCCTTGAGATGACCTTATTGGAGAAATTGCTGAGACTTATGGGCCTTAGATCAGAAAATATAGATACTTCCTTTTTCTTAGGTAGTCACACAAAATTTGTGTGAGTTACACATTTAGGGAGATCATGGCCATTAAAGAAGGCTCTTAACATATCAAACATATCATCACCAATTATGTCCCAGCATGCCTGGTAAAATTTACATGTGAATCTATCTGGACCACCTGCACTATCACCATTCAGGCCAAAAACTGCTCCCTTAACTTCCTCTCTTGTTGGTTGTTTTATAAGTTCTGCATTCTGGTCCTCATTAATGAGGAAAGGCACCCTATCAATGATATGAAATGAGGTTGGAATTGCAGCTTTAGTGAATTGTTCCTCAAAAACCTTAATAGCTTCAGCAGCTATTTGATCATCCTCCTCTATCCAAGTTCCCTAAATGTTTTGAATTCTATTAAGCTGCAACTTCTTCCTTCTTCCCCTTACTTGAACATGAAAAAATTTAGTATTCCTGTCTCCCTCTTTGAACCAAACCATTCCTGCTTTTTGTCTCCAGAACTTGTCCTCTAGAGCTAGAAATTTAATCAACTCTGCTTGTACTTTTTGCAGCCTTTGTATGTTTAGCTTTGTAGGATTAACTTCAAATTCAGCCACATGGACAATCACCACCTTCAATTGTGAAAGTGCTTTCTTTACCTTCTTCAATTTGTGATTGAAGAGAATGTAATGACTTGCACTGAAGTCTGTTGTCCAGTTATCTTTGACCACCTGTTTAAAGCTTTCATGTTCCACCCAAAAATTCAAAAATCTAAATGGCTTTTTCACATGAGGATTCTCTATGTCACATTTAATCTGTATAGGGTTGTGATCTGATCCTATCTTGGGTAGATGCTGAATTTCTATCCCTGAAAAGGTCTGCTGAAACTCTGAATTAGCTAGACATCTATCCATCCTTTTAAAAATACAGTCTTCATCTGCCCTCCCATTCCACCAAGTAAAGATACTACCCTTGAATCCAAGATCTGTTAGGTTGCAAGTGTTAATGCAATGCCTAAAATCATCAATTTCATTAATATGGACCGGTAAACCACCAAATTTCTCACCGTCGTCCCATATGACATTAGAGCCTCCTCCAACTAGCCATGGTGTATTCATGTCACTTTCCATATAGTACAGTGAGTCCCATAATTCAATTCTCTCTATAGCATCACATTTAGCATATACTAGTGTGAGGACCAATTCCACATGTGTTTCTGTCTGAAAAAGCCTTAGAGTTAGCTGTTGTACCATGTTGTAGAGAATTGTTACTTCATAGACTTCATCAATGAATGCCCATATCTTATTTGAAACATTAGCAATTGCTTGTGCAAATCCTATTCTTCTTCTGTACTTCTCTAATGTTCTTGCTTGTTGCATTGGTTCCATCAAGCCAATAAACTCAAAATTATTTCTCATATGTAATTTGGTCAGCATTTCAAAAGCTTGTTGAGTATTTACTGACCTTATGTTCCAAATTAGTGCATCCATTAATGTTTGGATTGGGTAAGGGACAGATTCCTCCTTGTTTGTACTCCCCCAGAGGGTACAGTTGTGGCCTCTTTTGGAGTTTTCCTCCTTCCTTTTGCTGCAGCTTTGGCCCTTTCAAGAACTCTAGGTGATAAGTCTCCTTGCCTCCCTATGTTTTGAAAATTTTGTTCCGTGGATTCCTCATCTAGATCTTGCCCTGCCCTTGTATCTCATTCTTCTACATTTGTAGCATGTTCTTCACGAACATGAGTCACATCCTACATGTTGTGTAGCAGTGGTACTACTGTCTGTTTGCTTTGTTTATACTCTGCAATTGCTCTTCTTTTTGTCGAACCTTTGTGATCATTGCCTCTGATGCTTGAGTGGTCTTTTTTTCTCCTTTCTGTTTCTAATGCTTGACTTGTCTAACCTTGCGTGGGGGATTTTCTTCCCTAGGATATATATGTGTTGATTTAAATGCCTTTTACTCTAGGTGACGGGCATGTACTTGCGCAAATTGTTGAAACCATGATGCCACCCTTCTTTGGAACACATTGGAATGGGGAGGTCCATGAACTATCCGATATTAGGTAGACTACACTGGCATCCAACCACTTGATAACCTCCTTCTTGACCACTTCTTGAATAGCTTCATTTAATTTTCTTTGGTGTTCAAGTGATGGCCTTGAATCATCCTCCAAAATGATCTTGTGCATGCAAAAGACGGGGCTTATGCCCTGTCTGCCAAGGTCCATCCAATCGCCCACTTGCACTTTTGTAAAACTGCCAAAGTGGCATCCACCTGCAAGTTAGTTAAGCAAGACGAAAGGATAACATGTAAAGTGAAATTGGGACCCAAGTACTCATACCTGAGGTGATAAGGAAGTGGTTTCAACTCCAACATCGGCGGCTCCTCAATAGATGGCTTTGTTGGAGGGGTCTTGCGATTCTCAAGGTCCAATGACAACTTTCTCGGCTCATAAGAGTACGAGCCCATACCATGAAAAGCATTAACACATTCAATTCTTCTGGCATCATAATTAGCTTCCATGTTCAAAAGCACCGCTTCAAGTGGGTCTTCAACATTGATCATTGTGCTTGTGTCATCCACTATCACTCCTATGACAATGTCGACAAACGAACAAACTTCAGTACTATTAGGTTGCCATATCGATTTACACACATGGAAAACTACTTTTTCATCACCAACCCAGAAAGTCAACTCTTCCACCTCGACGTCAACCAAAGCTTTCCCAGTTGCTAAGAAAGGCCTTCAAGAATGATTGGGACCTCAAAGTCCACCTCACAATCAAGAATCACGAAGTCGGTCGGCAAAATGAACTTGTCAACTCGAACAAGCACATCGTCGATAATACCCAAAGGCCGTTTCATAGACCTATCTTCCATTTATAGCCGCATTGATGTCGAGCGAGGTTGCCAAATCCCCAAGGTTTTGAACACTGAATATGGCATTAGATTGATGCTCGCCCCCAAATCACATAGGGCTTTTACAAAATCGGCCCTTCCAATAGTGCATGGGCTGGTGAATGCTCTGGGATCTTCAAGCTTTGGAGCCATGGAGTGCTGTATCGAGCTCACTTGATGTTTCATTTTGATCATCTCACATTCCATCGATCTCTTCTTCGTGACCAAATCCTTCATGAATTTTGCATACCCGGGCATTTGTTCTAGCGCCTCCACGAAGGGCACATTTATGGTCAAGCTCTTCATCATGTCAATGAATTTTTTAAACTGGTTATCACTCTTTTGTTTCACCAAACATTAAGGGTAAGGCGGAGGAGGCCTAGGCAATGGTGCCTTGGCCTTTTGCACTTCCGGCTCGGGCATATCTATAACATGTTCCCTAGACGGGTTCATGCTCTCTTGAGTCTCCTCTTAAATTTCTTGAATGTCAATTCTCACCTCATCTCTTGCACTTGTCTTCACACCATCATCAACCCCCGTAGGCATATAAAAACTAGGCAACTCATCTTCTTCCACTATGGCTTGATTCTTTCTTGAGGCATTCACTTCACCGCCTCGTCCACTCCTTGTGGTCACCACCATTACGTGGTTGTTTTGCCCACCCTTAGGATTCACCACCGTGTCACTTGGTAGTGCACCATTTGGGCGAGTATTTAGGGGTTGTGAAATTTGTCCAAGTTGTACTTCCAAGTTGCGGATGGAATATTATGTGAAGCAAATTGCGCATCTGAATCTTGATTCCTTTTCATTATTTGTTCAAACATCACTTCGATCCTTCCAAATTCATTGCCCAATGAACTTGGCCCTTGTTGTTGATAAGGTGGTGGGTTGTTTGGATGTTGAAACATCGGGGGCCTTTGAAATCCTTCCCCCCGATTAGCTTGGCCTCCATTGTTAATGTTCCAATTGTTATTCTAATTATTTTTATTTCCACTCCAATTGCCACTATTATTGCCTTGATTGCCCCAATTGCTTTGATTACCCCCATTCCAAGTTCCGCCGCCTTGGGGTTGATTATTATTGTTCCAATTGCCTCCACCTTGTTGATTATTCCAATTCCCTTGAGACCGCCATTGTTGGTTGCTTTGATTTCCTCTATTCCCTTGAAAGTTGTTCACATATTGGCAATCTTCGTCTTGCTCATCATAACATTCATTTGAATACCCACTACTATCATCATAATTTTCACAAGCTCCTTGTTGTTGTGGCTCCCATTGCCTTCTCTTCATCATGTTTACCCCTTCCATTGCATTGACTTGTCTTGGATTATGCACTTGTTGCAATTGTGCTTTTACTAATTGATTCACGGTGGTTGTAAGTTCTGCTATGGCTTGGCCGTGGTCATGTAACTCTTTGTGCAGGTGTATAACATTTGGATCACCTTGAGGAACATTCGCCCGACTTTGCCATGCCGATGAAGTATCGGCCATCTCATCAAGTACGCCACATGCTTCATTATACGGGAGCTTCATGAAATTGCCTCCCGACAATTGGTTAACAATGCATTGGTTTGTTGGGTTGATACCTCTATAGAACGTCTGTTGGATCATAACATCATTCATGTCGTTATTCGGACACTCATTTACCATGGTTCTAAACCTCTCCCATATTCCATGCAATGGCTCCGTGGGTTCTTGTTTGAAGGCTAAAATCTCATCAAGGAGCATCGCCATATGACTCGGGGAGAAGAACTTTGCAATGAATTTGTCTGCATATTCGTCCCATGTGGTAATTGAATGATTCGGTAACCTCTCAAACCAATTGAGCGCTTTACCCCAAAGAGAGAACGAGAAAAGCCTCAACCTTAAAGCATCTTCGAAAATATCGGTTTGCTTAGTTCCCCAACAAGTATCCATGAATCCCTTCAAGTGCTTGTATGCATTTTGATCGGAGGCACCCGTGAAATACCCTCGTTGTTCAAGAAGCGTCAACATCACATTTGTAATTTGGAAGTTCCCCGCACGGTTTCGGGGAGGAACTATTGCACTTGCGTAACCTTGGTTGGGAAGAACCCTTGGAGCAACTCTTGGTGGAGGCGGAGGAGGGTCTGGGATTGCATCAATAGGATTAGCATGTGTTTCTACCTCTCCTTGGTATTTGTGATCAAATCCAAACAATGTTGAAACTTGATCGCAATCACCACCTTTGTCAGCATATCAGCAGGATTATCCATAGTATGAATTTTCTTCACCGTGACTCCACCTTCTTCTATGATTTCTCATATAAAATGATACTGAACATCAATGTGCTTCGTCCTTGCATGATAAACTTGGTTCTTCACTAATTGAATAGCACTTTGACTATCACAAAAGATTATGATACTTTTTTGTTCAACACCAAGCTCCTTTAGCAATCCTTGAAGCCAAATTGCCTCCTTCACAGCCTCTATAATGGCCATGTACTCTGCCTTTGTTGTAGACAAAGCAACTGTTGACTGCAAAGTAGACTTCCAACTAACTGGTACCTTTGCAAAAGTAAACACATAACCAGTAGTTGATCTTCGTTTGTCGAGATCACCCGCAAAATCCGAGTCACAATATCCAACTACAGACTGATTGCCTTCCTGCTCAAAAATTAACCCGACATCTACAGTATTATGAATATACCGCAGAATCTACTTCACAACTTGCCAATGCTCCTTTCCTGGATTGTGCATATATCTGCTAATAACTCCAACAGCTTGTGAAATGTCAGGTCTCGTACAGACCATTGCATACATCAAGCTACCAACAACATTTGCGTATGGTACCTTTGACATATACTCTCGTTCAACTTCATCCAATGGCAACATAGTAGTACTTAGCTTAATGGGGAGCAAGTGAAGTACTAACTGGCTTAGTCTTGTCATCTATGCCAAAACGTTGCAGTACTCTCCTCAAATATTCTTTCTGAGATAAACAGAGCTTCTTTGAACGTCTATCCCTTATTATCTCCATGCTAAGAATTTTCTTCGTCTCACCCAGATCCTTCATCTCAAGCTCCTTCTTTAGTTGAATCTTCAACTTATCAATTTCTTCCAAATTCTTGGAAGTTATAAACATATCATCAACATATAGGAGAAGATATATAAAGGAACCATCTTTAAGCTTGCGCAAATACACACAATGATCGTATTTGCTTCTTTTGTACCCTTCCTGTAACATAAACTTGTCAAATCGCTTGTACCAATATCTGGAAGATTGTTTCAATCCGTATAATGATTTTTAAAGTTTGCACACCATATTTTCCTTTCCAAAAACTTTGAATCCTTCTAGCTGAGTCATATAGATTTCCACCTCCAAGTTTCCATGTAATAATGCAGTTTTTACATCCATCTGAACTAGTTCCAAATCTAACTGTGCACCAAAGCCAACATAATTCGAATGGAGGAATGTTTTAAAACTAGAAAAAATATTTCATTGTAATTAATTCCCTCCTTTTGAGCATATCCTTTGGCCACCAACCTTGCTTTGTAGAAAACATTTACTTGGTTAAGAAATCCTTCACTCTTTGAAAATACTCATTTGCACCCAATTGCTTTATTTCCCTTCGGGGGATTGGCCAATCTCCATGTATAATTCTGATGAAGGGATTGTATTTCATCATTCATGGCAATCCTGTACTTATCTTCTTCTGAACTTTGGACTGCGTCTTTATAAGTGGTGGAAACATCATCAACTGCAATTGCGGTTGCACAAGCAACTGTCTCTATGAGATAAACATGTTTCGTTATTTTCCTTTTTGGCCTGCTGTTTGCTATTGATTCAAGTTGTTGTTGAGAATCCTGAGTTGGAACCTCCTCTACTGGCTTTCCTTCTAGAGGATAATCTTCATTTGTTTCCTTATCTATTTCTTGTGTAGGAAAAATAAATTTTCCCTCAAACTCCACCTGCTTAGAATCACCATCATCTTGTTTGGTATCTACAGTCACACCTCCCTTTTTCCGGCGCCGCACCCCGCGAGGGGAACGATAGGAGTTTTTTTCAAATAAAGGACATTCAAAACGAGATTTATTTAATGAATTCAGAGTCGCCACTTGGGAGATTTATGGTGTCCCAAGTCACCGGTTGAATCCTGAATCGAGGAAAAGAATAACTCTATTTAACAGTCCGCGAACCAGAAATCCGGATAAGGAATTCTGTTAACCCGCGAGAAGGTGTTAGGCATTCCTGAGTTCCGTGGTTCTAGCACAGTCACTAAACCGTTGTATTCGGCTTAATTATCTGATTTTAACAATTTTTGAACTTATATGCAAATTCACCTTTAACCGCTTTTAATGTTATTATTTATTATTTTAATAAAGAATTACAACATCGTGAAAATGTATTTCAAACCACGTCACAATCAATGTACCCGTGATTATCGATACATTTCAACTTTGTTGAGATTTGGATTTGGGTCACATAAATATGCACCCGAGTTTAGGGAGATAGAATTATAAAATATGCGCTTAAAGCTACTAACGCGTTATTATTTTGAGAAGGCCGTGAAAATTCACTAAATGGCCAATCCCGAATTTCTAAGTATTTTTAATATATACACTTATGAGGGCCCCACAGCTTGTTCGATTTATTTGGCGAGGCTCATCTCATTTATTTAAAAAAAAAAGGTAATCCTAAAATGACTACATTTCCTATTTAATTTTTGTCTCTAATAATAGAGGAAGAAATTTTACTTTATTATTACAACTCAAATATTATTATTATTATTATTTAAAAAAAAAAACCCATGACATCATAAAATTTACTTCTGCTCATTTGGGCTTCGGATGTAGTCCTTATAGATGTTATTATCCATGAGGAATGACAAAACAATAGCAAAAACTAAGCAACATTAACTTCTTCACCTAAGACCAATAAGATATGAAACTACAAAAGCAAGACTAGGTAATATTAATAAAGAATAACCATCGCAAACTACAGAAGCACTACTTAAAGGGGAAACGAATAATTACAAAGATGCAGAATCAAATTTAAAACAAAAAGAACTAACATTAGCTAATCGTCAAGCTCAAACAACTACATTCAATCTTTTAAACAAACAAAATAACGTGCATGATTTCAGTAACAATCACCCCTTAGCTTATACTTCCC
The DNA here is from genome assembly GCA_032618575.1 of Nicotiana noctiflora. Lineage (NCBI taxonomy): Eukaryota > Viridiplantae > Streptophyta > Magnoliopsida > Solanales > Solanaceae > Nicotiana > Nicotiana noctiflora. The sequence continues at coordinate 228,008 of JASVEL010006753.1, forward strand.
AGTAACAGTTAGCAGTCTCAGCTACAATTATCTACTTAATACATGAATCAACCATTCAAATACCTATTGGTTTTAAATTTAACTGAAATAAACCTAAGGCAACACGACCCAATTATGAATATCCCATACTTAGCAACTAACATATAGTTTTTCCATGGTAGATCTTCATGACAAACTGAACCAAACATCAATAATATGAACTGAAATTACACAATGATAAAAAAAACTGGTTCGTTTATTTCAATTTGACTCATATTCACAAGTTCCTTCATATTCAAGCAAACTTTGGCTCCATCACAATTCGAGAGCATACCTGGATGTAAATAGAACATAAAAAGGAGATAGTCAGTCAGCAGCAACGAAACATCAATCACTCGACCAAAACGTTAGTTAAATCCCAGCCTCAAACCCAGAACGATGCGTAGTAATGCAAAAGAAGGTAGTTTCAATAGAGCAAGAACCCAACAGACTTTGAACCAAACTTTAGAATTAAACTCCAATTATTGCAATCCCATAATGAGGAACTAATGTTCCAGAAATTGAAAAGAAACAGAAGTTTATTGAAAGCTCAATGAGACCGTAAAAAAATGAATCCAGTAGGGTATTTTCTGAAGTTTTATCTTTTTTAAGCTCTCTTTTCCTTTCTCTCTTGGATTTTTCTCTATTTAGTCTATCTCTTAAGCTCTTAAACTCTCCTTCTCTTCAATTTCCCCAATCTTTTTTCTCCTATTCTCTATGCTTAAAACCTCTGCCTTTCCAGATTGTATCCCAGATTGTATCTCCTGCCCTTAAACTTTCCTATTCTGTTTTTCCTCCTATTCTCTCTGCTTATCCCATTTCCTATATGATTTTCCAGCCTTTTATAGGCATACAATTGGTGCCAACTAGTCCCTTTTTAAATATTAAATGAGTACCTACTTTTCACTCACTTAATTCTTATTAATTAAAAGTGTACCCCCTATCTAAAACTAGCACACTACTACGCAAACCCCTAAACTACTATTTAATTACCCCCTAAAATTATTAGCAGCCTCTAATTAATTACTGAATAACATAATTTTCAAACTAACCCCTGGAATAACTGAAAACCTACTGAACTTAATGTCTTACCTCGTCCCTTTCAAACTGTAACAGCTATAACCAATTCAGATTTCTAAACTTAGCCATAAACAACTCAAATTTCAATTCAATTGATGATTCGGACCAAACTAGGCAGTATTGACAACATCACTGTCACCTTATTCTAACAAAACAAACATATACAACCAATCGACGACATTCGTTAAATCAATTACGACACAAATAATTGATAACGAATAATCGACAAATAAATCCGTGGTTCATATTTTATAGGCAGGCTCAGGGGATCAAGAAATGCGTACTAATTACTAGACGACATTAAATGAATTAGAAGCACAATTCATTACAATTAACAAACAACATAAAGAATTGACCAAATAAAAGGTCCATTGAAGATGGCCATAACAATTGATACGAAATTGAAAAATCAATTAAAATTAACTAAACACAGAAACAGATACTAATAGAACAGAAATAGAACATAAGGAAAGGAAAAATACCTCAGAGAAACTCAGAAAGAGACAAACTCGAATTGAACTTGAACTCGAAACCTTTTGAGGCAAAACGAACCTTAATTAGGGTGTTCTCAGTTGAGAATACCCGGATTAAGGTCCATTAGACCTCAATTATCCGTCGAATTTGGCCGAAAATCCAACTTTGGATTTTCTAGGGTTCATACGGTTGATTTGGGGTTCGGAGTTTTCCGGTTAGATTAGGACCAAATCGAGCTTGGTTTGGTTTTGAGGACAGTCAGGGGGATATATGGTATCGATTTGGCGGTGAGTGGTGTAAATTGGTTTTGGGCTCGAAACTTCGATTGAAGATTCGAGGAGCTCCGGCTCGATTCGAGACAAACCATGCTAGGGGTTGGATTGAGGAGGTCTTGGAGGTTCAGGGGTGTAAGTTTGGAGGCATTTGGCCACTGTCCACCGCCGTAGGAAAATTCAGGCGGGCGGAGGACAGCGGTATGAGCTGGAGGGTTTGTTTGTCTCTAAGGGAGACGAGGGGCTGTGAACGGGGTTGTTTGGTGAATGAAAACGTAATCGGGGGTTTTGGGGTCTTTAGAATTAAGCTTTTCATCTTAGTTGTCAGATCACAACGACCAACGGCTAAGATCAACGGAGCTGCTCTGAAACGGGGTCATTTTGGTTTTAATGAGATGGGTAATGGGCGGCTTTTGGATGGGTCTCCGGATTTTTTGGGTTGGACTTGGGTAGGTTTGGGCTGGTCCTGGCTTTTGCTGGATTGAAGATGGCCCAATTCCGATTTTCCTTTCTTATTTACTTCCTTTTCTCTTCTTTTTATTTTCATTTCTTAAAACTAAAAATTTTTAAAATCCTAAATTAACTTATAGAGCTAAATTAATTTATAAAAAATATTAATTAACTCTTGATAAGAATTAACATACAATTAAATAGCAATTAAAGATAAAATCACACAATCATACCTTAAATGTTAAAAAAAATGTAAATTGCATTAATTTTTTGTGATTTGTTTTCATTTTTGATACAACAACAATTTTCTTGATTAAACAAAAAGTGTAGAAATCAAATCCTAAATGCAAATGCCATATTGTTTTTGGTATTTTCTTAATTTAACAAGTAAGCACGCACACATAGACGTAAACAATAAGATAAAAATAACACAAAAATCCACAATAATTGCAAACGACACAAAAATTATTTTATTTTGAATTTTTTGGGAGTAATTCTCATATAGGGCAAAAATCACGTGCTCACAGCTGCCCCTCTTTGCTCGGAAACACGAAGAGTTTCCGTGCAAAGATAAGTGAGCGGATACGAGCGATTTTTGCCCGTTTGAGTACTCCGTGTGAAGCATTTTTTTGAAAGACTTGACCGAACCTATGCTTCAAAAGGTCTACTACATATCCCTGGCTAAAAGGAAATCAGATCAATATAGTTCGGAAAGGTTTGGGTAGCTGGGACTACCGTGGAACTATGGTTTTACTGTCACTGTTGTTGCTGCTGCTATCACTTCTTACTGATCTCCTCATTGCACCATGCTAAAAATAAAACAAGAAGCTAGGCTAGCCTACGGATCACAAGATCCTGTCTATCTTCAACTTGTTTTTACCGCCTTGCTTTCTTGTTGGCTTGTGTTTCCACCGGTGCTTCTTTATCTTGGAAATTTTGGGATGACACTGGCCTTCTACCTTTCTGAATACTAGTTTTCATCGTTTTGCTCAATCCATTGGGGATACGGCTTCCTTTATCGACCCTTTTTATGATTCCCTGGAATGCGGCTTTCTTTGTCAAGTCTGTTATGCTGGGGACAACCAAAGCTTGAAGGTTGATACTCTCAAGATTTGTTTTATCTTCTTTGACTCAAGCACTTGAATTCGCGCTGGGAACTCTTGTCGTAACCTTCTGCTTTATGGTGGGTTACTGGTTTCAAGACCTGCTATGTAAAGACTGAAAAACATTCCTCTTGTTATAAAGGTAGGCGCCTATTTTTATTAGCAACTTTTGAAATTAAAATGCATTCTGGCAATAATTTATGAAATATGTATATGACAATGTTTATGCAAGCAGGACCACTCGGGATGAAATAAAATAAACGTAAAATATCCTATTCGAAGGTGGATGAACCTAAAAAATATCATATTAAGGGCGAATAGTCCCATCGTATCCTATTCGAGGGTGAATACTTCCATCCTATCCTATTCGAGGGTAGATTGTCCCATCGTATCCTATTCGAGGGCGGATACTCCCATCGTATCCTATTCGAGGGCGGATACCCCCATCGTATCCTATTAGAGGGCGGATACTCCCATCGTATCCTATTCAAGGGCGGATACTCCCATCGTATCCTATTCGAGGGAGGATACTCCCATCGTATCCTATTCGAGGGAGGATACTCCCATTGTATCCTATTCGAGGGCGGATACTCCCATCGTATCCTATTCGAGGGCGGATACTCCCATCGTATCCTATTCGAGGGCGGATACTCCCATCGTATCCTATTCGAGGGCGGATACTCCCATCGTATCTTATTCGAGGGCGGATACTCCCATCGTATCCTATTCGAGGGCGGATACTCCCATCGTATCCTATTCGAGGGCGGATACTCCCATCGTATCCTATTCGAGGGCGGATACTCCCATCGTATCCTATTCGAGGGCGGATACTCCCATCGTATCCTATTCGAGGGCGGATACTCCCATCGTATCCTATTCGAGGGCGGATACTCCCATCGTATCCTATTCGAGGGCGGATACTCCCATCGTATCCTATTCGAGGGCGGATACTCCCATCGTATCCTATTCGAGGGCGGATACTCCCATCGTATCCTATTCGAGGGCGGATACTCCCATCGTATCCTATTCGAGGGCGGATACTCCCATCGTATCCTATTCGAGGGCGGATACTCCCATCGTATCCTATTCGAGGGCGGATACTCCCATCGTATCCTATTCGAGGGCGGATACTCCCATCGTATCCTATTCGAGGGCGGATACTCCCATCGTATCCTATTCGAGGGCGGATACTCCCATCGTATCCTATTCGAGGGCGGATACTCCCATCGTATCCTATTCGAGGGCGGATACTCCCATCGTATCCTATTCGGGGGCGGATACTCCCATCGTATCCTATTCGAGGGCGGATACTCCCATAATATCCTATTCGAGGGCGGATAGTCCCATCGTATTCATGTTTGAGGGTGAACAAACCTGAGACGTCCTGTTTGAAGGTGAACAAACCTGAGACGTCCTGTTTGAAGGTGGACAAACCTAATACGTCATCTTGAATTACCTTCCTCGTTTCTCCGAGAAACGTTTCAACAACAGCAAAAATTTTTCTGCCCCAGTTTTGGTGTTCTTCCTTGTGGCATGAATTTCTGCTATCAATAGCAGTTTCTTTCCCTGTTTCAAATCAAAGAAAATTTGTTAGTTCAAAACAATGTGAGTTGTTGTGCCACTCCTGTGGGGTGGTTTTTCCTTTTCCCCTTTCCCTCGCCCGGGGTTCCCAAAACTTGTCGGGGAATGATTTCATTTGCTGGAGATGATATTCATGCTGGGGATGGGTTTTTCCATTTATCCCTTCCCCGTTTTATGTCACTCGCTGGGGGCTATTTTGTTGAAGATGAAATTTCCTTTCTTCCTTTACCACTCTGTGTTGCCCGACCACCTCGGAACTTGCTAAAGATAACACTGCTGGGGGATTTTCATTTCCTCAAAATTGGTGTTTCACTCTTCTGAAGGCTGTTGGAGATGACACTCGTTCGAAGACCACTTCCCTTAAGGCTTGTGAGCACGTGATTTTTACCCTATATTTGAGTTATTCCCATAAAATTCAAAATAAATAATTTTTTCTTATTTTTACAATTTGTGTGTTATTTGCTCATGTTAAATCATATAAAAAAATAATAATACAAAAGTACAATACAAAAAATACAAAGGAAAATAATGGTAAAAATACAAAAGAAGCAGAAAAATCAAAGAAATACCCATTACCCCAGGCCCAAGCGGAATACCCTGCCTAAAACCCTCTCATCCGCCTAGGCCCAAGATTAAAATCGAACAGCCAGCAGCCCAAATTCACACAAACCTACGCCCAACCCACGCACTACCCGAGCCCAACCCATTACCTTGTTAATATCGGAGCTTCATCCAATAATAGAGACACGCAAATTCCGTGTGTCTATCATCTCCTTCACTGAGCCAAGCTAAGGCTATTTCAGGAGATGCAGGGATAGAACACACACACGCCAAAATACAGAGAGATCTCCTCCCCTTATCTCAACAGAAAAATCGAAAACCAACGGACTCTCTCCTTCATCGGGAGATCTTTAAAAATAACTAATCGCCATTCATCCCCTCCTTCTCTCATTCATAATCTCCCACACACAGAGTAAAGGAACAGACTACCCTAAAAAAACATGAGATCGGTCCCAAAAATTGCAGCAAACTAGCTGCGAAAATAGCGGAAATGCGGCTGTAAATCAACACAAAAACGCTCAGGAGCAGTCCGATGTCATATTTTTTCTGTTTCTTCTCTTCGATTTCGATTTTTGCTTCACAATGGATTTGAGTTTCGATAGAAATTGAGGCGTCTGGGTTTGATGTTGGCGAAAGATTTTTTGTGAGTTTTGTTTTCTCTTTCTGGGTTAAAGTCGAGTTCATCTGTGTCTCGCTGAGTTCGAATCCGTCGTTGTTTGCTGCTGTAGCCATATTGAGCTCTGTTTGGGTTTGGATTTCATTTTTCTGGGCCAATCTCTTAGTGATTTCACTGGTCAGCTAGGCCAGTTCTCGAACCCTTTGTATTATACTTTCATTGAATGACAAAAATTGTTGAATTTTTGTTTAATTTTGTGGTTCTGCTTGAATTCTGATTACCGCTACTTTGACGTCTAGTGAACATATGTTTTTCTTCTATTTGAACGAAATTCTGAGTTAATGTGAAACACAATGTCTATAGCAAGTAATTTGATTCCCGTTTTCATTTAAGAATATTGTTGTTAGTTAGTTGATTTTTTTTAAGCTTGTTTTCTTCGCCCAGTTTGTGAATCGGGCCAAAGATGAAATCGTCTGTTCGTCGCTAAGCTACAACTCGAAGAGCTCCCTTTATTTTGCTGCTATCCAGGTTGTTGTTCCTATTCCTAAACTAGATACACATATACCCCTGAGTTTCGTCCGTGTTTACTCGTGTATGAATGAAGTGAAGTTTAGTTCAGATTCCTGTTTATGTAAATATATATATATATTGGCATGTATGCTTTATAAATCGTGTTTAGTTTGCTAAAGATAATTCAAATTTAAACTTGACAATGTTGGGGCTTATGAGGATAATACTGTCACTGCTTCTCTTTTTTCCATTTGGTTCCTCTTGTCCCTAATGCCAAATCAATGGGAGGAATTGAAAGTTTTAATGTAGAAACATGACCTCATCGAATACTCTGTTTTGTTTCTTTGTTAATTGTCGGATTCTGACTAATAATGAGTCTAGATTAATGTCTTGTGCTATGTGCATCTGCTCTATTTTGTTTTATGTTCAAATGTCGTATAATTTTAGATTTGATCGATTCCAAAATGATTGAAGTCGAATTTGGTTTGTAATTGTATAGATTACCAAAGTATCACATCACTATTATAGGTCGACTAGTTTCCCTGATATTTGCAAAGCTTTCATGTTAGTGTTGGTTGGTCTATTAACATAAAGCTGCTATTGCTTGTTGAAACTTGGAGGTTGAATCATATGGTTTATTTGATTTTGAACATGACAGTGTGAGTATAAAAATTTCATTTTGAGCTGGTATTAGTTGGAGTCTTCTATTCATTAGTTGGTTAGCTTGAGGTATGCTGAAGTGTATCTTGTTTGCTTCAACTGAAACCTGTTGGAGACTCTAATTAGTTTGTAATTGTAAACAAAGTGGGGGGCCACCATGTCACGGTTTGCCATTGTCACGGATGTTTATTCTCGTGCGATTAAGCATAACAAAAATGATAGATTGCATGGCCCTCAATAAAGGTTTTAAAATACTTAGAACTCGGAAGGACCGTTTAGAATTTCACGGTCTTTCCAAAAGTTAATCAAGACGTAGGAACTTTAGGCGCGACTTATAATAATATTACATTCTCAAATACGGGTGCACATTTACGTGACCCAAATCTTACTCTCGGCGAAATTGAAACGCATTAAAGTCACAGACGTACTGGTTGCGGTGTGACTCGAAATGTGTTTTCGTGACGTCGCAATTCTTCTAAAATTGAAAAGCGGAATATAAAAGCACATAATTGAAATATATAAAGAAATCAGATAAAAACAAAAATTGCATTTGAGCGACTATGCTAAAACCACAGAATCCGGGAGTGCCTAACACCTTCTCCCGGGTTAACAGAATTCCTTATCCAGGTTTCTAGTTTCGCAGACTATAATACAGAGTCATAAATTTCCTCGGTTCGGGATTAAACCGTTGACTTGGTACACCATTATTTTCCCAAGTGGAGACTCTGAAAAATTAAATAAATTGATCCCGTTCCGACTGTCCTTTAAGTGGAAAAACTCCTTCCCTGATTATTATTATATCCCTTCTCGGGGTGTAGTATTAAACAGTGGCATATATACATATACGTTGTGTGAAAAAAGGTGGTGTGACAGCTCTGGCGACTCTGCTGGGGATAAGAAACCCAGAACTTCGGTTCAGGGTTTAAGAACTCGAGCTCAGTTAAATTGCTGTTTTTGTTTATATCTGATTTCATTGTATGTTTGATTAATGTGCTACATGTTTACCACTTTGATATTGTGTGAACTGTATATATATAAAACTGTGCCGAAAACCCTTCTCTTCTTACCTCCGGGGATGTGCTTATTGGTTGAGACTCCCCTTTCTGTTAGTGTCAATACCAAAAATAAGAAAAATAGGCCGGGCAAGTTACAAAGCCGATTGACTCCACGGGTCACCGGTACGTAGCCCCCTCCTCGATCCGAGTCGTCCGCTCGGGTACACGATCTAGCACCATATGAAAACTTCAGGATATTGAACCTAGGTCTAGGACGTTTATTTGCATCATATCTGACTTAGGGGACTCAACACAGGGGTTGGGTCTGTCTCGGACAGGTGACCCGGTAATCAAAAGACCGAGCATGTTATATGTTGCATTTATTTGTTCTGAATTATTATACGGACTGGCTAAATTCCTGAAAACAAAAAGAAATAGAATTTTGGTATAGAAAATATAAAAATGTCGATGAGACACTATCGAAAAATTGAAAAGAAAGTTTGAAAAATAGGTGGAACAATTTTGTTGAAATAATTGGTCATAAAACAATCTGACCGAACTACGCAGGTTTGATTCTCGCCATTAGGTGGGATACGTAGGCAACCCTCATCGGGTCCAACCACCCTTTTCAAAAAATCAAAAAAAATGTGTGTTTAATTTTGTCAATAAAATCAAAGTGATGCCGTTTTTGAAAATATCCGAATGTTCCGAAAGGACGCCGGAAGGCTGTTTTTGCAAAAATAGCCACTTTGAATCATTTTTTATAATTTGCGGGCATAGCCTTGAAATATTCCATGCGGAAATGTTGAAAGGCCGTATTCGCAAAATCAAGTTCGGGTTCACACCCCGTTTGCAAAAATAACAAAAAATGTCAAATTTTTAATTTTGTTATAAATAAGTCGGGTGATGCAATTCTTGTTTAAAATAAGCCGAATGTCTCCCAAAAGGATGCCGGAAGGCTTTTTTTGCAAGAATAGCCACTTTGAATCATTTTTAATAATTTGCGGGCACAACCTTGAAATATTCTGTGTGGAAATGTTGAAAGGCCGTATTCGCAAAATCAAGTTCGGGTTCACACCCAGTTTGCAAAAATAATGTCAAGTTTTTGATTTTGTTATAAATAAGTCGGGTGATGCTATTCTTGTTTAAAATAAGCCGAATGTCCCTCAAAAGGACGTCGGAAGGCCGTTTTTTGCAAGAATAGCCACTTTGAGTCATTTTAAAATAATTTGCGGGCATAGCCTTGAAAAATCCCTCGCGGAAATGTTGACAGGCCGTATTCGCAAAATCAAGTTTGAGCCATCACTCAACTTTACAAAAAAAAAATATAACCACTTTATCAAATAAGCCATTACATGGCCGGTTTTGCTGAAATAGCCACATTTGGCATTTAAACTTCTTCAGTCTTATGTTGGCCTCTGTCGCTGCTGAATGATGCCCCATGGGCCCCAAGTTGAGATATTTTGATTTGATTTTAATCATTGAATTTGTAGTTTATTAAATAAAATTTTGCAAAAAATAGCCACTTTGTCAAATAAGCCATTACATGGTCAATTTTGTAAAAATAGTCACAATTGACATCAAAAACTTCTCAATCTTGTGTTGGCCTATGGCGATGCCGAATGGTGCCCCATGAGCCCTAGGATGAGAAAATTTTCAAGTTTATTTTCTTAAATAAAATTTTGCAAAAATAGCCATTTTGCCAAATAAGCCATTACATGGCTAATTTTATAGAAATAGTCATAATTGACACTAAAATATTCATATTGTTGTAGAAATCTCCGGCACAATATGTGAAAGTTTTTCATCAAAGTTTGTAGTTGGAGTCGGCTTCTATAATTTTCCTTCAAAGAAAACATTTTGAAAAAATAAATAAATAAACATCTCTTTATTTCTTGCATTAATTTGCAAGAACTACGCTCGGTCTGATTCATGCGGGGTCATGATACGTAGGCAATCCACATAAGATTCGACCATATCCATAACCAAAAAGATAAAAAATGAAAAATTACAAAAGGAAAAAAAAAAGAAAAATGAAGAAACCACAAAAAGGGAAAAAGAAAAGAAAATAGCAGAAAAAACAAAAATAAATCAATAAGCGGAATACCTTAGCGCTAATGTGGTGGCTTCGTTTGTTAATCCAAAAATTGAGGTGGTTGGTTGTGGTAAATTGGAAAACAAGATTCAAGGAAAATGATAACCGGCGTCGGAGCTGTTACGAGTGCTCAAGAGACTCAGGGTCAGAGAGTTCAACAAGGGTCAACTATGGTTGAGGAAAATAGAACACTGAAACGACAAATGACCAAAATGCGTCAAGCATGGGCCAATGGCCAGGGACAGCCTTCTCAAGAGTCACAGTTTGATATACAGCAAGAACAATACCACTCTCCCGAGTATCACTCATACTCGTTTGATCTTCCTACAAATATTGAGAAGCCTACCCGAAAGAAGGTACATGAAGAAATGGCCCAAAGATTGAAGAGATTAGAACAACGGCTGAAAAACACGCAAGAAGTGGCAGGTCAAAAGAATGTTGCCTTCAGAGATCTATGTATGTTCCCCAATGCTCACTTGCCGCCTGGTTTCAAGATTCCCAAATTTGAAAAGTATGATGGACGGGGAAACCCCATATCCCACATGAAAAGGTATTGCAACCAATTGAGAGATATGGGAAGAAATGAAGAATTACTTATGGCTTATTTTGGGGAAAGCCTCTCGGGAGTAGCATCTGAATAGTTTTGGGATCAAGACACATCTTGTTGGCACGTATGGGATGACCTGGTATGAGCCTTTATCAAACAGTTTCAATACAATATCGACGTCACCCCAAACCGCATTTCCCTTTCTAAGCTGAAAAAGAAACCAACTGAAGGTTTCAGGGAATATGCCATCAAATGGAGAGAGCAGGCAGCGAGAGCTAAGCCACCCATGGATGATCACGAGTTGGCCACTGTTTTCCTTCAAGCTCAAGAGCCGGATTACTTTCAAAACATGATATCTGCAGTTGGTCAATCCTTTGAAGAAATAATCAAAATGGGAGAAATGGTGGAGGACGGTCTTAAGACCGGCAAAATTATAAGTCAAGCAGCTCTCAAAGATGCGGCTCAGGATGTCCAAAGTGAATTCAGTGATGTGAATGGGAGTGATGAAGAAATCATGATGATGTCGGGGTCAAGAAGATGTCATATGAGAACATCTCTAAGGTATATGCAACCTCATCGAGTTTTCCATGACCCCCTTAAGCATTACTACCCGCCTCAAAATCTTCCATACTCTGGTGATCCAATCCAATATGTTGCTCAATCCTCCAAAACACCCAAGAAAACGAGCCCAAACATCACAAAATATTTACCAGCCTCCGCAAAATTTTCAAATACCTTATAATCCACATCCAAGCCAGGGGTATTGAAGGGAAAAAAGCTGAAATATAATTTTACACCGATAGGAGAGTCCTATGGAAGCTTATTTGAGAAGTTAAAACAACATGACATGATTACACCCATTCCTCCAAATCGGGTGGACCGACGTGCGAGAAGCTTTTACTCATCCAAAAGGTGTAAATACCACTCCAATGCTCTAGGGCATGATGTTGAAAGTTGTAGGGATTTGAAAAGAGAGATAGAAAGAATGATTCAGGAAGGAATAATTGCGGTCCAAGACAGTGGCATCCAGAATATTGCGCAAAATCCTTTACCTGCACATAACGGAGCACATTTTATGGGAATGATGCCCGGTGACATAGGGGAGGAGAATCTTCTTCGGAAATTGTCAAATGAAATTGAAGATATTGAAACAGAAAATGATCTTGGAAACATTAATGCAGAATTCAGCGGCTAAGATGCCATGCTTGTCAATTGGGAAGGCACTCCATCTCTTGGAGTCTTGGTGGTTTATTTTGGGGTCATCTCTATTGCCCGGGTTATTTCAGGGTTGTAATCCGGACGTTGTCTTGAGAGTCAAAACCCTTCTATGTTTCCACTTTGCTTTGTTTTTTGTTTAGTGCTATCTAGGTTTGTAATTCTAGTCTAGTCTGTTCATTTTGTTGTTCGTCTTGTTATTTCTACCCATCAGTTTAATACATTTGTTTCCCGTCATTTCTAGTCATCCCATTTCTAATCACTTTACAATTCTTCTCATAACTGATTTTAGCAACATGACATGCACATAATTCTCGGCCTGATTTTAAAAGTCAAATTAGCAATGAAACAATGTTGAAGATGTAAGGGTACTCGGAAGAAATGATACATATTCGAATACTTTGAAGTCTAAACCAAGTGAAACTGGAAAATAAAGCATAAAGAAATACCTTGAAAATGCATCATGCTTCATCGGTTTAAAGCTAAAGGCAAGAGTACCTCAAGACTAAAGGAACCATTCGTGGTATCGAGATTGTTGCCCAATGGCACTAAGAATCGACAAATATGTGAATCAGTCGAAAGGTGTTTAACTGTGTAGTTTGTACTTGGTAGGTTTTGAAGATCGGAATGACGAAGGCATTTTATTCGGCTATCCAAACACTTTATATATTGTTATCCCTTTGAGCCTTATCATATTTTCTTTCATATCCCACTTTCGGAATTAACAACAAAAATCGAGGATTGAGCGGGGAAATCAAGTGGAGAAATAAAAGAAAGGAGAAAAGAAGAGAAAAAGAAAAGAATAAAAAAAGAAAAAAGAAAAAGAGAAAGAAAAAAGAAAATAAGAAAAAGAAAAAGAAAAGAAAAGAAAAGAGAAAAGAAAAATATACAAAAGAGGAAATCGGGAGAAGTCAAATCGCAACAAGGAAGCGATCTTATGATCCGAACTACGTCTGACTTGATCCTGAAAGGGTACGTAGGCAGCCTCACTGAGGTTCAGTCACAATAAAAGAAAAATCCAAAAAAAAAAGATTCCCAAAGAATGTAACTGGGGCATGAATTATAGTTGTTGAAGAAATAAGATTCCGAAAGTTGTAAACTTTAACCCGCATTGAAAAATTTTGAGCCTTTATATCCTTTTTTCTAAATCCCATCCAAAAGCCTGCATTACGGTCCAAAAGAAGACCTTCCGATCAATCTTCAAGAAATACCGAGTCAAGGCAGCAAAGGTGAATCACATCAGGGGCAACACTCCAGTCCGAACAAAGGGGAATAAAGAATTCAAGAAATAATAAGAACCGCCACGGGACTCCAAGATGAGAGAAATTAAAATGAGAGAGTCTTATCGGTGAAAACCCTCACGGGCACCGTAAGGCGATGGTGAGTTGAGAGAAAGAAAAATCAAAATGAGAGAGGCTTGACGGTGAAAACCCTATGGGCGCTACAAGTCGACTAAGGAGTTGAATCAGATCAAGGAAATGAAATGTTGAAGACCGGTTAACGGCAGAAATTACAACAAGAGTTGAGCATCAGATTTGGTATACAGAGAAGGCTGAAAGTACATGTCAAGGTCGCTAGAGTCGGTATTCACATCTGATAGGTAATTCTTCTGTAGGTTTCTTGTTAGGAATTGTATTTTCATTTCTCTCTATTCTTCATACCTTGTTCATATTGAGTCTTTCGTGTCATAACAAATCAAGAAATGATTTCAAAATTTGCCACTAAGCTTTTCCAATTGCACAAGATGGGATTTGGCCAACACGACAATTGACGTAAGTCAAGAAAAGACAAGGCCAGTGCTTTAAGCCAAAAAGAGGAACATATGCAATGAAGCGGGTAACAATTAAATGTTTGGGATTCATACAAGACACAAAGGTCGGCAAAGAGCCAATTCGGGAAAATATAACAAATGGAAATATGGGAGTATATTCTCACAAAAGAAATAGTTAGTCAAGAAATACACAAGGTTGTGAAATAAAGTCATTGAAGGAATCATAGACTTCAAGATCAGATTTTGTGGGATTTGTCAAGAAATGAACAACATACATGCCGTAAGGAAGGCGAGTTTTGAACAAAAAGGTGAAAATGGATAGTCGGTGAATAGGCCAAGCATTCAAGTGGAAAGCAGTTGCCATCAAAGCTCAAGGCCACAACCAACCACCATATTTTAAACTAACAGATTTTTCTTTGCTTTGAAACAGGGGCAAAAGATATTCTACAAAAAGAATTATCAAACTGGGGCAGAAAAAAATTTTCTGCCATTTATTTTTTAAATCGAATAGTCATCCGAAGAGTATGAAGGTGAATATAATTGATTTTGTGTGACAACCCGGCCCGTCGTCACGGGAATTACCACCCCGTTATGTTGTAAAAACATGTTTTACGATTTTATATCAGTGTTAGAGTCTATCGGGGGAGTTAGGAGTGAATTGGATTGAAAATGAGGCATATAGCCTTTTTGAAGGAAACTTGAATAAGGAAAGTCAACCTGGAGTTGACTATTTAGCTAGAGGGCTCTGGATCAGATTCTGATGATTTGGTTAGTTCCAGGAGGTGATTTGTGACTTAGGGGAACAATCGGAATTGAATTTGGAGGCTCGGTGTAGAAATAGGCTTGAATTGGCTAAGGTTGAATTTTGGCAAAATCCGAACGGTAGGTGAGATTTTGATCCAGGGGTCGGAATGGAATTTCGACAGTTGCAGTAGCTCCGTTAGGTGATTTTGGATGTGCCTGCAAAATTTCAAGTCATTCGGACGTTGTTTAGTCGGGTTTTTGATTGATTGTGTAATTCGGAATGTTTGAAGGAATTTAGGCTTAAATCCGTGTGTAATTGGTGATTTTAATGTTTAGGATGGTGTTTTTATGATTTGAACAAGTTCGTATCGTGTTTTGGGGTATGTTGGTGTGTTTGGATGAGGTCCCGGGGGCCTCGGGGTGTTTTCGGATGGTTAAACGGGAGAAAAATGTGGAAAATTGCAGGTTTTGAGTCTGTTCTGCTGTTTTCGCACCTGCGGAAATGGGAGCACAGGAGCGAGTCCGCAGGAGCGGACAAGAAGGCGCAGAAGCGGGCTAGACCACTGAAGCGGAGCCTAGTCCGCAGGAGCATCTTCGCTAAAGCGAGTGGGCGATCGCAGAAGCGGTCCTGAGGTGCGATGGGGAGGTCCGCAGAAGCGGGTGATTGATCGCGGAGGCGAGTCCGCTGAAGCGGACTCTTGGTCGCAGAAGCGGATCATTCCGCAGAAGCGGACTAATTTCCGCAGAAGCGGATGCGCAGGGGCGGTCCCTTGATCGCTGGTGCGAAAATGGCCAAAAGGGCCTGGGTTCGCAGAAGCGACCAAAAGGTCGCAGAAGCGGTTCCGCAGGGGCGGAATTTTATCCGCAGAAGCGAAAATCGCAGTGAGTTAAGTGTATCAGAAGTTAGAAAATTTCAGAAACATTTCACACATTTGGGTCTCGGCTTTAGAGGCGATTTGGGCGATTTTGAAGAGAAACTCAAGGGAAATCATCGGGTAATCAACTATGGACTTAAACTATGATTAGTATTGATAATATTATGCAATTATATCATGAAAATGGAGGAATTTGGGGTAATTTATGGAGGATTTAGCCCTAGGCTTGAACTTTAGAAAATCAAGGTTTTGAATGGACAAATGGAGTCCGAATTTGGTAAAATTGATATGCTTAGACTCGTATCGAGATGAGGGTTCCGAATATGTGACTTTCGTAATTTTTTGAGAAGTGTACCGAAAGTCGGGTTTTGACAACTTTGGGAATTTTGATGTAAATTGGGTTATATTTATTGGGTGTTGTCCCATTGGCCTAATTTGTTGTGTTTCTACTATATTTGATCAGATTCTACGCGTGCGGAGCTTGATTCTCATGGCAAAGGCATTGCGGAGTAGTCGTCGCGCCGTATTGAGGTGAGTAATAGATGTGGGTGATGACCAGCGGGTTCGAAACCCCGGTATACCACTTTGTGACGCTGTATAGCGGCGAGACACGCACACTCTCGAGAGTGCGGGGTCGATCATGAACTGGAGACTATATATTAGTCCGACCTGTTGATACTATATTATTATCTATTCTCGAGCCGTTGAACCTCCTTCTTGGACGGCTGAGTATATTGTGGGCTGTGAGCCAGTTATTGGATCCCGCGAGGATCGTTATCATTGTCTTATCATATAGACATGCTAGTCTACTACTAGTCCGCAACTATTTTTGTTATTATGCTAATTCCAATCTCTGGAACTTGATATTACTGTTTTCCAACTGAAAAATGATAAAAGCCTTTTCAAAAACTACTTTTGAGCCTGCGAGGTTGTATCTGCATATTAGCTGACTAGTAGTGGATCGGGCCTGCACGCCGCAGCAGGATATATGTTGGATCGGACTGCACGCCGCGCAGGAATATCTCTATGAGATGTGCTTGGGCTGTAGGAGCCCCTCCGGAGTCTGAACCCCCACAGTGAGCACGGGTACCCAAAATTGGAGTCGAGCTACGCGCCGTAGCGGTCATATCATGCATTGCATTGCATTTAGCTACATCTGCTAGCTGTTATGCTATTTATTGGTATTTGTTGGTACAGGTACAGTGAATATTGATTCTATGACAGGGTAGCTGATTATAGCTTTACATAGTGCTTTATCGTGGAATTCTTATCTGCGCTGTCTTACTCTTGTTTATTACCACTGAGTCTGGCAGTACTCATTTTACTCCCTGCACCTTGTGTGCAGATCCAGGTACCTCTCAGCAGTGATCCAGTAGCGGTGCGAGGCGACATCCATGGGATATACGAGGTAGCTGCAGAGTCCGCAGGACCCGATATTCCTTTCTACTGTCTTTTGATTTTGTATTGACATTTCTTTCCGCACTTGGTATTTTTGTAAACCTTTATACACTTACCTTCAGTAGAGGCTCATGACTCTTGACCCTTTGGTCTATGGGAGTTGATGTATTATGGGACTTAGTTTCCCGTTTTCGTTATTGGTATCGCTATTGCTTCGTGATTTAATATGCTTATATGGGCTAAAGAGAGCTTCTAGCTCCGTTATTGTTATCGATTGGTCAGGCTGGCTTAGCAATGTGCTGGGCGCCATCACGACCGGATTTGGGGTCGTGACAAGTTGGTATCAGAGCCTAGGTTTACTAGGCCTCATGAGTCTTGAGCCGGTTAGTAGAGTCTTGTGGATCGGTACGGGGACGCTCGTACTTATCCTCGGGAGGCTGCGAACCTTTAGAAAACACTTCACATTTCTTGAACTCTGTCGTGCGATCTTGTTGTTCTGAGAACTGAACTTCTATATTCTATTCTCTCGTAGATGGCGAGAACGCGAGCATCGGGACGAGGTGGACGACCTCCATTGCCACCTGTTAGAGGCCGTGGGCGCGGTCGTGCTAGAGTGAGAGGTAGGGCGGCTGAGGCAGTGCCAGCTGACCCGCCCGTTGTACCAGTTCAGGAGCAGCCCCCAGTGGTTGATGCTCCAGCAGCCCCAGTTCAGGGCCAGACTATATCTATTGCTATTCCTGGTCTTCCGGAGACTCTTGCTCAGATATTATCAGTGTGTTCTGGTTTGGCTCAGGTAGTTTCAGCTACCGCTACTGTAGCGACATCTCAGTCAGGGGGTGGACAGCAGGACCCTCGCGGCTCGCACACCGACCCGGTTGTTCGGGGACTTCGGACGCCGAGGCGGTCCCCGCTCAGATGGTTGCACCGGTTATTCCTCCAACTGCACCAGCTCTAGCTCCAGAGCATATGGTTCAGGTTATGCCCGATGACGAGCGGCGTCGTCTTGAGAGATTTGGCAGACTTCAGCCACCCCATTTTCAGTGGCGTTGAGGGCGAGGATGCCCGGGGTTTCTTGGATAAGTGTCAGAAGATGCTGCGTACGGCTGGTATTCTTGAGTCCGGCGGAGTTTCATTTACTACATTTCAGTTCACTGGTCCCGCATTTGATTGGTGGGAGGAGTTTGAGAGGCGTAGGCCTGCTAGAGCGCAGCACCTCTCACATGGCAGCAGTTCTCTACTCTCTTTCTAGAGAAATATGTACCTCAGTCTCGTCGCGAGGAGCTACGTCGCCGGTTCGAGTGGTTGATTCAGGGCGACATGTCTGTGACCCAATATGAGCTTAGATTCACTCAGTTGGCTAGGCATGCCACATGGATGATCCCCACTGATAGAGAGAGGATCGGGAGGTTCATTGATGGCCTCAACTACTCTATCCGTATTCTTATGACCAGCGAGCGAGTTCTGTCATCATCGTTTGAGCAAGTTGCTGATATGGCACGCTCCATTGAGGCGGATCGTCGCCGAGAGAGAGAGGAGCGGGAGGCCAAGAGGCCTCGTGGTTCGGTCAGTTTCAGTGGTGCTCCATCTGGAGAGCATTCCCAGCAGAGCAGAGGTCGCTCATCTAGACCTCCTCATTCGGGCCGCCCGGAGCGGAGCGGAGGTTCTTATGGTCGTGGTCGACGGGGATTTCAGCAGGGTCGGTCATCACTTAGTGCCCTCCCAGCCCAGAGTTCAGTACCCTTCTCCGGCACCGGGTGCATGTTATGAGTGTGGTGAGTTTGGCCACACGAGGAGACAGTGCCCTCGACTACGTAGGGGCAGGACTCAGGAGAGGGATCAACCCTCCTCTTCGAGCACCATCTCGGTCTAGTAGAGGTGGAGGTCGGTCTTCTCGTGGTCGCCCCGGGGCGAGGAGAGATCCGGTCGGAGGCCGGGCGCGATTCTACGCACTTCCCGACAGGCGTGATGCGCTTGCCTCCGATGCGGTGATTACGGGTATCATTTATGTCTGTCACGGAGATGCCTCTGTTCTATTTGATCCAGGATCCACATATTCTTACGTGTCCTCTTATTTTGCACATTATTTGGGTGCGACTCGTGGTAGTCTTGATTTGCCCTGTTCATGTATCCACCCCCGTGGGTGATACGATCGTTGTGGATCATCTCTATAGATCCTGTGTTATATCTATTGGGGGTCTGGAGACCCAGGCAGATTTGTTATTGTTGGGGATGGTGGACTTTGATGTTATATTGGGTATGGACTGGTTGTCTCCGTACCATGCTATATTGGACCGTCATGCTAAGACAGTTACGTTGGCCATTCCTGGTATTTCTCAGATTGAGTGGCGGGGTTCGACCGATTTCGTCCCTAGCCGTGTTATTTCGTTCCTAAAAGCTCAGAAGATGGTTGAAAAAGGGTGTTTATCGTACTTAGCTTTTGTGAGAGATGTGGGAGCTGAGTCTCCTAGCATTGATTCTGTACCTGTTGTGAGGGATTTCCCAGATGTATTCCCCTCAGACCTGCCGGGCATGCCGCCGGACGGGGATATTCATTTTGGCATTGACTTGGTGCCGGGCACTCAGCCCATATCCATTCCTCCTTATCGAATGGCACCAGCCGAGTTGAAAGAACTAAAAGAGCAGCTCCAAGAACTTCTGGATAAGGGTTTCATCCGTCCTAGTGTGTCTCCGTGGGGTGCGCCGGTATTATTTGTTAAAAAGAAAGATGGTTCCATGCGAATGTGTATTGATTATAGGCAATTGAACAAAGTAACGGTGAAGAATAAGTACCCACTACCGCGCATTGATGATTTGTTTGATCAGTTACAGGGTGCGAGGGTGTTTTCTAAGATTGATCTTCGTTCAGGCTATCATCAGCTGAAGATCGGGGACTCTAATATTATGAAGACTGCATTTAGGACCAAATATGGTCACTATAAGTTTCTTGTGATGTCTTTTGGGCTGACCAACGCCCCAGCAGCATTTATGCATCTGATGAACAGTGTGTTCAGGCCTTATTTGGATTCATTTGTGATTGTGTTCATTGATGACATTCTAGTCTACTCCCGTAGTCAGGAGGAGCATGCTCAGCATTTGAGTATTGTGTTGCAGAGATTGAGGGAGGAGAAGCTATATGCTAAATTCTCCAAGTGCGAGTTTTGGCTCGAGTCCGTGGCATTTATGGGACATGTGGTGTCTCGTGATGGTATTCAGGTTGATCAGAAAAAGATAGAGGCGGTGCAGAATTGGCCTAGACCGTCCTCAGCTACAGAGATAAGGAGTTTTCTTGGCTTGGCGGGGTATTATCGCCGGTTTGTTCAGGGATTTTCATCCATTGCTTCTTCATTGACTAAATTGACCCAGAAGGGTGCACCATTTGTGTGGTCGGATGAGTGCGAGGAGAGCTTTCAGAAGCTCAAGACAGCTTTGACCACAGCTCCAGTGTTAGTATTGCCATCAGCTTGAGGTTCATATACCGTTTATTGTGATGCCTCGAGAGTGGGGATAGGTTGTGTGTTGATGCGGGAAGGTAAGGTAATTGCTTATGCTTCTCGGCAGTTGAAGCCACATGAGAAGAACTATCCTGTTCATGACTTGGAGCTAGCCGCCATTGTTCATGCCTTGAAGATTTGGAGGCACTATTTGTACGGCGTGTCTTGTGAGGTGTATACCGACCATCGTAGTCTCCGGCACTTGTTCAAACAGAAAGACCTTAATTTGAGACAGCGGAGATGGCTAGAGTTGCTGAAGGATTATGACATTACTATATTATATCATCCGGGTAAGGCCAATGTGGTGGCCGATGCTTTGAGCCGGAAGGCGGTCAGTATGGGGAGCTTGGCATACATTCCAGCTGAGGAGAGGCCATTTGCTTATGATGTTCAGGTGCTAGCCAATAGGCTAGTGAGGTTAGATATTTCGGAGCCCAACAGGGTACTGGCTTGTGTTGTATCTCGGTCATCTCTATATGATCGTATTCGTGAGCGCCAATATGATGATCCACATTTGGCTGTCCTGAGGGATAGAGTTCAGCATGATGATGCTAGAGATGTCACCATTGATAGTGACGGCGTATTGAGGATGCAGGGCCGGATATGCGTGCCCAACGTTGATGGCCTTCGTGAGTTGATTCTGGAGGAGGCCCATAGTTCGCGATATTCTATCCATCCAGGAGCCGCTAAGATGTATCAATATTTGAAACAACACTATTGGTGGAGAAAGATGAAAATGGACATTGTCAGACATGTAGCACGGTGCCTCAACTGTCAGCAGGTTAAGTACGAGCATCAGAGGCCCGGTGGTGTATTTCAGCGCATTGTTATTCCTGAGTGGAAATGGGAGAGGATCACTATGGACTTTGTTACTGGACTCCCTCGGACGACGAGGAAGTTTGATTCTGTATGGGTGATTGTGGATAGACTGACCAAGTCAGCTCACTTCATTCCAGTTAGTACTACCTACTCATCGGAGCGGTTGGCATCGATCTTTATTCGAGAGATTGTTCGGTTGCATGGAGTTCCAGTGTCTATCATATCCGACGGGGGTACTCAGTTCACTTCTCAGTTTTGGAGAGCATTTCAGCGAGAGATGGGTACGCGGGTTGAGTTGAGTACAGCATTTCATCCCCAGACAGATGGGCAGTCTGAGCGTACTATTCAGATTCCGGAGGATATGTTGCGAGCGTGTGTGATTGACTTTGGTGGTTCGTGGGATGAGTTCCTACCACTTGCTGAGTTTGCCTACAACAACAGTTATGAGTCGAGTATTCAGATGGCCCCGTATGAGGCATTGTATGGCAGGCGGTGTAGATTCCCCGTGGGATGGTTTGAGCCTGGTGAGGTTAGATTGATAGGGACTGAGTTAGTCCAAGATGCTCTGGATAGAGCAAAGTTGATCCAGGAGAGGCTTCGTACAGCACAGTCTCGCGAGAAGAGTTATGCGGACCGTAGAGTTCGAGAGTTGTCTTTCATGGTTGGTGACAGAGTATTGTTGAAGGTTTCACCTATGAAGGGTGTCATGAGGTTTGGGAAGAAAGGGAAGTTGAGTCCCAGGTACATTGGTCCTTTTGAGATACTTAGGAGAGTTGGAGAGGTGGCATATGAGTTGGCCTTGCCGCCCAGCTTATCCAGCGTTCATCCAGTATTCCATGTGTCTATGCTCCGGAAGTACGTTGGAGATCCGTCTCATGTATTAGATTTCAGCACCATTCAGCTTGATGGTGATCTATCCTATGATGTGGAGCCTATTGCCATTTTGGGACGTCGGGTGAGAAAATTGAGGTCTAAGGAGATTGCATCAGTTAAGGTTCAGTGGAGAGGTCGACCCGTGGAGGAGGCCACTTGGGAGATCGAGCGGGAGACGCAGAGCAGATATCCTCACTTGTTTGAGACTTCAGGTATGTTTCTTGACCCGCTCGAGGGCGAGCGTTTGCTTAAGAGGGGAGAATGTGACGACCCGGCCCGTCGTCACGGGAATTACCCCCCGTTATGTTGTAAAAACATGTTTTGAACAACATACATGCCGTAAGGAAGGCGAGTTTTGAACAAAAAGGTGAAAATGGATAGTCGGTGAATAGGCCAAGCATTCAAGTGGAAAGCAGTTGCCATCAAAGCTCAAGGCCACAACCAACCACCATATTTTAAACTAACAGATTTTTCTTTGCTTTGAAACAGGGGCAAATGATATTCTACAAAAAGAATTATCAAACTGGGGCATAAAAAAATTTTCTGCCATTTATTTTTTAAATCGGATAGTCATCCGAAGAGTATGAAGGTGAATACAATTGATTTTGTGTGACGACCCGGCCCGTCGTCACGGGAATTACCACCCCGTTATGTTGTAAAAACATGTTTTACGATTTTATATCAGTGTTAGAGTCTATCGGGTGAGTTAGGAGTGAATTGGATTGAAAATGAGGCATATAGCCTTTTTGAAGGAAACTTGAATAAGGAAAGTCAACCCGGAGTTGACTATTTAGCTAGAGGGCTCGGAATCGGATTCTGATGATTCGGTTAGTTCCGGGAGGTGATTTGTGACTTAGGGGAGCAATCGGAATTGAATTTGGAGGCCCGGTGTAGAAATAGGCTTGAATTGGCTAAGGTTGAATTTTGGCGAAATCCGAACGGTAGGTGAGATTTTGATCCGGGGGTCGGAATGGAATTCCGACAGTTGCAGTAGCTCCGTTAGGTGATTTTGGATGTGCCTGCAAAATTTCAGGTCATTCGGACGCTGTTTAGTCGGGTTTTTGATTGATTGTGTAATTCGGAATGTTTGAAGGAATTTAGGCTTGAATCCGTGTGTAATTGGTGATTTTAATGTTTAGGATGGTGTTTTTATGATTTGAACAAGTTCGTATCGTGTTTTGGGGTATGTTGGTGTGTTTGGATGAGGTCCCGGGGGCCTCGGGGTGTTTTCGGATGGTTAAACGGGAGAAAAATGTGGAAAATTGCAGGTTTTGAGTCTGTTCTGCTGTTTTCGCACCTGCGGAAATGGGAGCACAGGAGCGAGTCCGCAGGAGCGGACAAGAAGGCGCAGAAGCGGGCTAGACCACTGAAGCGGAGCCTAGTCCGCAGGAGCATCTTCGCTAAAGCGAGTGGGCGATCGCAGAAGCGGTCCTGAGGTGCGATGGGGAGGTCCGCAGAAGCGGGTGATTGATCGCGGAGGCGAGTCCGCTGAAGCGGACTCTTGGTCGCAGAAGCGGATCATTCCGCAGAAGCCGACTAATTTCCGCATAAGCGGATGCGCAGGGGCGGTCCCTTGATCGCTGGTGCGAAAATGGCCAAAAGGGCCTGGGTTCGCAGAAGCGACCAAAAGGTCGCAGAAGCGGTTCCGCAGGGGCGGAATTTTATCCGCAGAAGCGAAAATCGCTGTGAGTTAAGTGTATCAGAAGTTAGAAAATTTCAGAAACATTTCACACATTTGGGTCTCGGCTTTAGAGGCGATTTGGGCGATTTTGAAGAGAAACTCAAGGGAAATCATCGGGTAATCAACTATGGACTTAAACTATGATTAGTATTGATAATATTATGCAATTATATCATAAAATGGAGGAATTTGGGGTAATTTATGGAGGATTTAGCCATAGGCTTGAACTTTAGAAAATCAAGGTTTTGAATGGACAAATGGAGTCCGAATTTGGTAAAATTGATATGCTTAGACTCGTATCGAGATGAGGGTTCCGAATATGTGACTTTTGTAATTTTTCGAGAAGCGTACCGAAAGTCGGGTTTTGACAACTTTGGGAATTTTGATGTAAATTGGGTTATATTGATTGGGTGTTGTCCCATTGGCCTAATTTGTTGTGTTTCTACCTGTATTTGATCGGATTCTACGCGTGCGGAGCTTGATTCTCGTGGCAAGGGCATTGCGGAGTAGTCGTCGCGCCGTATTGAGGTGAGTAATAGATGTGGGTGATGACCAGCGGGTTCGAAACCCCGGTATACCACTTTGTGACGCTGTATAGCGGCGAGACACGCACACTCTTGAGAGTGCGGGGTCGATCATGAAACTGGAGACTATATATTAGTCCGACCTGTTAATACTGTATTATTGGCTATTCTCGAGCCATTGAACCTCCTTCTTAGACGGTTGAGTATATTGTGGGCTGTGAGCCAGTTATTGGATCCCGCGAGGATCGTTATCATTGTCTTATCATATAGACATGCTAGTCTACTACTAGTCCGCAGCTATTTTTGTTATTATGCTAATTCCAATCTCTGGAACTTGATATTACTGTTTTCCAACCTGAAAAATGATAAAAGAGTTTTCAAAAACTACTTTTGAGCCTGCGAGGCTGTATCTGCATATTAGCTGACTAGTAGTGGATCGAGCTGCGTGCCGCAGCGAGATATATGTTGGATCGGACTGCACGCCGCAGGAATATCTCTATGAGATGTGCTTGGGCTGTAGGAGCCCCTCCGGAGTCTGAACCCCCACAGTGAGCACGGGTACCCAAAATTGGAGTCGGGCTACGCGCCGTAGCGGTCATATCATGCATTGCATTGCATTTAGCTACATCTGCTAGCTGTTATGCTATTTATTGGTATTTGTTGGTACAGGTACGGTGAATATTGATTCTATGACAGGGTAGCTGATTATAGTTTTACATAGTGCTTTATTGAGGATTTCTTATCTGCGCTGTCTTACTCTTGTTTATTACCACTGAGTCTGGCAATACTCATTTTACTCCCTGCACCTTGTGTGCAGATCCAGGTACCTCTCAGCAGTGATCCAGTAGCGGTGCGAGGCGACATCCGTGGGATATACGAGGTAGCTGCAGAGTCCGCAGGACCCGATATTCCTT
Source organism: Nicotiana noctiflora (assembly GCA_032618575.1). NCBI lineage: Eukaryota > Viridiplantae > Streptophyta > Magnoliopsida > Solanales > Solanaceae > Nicotiana > Nicotiana noctiflora. The sequence goes on from JASVEL010006753.1 coordinate 253,275, forward strand.
CCTACCGTCTTTTGATTTTGTATTGACATTTCTTTCCGCACTTGGTATTTTTGTAAACCTTTATACACTTACTTTCAGTAGAGGCTCATGACTCTTGACCCTTTGGTCTATGGGATTTGATGTATTATGGGACTTGGTTTCCCGTTTTCGTTATTGGTATCGCTATTGCTTCGTGATTTAATATGCTTATATGGGCTAAAGAGAGCTTCTAGCTCCGTTATTGTTATCGATTGGTCAGGCTGGCTTAGCAATGTGCTGGGCGCCATCACGACCGGATTTGGGGTCGTGACATTTTGGAGATGGACAATTCAAGTCAAAAGGTAAAGGAAACAAGTGTCGGAGAATGATACAATCTTAGTCTGTTGAAACTTTCTCCTAAGACAAAAGTCTTAGTCCGATGAATTTTTCACCTAAGATAAATGGATAAAATCTTAGTCCGTTGAATCTTTATCCCGAGATAAAAGTCTTGGTTGATGAATTTTTCACCTAAGATAAAGAGATAATGCAATGTGAAAACAAAAGGAAGGGAGAAGCCAATGAAAGCAGAAGTTGGAAAAGGAAACAAAGGCATAATTTCAAAAGGAAAAAGCGGAAGTTGGAAAAGAAAGAAAAGCAAAAGCCGAAGAAGAAAGGAAAGATTGTTGAATGTGAAAGACTTAAGAAAGTCTGAATTGAAAATGGACCCAGTCTGATGAATTATCTCCTAGAGTCATAATCTCAGTCCGATGGATATTCCTTCTGAGACAACACAAAAAATAGACCCAGTCCAAAGAATTATCTCCTGGAGTCATAAACTCAGTCCGATGGATATTCCTCCTGAGACAACAATGAAAATAGACCCAGTCCGAAGAATTATCTCTTGGAGTCATAAACTCAGTCCGATGGATAATCCTCCCGAGATTACATTGAAATGGACATAGTCCAATGAGAATCAAAATCTTAGTCTATTGAAATTTCAAAAACAACCGGCCGGGTCGTTACACAGGCGCCCACCTGGATAACAAGGGAATATATTTCTTAGTTTTTGTAATCAGGCGCCCACCTGGATAACAAGGGAATATTTTTCTTAATTTTTGAAATCGAGTGCCCACCTGGATAACAAGGGAATATTTTTCAAAATGAAATACTTCTTTTTTATCTAACAGTTAATAGCATGATAGATTTTAAGCCCCATACATGGGCAGCATCAGGCGCCCACCTGGATAATAAAGGAATATTTTTCTACATTGCATTTCATGCATTGGGCGCCCACCTGGAAAACAAGGGAATATTTTTCTGCATTGCATTTCATGCATCAGGCGCCCATCTGGAAAACAAGGGAATACATTCTGCATTTTTAAATTTTTCAAAAAAACAAAAAAAAATAAAAAAAACAAAAATAAAAAATAAAAAATAAAAATAATGAAATTTTTCTTTAAATTTTGACATTCAATAACATGATGTGCCCAGTCACCATACTGGGGCAGAAAAAATCTTTCTTTGGTTGTTTATTTTGTCACAAGCAGGGGTCCACCTGGAAAATGGATGCATATTTCAAGTTGAACAAGTTCAAGGCAATAACAAGAATGTCGTTGGAAGAAAAAATACAAGTTCAAGGCAATAACAAGAATGTCGTTGGAAGAATACTTTTCAAGCATCAGCAACTAGGAGCCCACCTGAAAAATGAGCACTTATGTCAAATTGCAGTAGTCAAGTATAACTCGGAGAAAGGGCAAAACATCTCAGATCACAATTCAAGTCAGCAACAAAAGGGGGCTTGCGGAAAGAATACGAGTACGAGACGACCAATGGAAATTGGTCACAATCCAAATAATAAAAGAAGAGGAGAAACAAAAAGAAGGCAAAAGTGAATCCAAATGCAGAAGTAAATAAATGTTAATTGCTCAAGACGTGGTTGAAATCATGGGCACTATATGTCCGGACTTGATTCAAAAGCTGAAGAAGATTGAACCAACACATGCGGCTAACAAACATCAAGATTTAGATCAGGGTCCGCATGAAGCACCAACCAACACTCAAGATCAAGCTTCAGAAGATTCATAGATAGGAATCTTGTAACTCGTAGCTGATAGGTTTAGTTAGTCTTTTTCAATTTTGATGTAATAACGGGACAGGGGACCGGAGCCTCAGACGGAACCTCGATACTCCATCACTCCCGAACTACACTGACCCGATTCCTGTTTAGCCCAGGATATGTAGGCAACCTCTAAAGCAGGGTGCGGTCAAAACATTTCAAAAATGCTTCACAACAAAATACTCGAACGGGTAAAAATCGTTCATAGTTGCTCACTTATCTTTGCACTGCAACTCTTTGTGTTCCCGAGCAAAGAGGGGCAGCTGTGAGCACGTGATTTTTACCCTATATTTGAGTTATTCCCATAAAAATTCAAAATAAATAATTTTTCCTTATTTTTACAATTTGTGTGTTTATTCATGTTAAATCATATAAAAAAATACAAAAAATATGCATTTCCATTTAGAAAATTAATTTCGCATTTAGTAGGTATTAATTCATTTTAGAACAATGTAAAGAAAAGAACAAAAATAGCATGTTTGTATTAATTGGGAATTACTACAAAATAGTTATTAAATAGTTTTAGACTTTAATTAGATTAATTGTTAGTTTGATCTCTCGATTTTATAAAATCAAGAAAAATCCAAAAAAGATATATATAATACAAATTAAAAATGAATACAAAAGCAAAAGAAATAAGAAGAAAACATATAACAAACAAAGTAGTTCCCGAAATTGGGCTTCTTATTTGAAATTCACCTGGCCCAAATCAAAGTCATACCCCAACTCACACTCAAGCCCAACCCACACATATACCCGACCCACCAACCCATTTTTCTCTTAGAAAACTAACGGAACCCTCAGACTATAGAGACACGGAATTTGCATGTCTCTATTCCTCTTCCTGACCACTATATGGAGATAGAACACACACACACATCGGAGGAGAGCGATCCCCACTCCCTGATTTTGGTGGTCTCCTTCACACCCCAGCCCCAACGTTTTCTTCTTCAATCTTCACACCAAAGAGACCATCAGAGCAACTGTTTTTTCCATTAGAGAGGAGCTATAGTTGCTCTGTTCGTCTCCCCCTCTCCTCACCGACGACAAACCAGTCCCTCACCACAACACACACAGTCCACACATGCACAGAAATGAGGAATGAGCAAAAACAAAGCATAAGCTCTAAAACATGAGAACAGAGGAGGTGAACGAACAAGTTGTTCGTTTAGTTCTGATTTCGAATTAAAATCCTTTCAATTTTTATGTCGAATTCTTGTTTCCTTCTGATTTTCGATTTGAATTCCTATATGTGGGGTTAGTCGAGGCTGAATTCTATTGGTTCGAGTTCCTATAGCAAGTTGTCGCTGTGTTTTTTCATTTATGAATTCGTGTTTGTTCGCTGATTTTTGCATAGTAAAAGATGGCCATGATTTCATTTTGTTTGTGTAAATTCCTCAAAGGAAACGTTTAATTGAAGAGAGCTCATTCTTAGTCTGCTCTATTGATGTTTTCTATTTCTTCCGATTTTGCACAAATAGCTATTGCTCACATCAGTTTGATGTTGTTGTTCATTTTATTTTTGTTGAGTTCAGTCCGATCCGATTTTAGTCATCATTGATGAATCATGTATGTAACGTTGAGGTTTCCGATTTTGAGATCGAACATCCGTCGTGTGAACTCGAGGTCTTGTGAATCGGAAAGCGTGGCTGCTTGAGTTAAATTTCTGTGCTCGATTTGAAGTGACTGTCCGAGGTTTCATCTGGGCAGATTCGCGCATGGTTCAACCGTGGTTGCTCGACGTCTAGGTCATGGTTAGCCGCTGTTTGACAAGGTTCTGTCGAGATCTCTGTTCTCAAATGTTTCCGGATTCAAGTGTTATTTGCTCTCAAGGTACGCATAGAAAATCTATACTGTCATTTGATTTATAAGGGAATTGTTGTCATTTCAAAAGGTCTACTAGAAAATGGTGTAATGTTTTAATGAAGATATAGTCTGTGATCACTTACATTAATTCATTCCATCATAAGACGATTAACATTTTATTTTCAATTCTAGTCCAATAGCAATCTTCGACCTGCTTAATAGACTATTCGAAATTCTATTTGTGATTTGTGGCATCGTTTAATAATGGAAAATTTGGTCAGCACGTAGAGTGGCTGTAGTGAGATTTTGATGCATCTAAATTGTTCGAATAAATAAGGCTCTGAGAAGAATGAATAAGTGAGATTTTCATATATGCCTTTGGTATTTGTTTATCTTGTTTGGTATGTTATTTCTTACCTCAAGTGCTCAGATGCATATTTGGAATATTTGTTTTGTTCACGTGAATGACTGTTAAGTCAGGGGCTAGCTGGGAAAAATCAAAGCCTGTTAGTGTTGAAACTTCTTCACATCCTTTAGGAATTAGACTTAATCAAATCCAAAAGGATGACACACTGTTTATGCCACATTATATTTCTAACGGAAACATCAAGTCCAAGGTCGTGGTACCATCGAGGTTTGTTGTTGAGTTTCGTCGCGGCTCCGTCGAGTGTCGTTAATCATTTCATATTCCATTTTAAAAAGAATATATATCTAAGGTCCATTCTAATCCCTTCTCAGTTGCTTCAATATTTGGGTACATTTTCAATGATGAATCTTGAGCTCCCCTGCTTGTTTGCTTGGTTTTACTACTTATTTGTGCTAGTTTATTGCTTACTGGTGCTGTGTTAGATTTAATATGTCTGTATCATGGATGACACACTGTTTATGCCATATTATATTTCTAACGGAAACATCAAGTCCAAGGTCGTGGTACCATCGAGGTTTGTTGTTGAGTTTCGTCGCGGCTCCGTCGAGTGTCGTTAATCATTTCATATTCCATTTTAAAAAGAATATATATCTAAGGTCCATTCTAATCCTTTCTCAGTTGCTTCAATATTTGGGTACATTTTCAATGATGAATCTTGAGCTCCCCTGCTTGTTTGCTTGGTTTTACTACTTATTTGTGCTAGTTTATTGCTTACTGGTGCTGTGTTAGATTTAATACGTCTGAATCATGTTTAGTTTAAAGGAAGTGGGCTGGCAATAGTTATTTGTTATTATTCAGGCTATTGTTTATCTCTTTAATTGTTGGGATGAGAACTATGTTGATGAACTAGGAATCTGCAAATGGGAATTCATCACACGAATGCTGCATTACCTTATAATTTAATTGGAGGCTTTATGGGCTTATTTTGAGGCGTTACATATGACTATATAAATTATATATTTTCCAATCCCCCCTATGGTCAGGAGAGCTTATACCCATCGATTAGTACCAACCAATCCATACAAGTTTGGATACTCTGAAGCAGGTAGTTTCTCGTGTTATGAATATGGTAATGAATATGTAGTAAAAATGGGATTAAGGTATGTCGTGCCGAACAAAAATGATAACTGCATTGCCTCATTTTAATTAATATTGAATTGATCCTTAGATTTCGAGGCGTGCCATTTAGCTAAATTTTATGGCCCTCGCAAATTACAAATGCGGAATTACTTTAGGCACGTTAGTTAATAAAATTACTTTCCTAAATACGGGTGCACATTTATGTGACCCAAATCTTACTCTCGGCGAAACTGAAACGCATTAAAGTCACAGGTGTACTGGTTGCAGTGTGACTCGAAATATGTTTTCGTGACGTCGCAATTCTTCTAAAATTGAAAAGCGAAACATAAAAGCACATAATTAAAATATATTTAGAAATCAGATAAAAACAAAAAAATCGCAGTTGAGTGACCGTGCTAAAACCACGGAATCCGGGAGTGCCTAACACCTTCTCCCGGGTTAACAGAGTTCCTTATCCAAGTTTTTAGTTTCGCAGACTGTAATACAGAGTCGGTTCGGGATTAAACCGGTGACTTGGGACACCATTATTTTTCCAAGTGGCGACTCTGAAAAATTAAATAAATTGATATCGTTCCGACTGTCCTTTAAGTGGAAAAACTCCTTCCCTGATTATTATTATATCCCTTCTCGGGGTGTAGTATTAAACAGTGGCACATATACATATACGTTGTGTGAAAAAAGGAGGTGTGACAAGGCTTGTCTTATCTTCCTTCTTCCCCAAGTGGGACTTGACTTCCAGAAAATTTTCAAAGTGAAAAGAAAATTTTCTGCCTCAGTTTAATAATCTTCTTTGCACCACACTCTTCTGCCATCAATGACACTTACTTGCCTTGTATAATAATTGGAAAGTTGGTGGCAAGTTTTGAAGTCATTTCTCACTTGTTCTGACTAGACAGACTTTGATGGGGAATTTTTGATAAAAGGAGAAAGATAAAAAGAAAAAACAATAGAAGACAAAGGAAAAAATGACTCTCTAACAAGAAACAACTATAAAAACTTATCAAACACGGATAACAACTCTATTGGTCATGACATGCACATATGGCCTATCCTCCGTCGTTAATCGCCTTTCACAATTTCTTTCTTTTGATTTCCGTCTGATTATCACCTTTATTCGACTTGTAGTGCCCGAAGGGTTTTCACTTTCAAACCTCTCTCATTTTGATTTTCTCTCAGCTTTCGTCGCCTTATGGTGCCTGTGAAGGTTTTCATCGGTAAGACTCTCTCATTTTGTATTACTTTTAGCTGGGGATTGGGGTGTCACTGCTAAGACTCTCGTATTTCTTTTCTGCAGGGAATCAGAGTCTTTTCTGTTGGGAATCAGAGTGTTATATTCTGATGAGGCACTCGTATTTGCTTGACTTGGTCTCTTTTGAAGACTGATCGGAAGGTCTTTCTTTGGACCGTAATGTGGGATTTGGATAGGGCTAGAGAGAAAGGGTATTAAAGGCTCAAAACAAATCAATTCTGGGTTCAAAATTTACAACCTTCGGACCTAAATTTATTTATAATAAACAATATTTTTCTTTGCCCCAGTTTCTTATTTGGGGATTTTTTATTTCTTTATTTACACTATGATCGAGCTCTGAAGCGCCTACGTATCCTCTTTGAGGAATTAGGTCAAACGTAGTTCCCAATTCCTCATTTTTCAAGTTTTTCTTTTTCATTTATTTTTCTTTTTCTTTTCTTTTCTTTATCTCCTTTTGTTGTTTTCTTTTTCTTTTCTTTTCCTTTTCCTTTTCTTTCAAGTTTGTGTTTCTAGTCTTTGCAACTAATTCCAAAGGAGGGGTATGAAAGAAAACACATAAGGCTCAAAAGTGTTAACGAAGGATAAAGTGTTTGGGTAGTAGAAAAGAATGTCTTCGTCATTCCAATCTTCAAAACATGCCTAGTGCAAACAACATATTCACGATATCTTCTAGTTGTACCAAGATTGATAACCATATTGCCCCCTTTCACCTTTTCATTTGTCACTTTAAAGCATTGCTGGACGACACTCTCATTTCAGTATCACGAGCGACCCCTATGCCAACATGGCCAATTTGCCCTTAAGGTTTTCTTTGTGTTTTACCTGTCCCAATTTCACATGACTCGGGCTCCAAATAATCTCAAATCATTTTTATTTCTTTTAAAATGCCCTGATTATCTTCCAATTGCTTCATGATTAACTCTTAATATTAGGCCAAAATTATGTGTGATGCCATGTCATTAGAATCAGCGTTCGACCAAATGACAAATCTAAAGATAAAAGAACTAAACAAAAAGATGACTGGGGGTAACAAAAGACCGAAAGCTTCATTAAACTAAATGGCAAAATGTTTCAAATAACAAAACAAGCAAAACAAACCAAAGTACAATTCTGAAACGAAACTCGACAAATCTAAGCAAACTGCAATGACAAAAATGGAAGGATAAGAGGGTTTGACTACAAGACAAAATCCGGATCACAACCCTGAAAATAACCCGGACAACCGAAATGAAAACAAAACAAACCACCAAAATTCTTCCCAATTACCAACTTCTGCTGATTGATTTTTTCTTGGAATATGGTCCCAATATCACGGATCGGGCTTCTTAATTTTCCCTTCCCTTGTGTATCAATTTGATCATTTGGGTCTAAGGGTGAGCTGGCAACGGATTCTGATTGATGTTGGGTGCCTCTGGTGTCTGAACCTCGACCTTATTGGTGTCAATAAGATTTTGCACTGCATGTTTCAACTTCCAACACTTCTCGGTATCATGTCCGAGAGCCCCTGAACAATACTCACAGCTTACTAAGCGATCCATATTTTGAGGTAGGGGATTTGGCAATCTTGGCTCAATAGGACTTAACAAGCCTAACTGCTTTAATTTGCGGAACAAAGCAGTATAGGTTTCTCCCAACTCAGTGAATGTTCTTTGTGCCCTTTCATTTCTGAAAACATGATTCCTCGGGAAACCTGGTCCTGGAGGGCTATTGTAAGCCCTTGGTGGTGGATATGTGTTTCGTGGAGGGTGATTTGGGTGATTTGGGTGGTAGGGTCTGGCTTGGTAATGAGGGGAAGGACCTTTCGATCTGGACCAAGTACCTTCATGTACTGTTGCAACTTCTTCTCTTCTCTTCTTCCCAAGTGCAACCCTCGTGCCATTCTAAATAGCCTGAGTTGTTGCTTTTATCGCGGAATAGCTCAAGATCTTATTGGACATAAGTCCCTCTTCTATCATACTGCCCATTTTGACCACTTCGTTAAAAGATTTGCCAACCGATGTCACCAGGTTACCAAAGTAAGTTGGCTCCAGAGTTTGCAGAAAATAGTCCACCATTTCCCCCTCTCTCATCGAGGATCAACTCTTGCTGCCTGTTCTCTCCATCGGAATCCAAATTCCCGGAAGCTCTCCTCGGGTTTATTCTCAAGCTTTAGTAATGTGAGACGATCTGGGACTATCTCAAGGTTGTATTGGAAGTGTCCGACGAAAGCTTGTGCCGGATCATCCCATGTGTACCACCTGCTTGGATCTTGTCTTGTGTACCACTCCAATGCCGACCCACTCAAACTCTGGCCAAAGTAAGCTATCAACAACTCGTCTTTGACTCCTTCTCCCCTCATCTTACTACAAAAACCTCACAAATTAGCCATAGGATCGCAATGCCCTTCATACAAATCGAACTTGGGCATCTTGAATCCCACTGGTAATTGGACGTCAGGAAAAGTGCATAGGTCCTTGTAGGCTACACTGACCTGGTTGCCTAACCCATGCATGTTCCTGAACGATTTCTCCAGGCTTTTAAACTTCCTCATCATTTCGTCTTGCTCTTGGCTCTTAGTCGACCTTTCAATTTCCGCCGGGTCCTCCATGTTGGGATTATAGGTATGTGGCTCGGGTGCTTTGAATGTGAGTTCAGGGGGGTAATATTGTGTATCATAAGCCTGAAACAACGGCTCATTAGACGACCTGTGCAATGGGGCTGGTGGAGGCGCCATAAAGACGGGAGCATTTGGTGGAGGAGGGTTTTGATTGGGTGGTGGAACTTGGGGTTCATAGGGATTTCTTCCCTGGTAGTAGTGGTGACTTGGGAAGCTTGTCGACGGACCAGTGGGAGGATGTTCCGGAGTCTGAACCGGTGGGAAAGTAGGAGCATTGGGAAGCAACGACAATGGTTGCCCTCTAGCCTAGGCTATGTGCATTTCTGCTATCTGTCGCCTTAACATGTCTACTTCTTCCTTCATCGTTTGCATTTCCGTTTTTTCCTCTTCGATGCTTTTGTCCGAACCAGACATGCTTTTCGGAATGGGCCCTTTGGATCTCGTGTGGTAATGGTAATCTGCCATAACATCCTAACAAACAAACTGTTTGAAATCTTCTGGATAAACAACAAACTTGTCAGCATTAGAGTTTTAACACATATTCCAATTGCAATGTACCTAGGCAGTTTGACCGTTTCTATCGTGCCTTTATCTCATTTATTTATTTACTTCTTGCTTTCTAGTTGTAGTCGAATCTTATGGAGATTTCCTACGTATCATGACCCCACATGAATCAGACCGTGCGTAGTTCGTGTCAATGAAAGTTCAATAACAATAAAACACATTTTTTTTTTCAATTTTTTAAAGATAAAACAAACTTGATTACAAAGTTTTAGAAACTTAACATATTAAAAAACTTAGCCAAAAGAATTTACATACTTGAAAATCAGAAACCATATGCTCTAATCAAAAGAAATATGAATTTTAAAAAACAAACTGGCATATTCCTTCCCTTTTTGCCAATTTCAACCAGATGGCTATTTCTGCAAACGTCGGCCCTTCTCAATTTCACTTAAATTTTGAGGCAGGGAAAGATTATTTTATGACACTTCACAAACTTATTCGTTCTTCTACGAAAATAGCCTTTCGACAACTGAAAGATACTCTAAGGCTATCTCGGCAAGAACGGTTTAAAACACCACTGAAGCTGGCTTGGCTTATTCTGACCAAAAATGCAAACGACATTCATTTGATCACTAACTCTTTTCTTGTTTTTTTCATATAATAATATATAATAACTTGTTTTTGAAAACAAGGCCTTTCAACACTTCGGGGACAAAGATTTTAAGGCTGTGTGGGTCAATCGATCAAAATCTAAAAAAATTGACCCAAAGGCGGCTGTTTATACAAAATCAGCCTTCCGGCGTCCCTTTCGGGAACATTCGGCTATATTTGACAAAGAGACATCACCGACTTATTTTTGACTATTTTTCTTATTTTTTCAAAAATAGAAAACCCCACATTGCAAATACGGCCTTTCAGCGCCTCGGGGACGAAGATTTTAAGGTTGGGTGGGTCAATTAGTCAAAATCTAAAAACAAAAATTGACCCAAAGGTGGCTGTTTACACAAAATCAGCCTTCCGGCGTCCCTTTCGGGAACATTCGGCTATTTTAAAAATGGAATCACCGACTTATTTACGACGAAAAATTAATTTCGACATTTTTGCTATTTTTGCAAAAGGGGAGGTTGGACCTGATAAAGGTTGCCTACGTATCTCACATCCGGTGAGAATTAAACCAGCGTAGTTCGGTTAAATAAAAACAAACTACATCTATAAATGAAACAACCTATTTTTTTATTTTATATAAAAAAAAATAAACCTTTTATTATTATTTATTCTATTTTAAAAAATAATCCCGCATTTTTTTTAAATTTAAAAAAAAAAACGTTTTTTTTTTCTGTTTTAATTAAAAAAAACTATATTGAAACTACCAAATTTTTCCCCTTTTTTTTCATTTTCCTCAATATTTAAAAACCCGGTCAGCATGCAAGTCTGAAGCAAATAAATGCATAAAACAAATAGGATGCAACAGGATGGTCTTTTCATTTCAGGTTGCCTGTCCTAGACGGACCCAACCCCTGTGTTGAGTCCCCTAAGTCAAATGCAACATGATGCAAACAAACGTTCCTACTAGGGATCCGGCATGAGGCTTTGTTATTCTAGGTTTAAAACCTGGGTTTATTGTTCTAGACCTGGCTTACCCGAGTGGACAACTGGGGCTTAGGAGGGGGCGATGTAACGGGAGCACTAAAGTCTACCCCGCCTTGTCACTTGCCCAACACTCACTCTACTTGGAATAATTTTTCAAAAGGCGGGCTACGCGAACGTATGCACCAATTTTTAGAAGACTCAGAAAGAACTAGGATTTCGACACAGTTTATATATATACAGTTTAAAAAATATCACAGCGATAAAAATATCATTTTGCACATTTAAGCTCAATCATATAATAAAATAAAATAATAATAAGCCAAATACAACAATTATTCAAAGCTCGAATTCTTAAACCCTGAACCAGTGGTTCTGGGCCAATCATTCCCTAGCAGAGTCGCCAGAGCTGTCACACCTCCCTTTTCCGGTGCCGCACCCCGCGAGGGGAGCGATAGGAGTTTTTTCCAATTAAAGGACAATCAAAACGGGATTTATTTGATGAATTTAGAGTCGCCACTTGGGAGATTTATGGTGTCCCAAGTCACCGGTTGAATCCCGAATCGAGGAAAAGAATGACTCTGTTTAACAGTCCGCGAACCAGAAATCCGGATAAGGAATTATGTTAACCCGGGAGAAGGTGTTAGGCATTCTCGAGTTCCGTGGTTCTAGCACAGTCGCTCAACTGTTATATTCGGCTTAATTATCTGATTTAACATTTTTTTGAACTTATGTGCAAATTCACCTTTAACCACTTTTAATATTATTTTTCATTATTTTAATAAAGAATTTCAACATCGTTAAAATGTATTTCAAACCACGTCACAATCAATGTACCCGTGATAATCTACACATTTTAAGTTTGTTGAGATTTGGATTTGGGTCACATAAATATGCACCCGAGTTTAGGGAGATAGAACTATTAAATACGCGCTTAAAGCTACTAACGCGTTATTATTTTGAGAAGGCCGTGAAAATTTACTAAACGGCCAATCCTGAATTTATAAGTATTTTTAATTTATACATTTATGAGGGCCCCACAGCTTGTTCGATTTATTTGGCGAGGCTCGTCTCATTTATTTTTAAAAAAAGGTAATCCTAAAATGACTACATTTCCTATTTAATTTGTGTCTCTAATAATAGAGGAAGAAATTTTACTTTATTATTACAGCTCAAATATTATTATTATTATTATTATTTTTATTTTTTTTAAAAACCCATGATATCATAAAATTTTACTTCTGCTCATTTGGGCTTCGGATGTAGTCCTTATATATGTTATTATCCATGAGGAATGACAAAAGAATAGCAAAAATTAAGCAACATTAACTTCTTCACCTAAGATAAGATATGAAACTACAAAAGCAAGACTAGGTAATATTAATAAAGAATAACCATTGCAAACTACAGAAGTACTAATTAAAGGGGAAATGAATAATTACAAAGATGCAGAATCAAATTTAAAACAAAAAGAACTAACATTAGCTAATCGTCAAGCTCAAACAACTACATTCAATCTTTTAGACAAACAAAATAACGTGCATGATTTCAGTAACAATCACCCCTTAGCTTAGACTTCCCAGTAACAGTTAGCAGTCTCAGCTACAATTATCTACTTAATACATGAATCAACCATTCAAATACCTATTGGTTTTAAATTTAACTGAAATAAACCTAAGGCAACACGACCCAATTATGAATATCCCATACTTAGCAACTAACAAATAGTTTTTCCATGGTAGATCTTCATGACAAACTGAACCAAACATCAATAATATGAACTGAAATTACACAATGATAAAAACACTGATTCGTTTATTACAATTTGACTCATATTCACAAGTTCCTTCATATTCAAGCAAATTTTGGCTCCATCACAATTCGAGAGCATACCTGGATGTAAATAGAACATGAAAAGGAGATAGTCAGTCAACATCAACAAAACAGCAATCACTCGACCAAAACGTTAGTTAAATCCCAGCCTTAAACCCAGAACGATGCGCAGTAATGCAAAAGAAGGTAGTTTGAATAGTGCAAGAACCCTACAGACTTTGAACCAAACTTTAGAATTAAACTCAAATCATTTCAAATCCAATAATGAGGAACTACTGTTCCAGAAGTTGAAAAGAAACAGAAGTTTATTGAAAGCTCAATGAGACCGTAAAAAAATGAATCCAGTAGGGTATTTTCTGAAGTTTTATCTTTTTTAAGCTCTCTTTTCCTTTCTCTCTTGGATTTTTCTCTATTTAGTCTATCTCTTAAGCTCTTAAACTCTCTTTCTCTTCAATTTCCCCAATCCTTTTTCTCCTATTCTCTATGCTTAAAACCTCTGCCATTCCAGATTGTATCCCAGATTGTATCTCCTTCCCTTAAACTTTCCTATTCTGTTTTTCCTCCTATTCTCTCTGCTTATCCCATTTCCAATATGATTTTCCAGCCTTTTATAGGCATACAATTGGTGCCAGCTAGTCCCTTTTTAAATATCAAATGAGTACCTAATTTCCACTCACTTAATTCTTATTAATTAAAAGTGTACTCCCTATCTAAAACTAGCAGACTCCTACGCAAACCCCTAAACTACTGTTTAATTACCCCCTAAAATTATTAGCAGCCTCTAATTAATTATTGAATAACATAATTTTCTAACTAACCCCTGGAATCACTGAAAACCTACTGAACTTAATGTCTTACCCCTTCCCTTTCAAACTGTAACAGCTATAACAATTCAGATTTCTAAATTTAGCCATAAACAACTCAAATTTCAATTCAATTGATGATTCGGACCAAACTAGGCAGTATTGACAACATCACTGTCACCTTATTCTAACCAAACAAACATATACAACCAATCGACGAGATTCGTTAAATCAATTTTGACACATATAATTGATAATGAATAATCGACAAATAAATCTATGGTTCATATTTTATAGGCAGACTCAGGGGATCAAGAAATACGTACTAATTACTAGACGACCTTAAATGAATTAGACACACAATTCATTACAATTAACAAACAACATAAAGAATTGACCAAATAAAAGGTCCACTGAAGATGGCCATAACAATTGATACGAAATTGAAAAATCATTTAAAACTAACTAAACACAGAAACAGATACTAATAGAATAGAAATAGAACATAAGGAAAGGGAAAATACCTCAAAGAAACTCAGAAAGAGGCAAACTCGAATTGAACTAGTACTCAAAACCATGAAAAATCAAGTCGGCACCGAAATTCTCAAACCAAAACGACCCCAAACAAGCTCCATAGTTTGATAACAAAAATATGAAATTTTAACAGAAGAAACAGAATATTCTTCAAATTCAGTTTTTCAAAACATGTTTCCTACTGGGTATAATTCTTATGGTAGACCAGACTTTCGACACAGTAAATTAAAGGAAAATGATCATTCAAATCTGGCCAGGCATCAATTGCACATGCCTCCACGTCCAGAAAACATTTGGCTTTACCATATGAAGAACAAAAAGCATATACGTGGAGATTCTACTTCAAATAAAATCAGATTTCAATTAGATACAAACTTCACGGTCTACATTACATCGAGTTATAGATAAAATTGGACTATACCACTACTTATCATCTATAACTGCTGAACTACATATTGCAATACCAAATGATTAAAAGGGGGCAAGTACTTTCATTTCAAATTTACATCTCCAGGCTATATCAAATTAAACTCAGTTGTGTACCTGGATTGAAATGAACAGAGGTATAATGAAGAAGTCAGCAGCAGTACCACACAGCAAACAACCAGCAGCAAACAAGGAAAAGAAACAACGGTTAAGAAGTGCACCAGCACCAATTGAAAAACCAACAGCGATATTCAACACAAGCTAAATGAACTCAAAGATACACCAGAGTCAGACCAAAAATAGTCTTAGTGCATTTAAATTAGGAAAAGAACTGAAATAAATGAAGCAACAAGAGAAAGCTTCAATGAAATAGTAGGGATTTCAGCTCTCAAAATCAATACTCTCCTAAGCTCACTCTCAAAGTGAAATCTCAGTTTTGGACTTTTTCAAATCTTTCTCTTAACCTCACTCTTAATCCCTTCCCACTGATCCTCTATGTGTGTGTTTTTTTTAGTGTGTTCCTATCTGTCCTCCAGAAAAATGTCTACTGCCTTTTAATAGGAATCCATTGGTGCCAGCTAGTCCCTTTTTAAATATTAAATGAGTACCTAATTTACACTCACTTAATTCTTATTAATTAAAAGTGTACTCCCTATCTAAAACTAGAAGACTCCTACGCAAACCCCTAAACTATTGTTTAATTACCCCCTAAAATTGTTAGCAGCCGCTAATTAATTACTGAATAACATAATTTTCAAACTAACCCCTGGAATCACTAAAAACCTACTGAACTTAATGTCTTACCCCTTCCCTTTCAAACTATAACAGCTATAACCAATTCAGATTTCTAAACTTAGCCATAAATTCAATTCAATTAATGATTCAGACCAAACTAGGCAGTATTGACAACATCATTGTCACCTTATTCTAACCAAACAAACATATACAACCAATCGACGACATTCGTTAAATCAATTATGACACATAATTGATAATAAATAATAGACAAATAAATCTGTGGTTCATATTTTATAGGAAGACTCAGTGGATCAAGAAATACATACTAATTACTAAACGGCCTTAAATGAATTAGACGTACAATTCATTACAATTAACAAACAACAGAAACAATTGACCAAATAAAAGGTCCACTAAAGATGGCCATAACAATTGATACGAAATTGAAAAATCAATTAAAACTAACTAAACACAGAATCAGATACTAATAGAACAGAAATAGAACATAAGGAAAGGAAAAATACCTCAGAGAATTTCAGAAAGAGACAAACTCGAATTGAACTTGAACTCGAAACCTTTTGAGGAAAAACGGACCTTAATCAGGATGTTCTCAGTTGAGAATACACGGATTAAGGTCCGTTAGACCTCAATTATCCGTCGAATTTGGCCGGAAATCCAACTTTGGATTTTTTAGGGTTCATACGGTTGATTTGGGGTTCGGAGTTTTCCGGTTAGATTCGGACCAAATCGAGCTTGGTTTGGTTATGAGGACGGTCAGGGGATATATGGTATCGATTTGGGGGCGAGTGGTGTAAATTGGTTTTGGGATCGAATCTTTAATTTAAGATTCGAGGAGCTCCAGCTCGATTCGAGACAAACCATGCTTGGGGTTGGATTGAGGAGATCGTGGAGGTTCAGGGGTGTAAGTTTGGAGGCATTTGGCCACCATCCGCCGCCGTAGGCGAATTCAGGTGGGCGGAGGACGGCGGCGTGAGGCAGAGGGTTTGTTTGTCTCTGAGGGAGACGAGGGGGGTGTGAACGGGGTTGTTTGGTGAATGAAAACGTAACTGGGGGTTTTGGAGGGTTTAAAATTAAGCTGTTAACTCAGCCGTTAGATCACAACGACCAACGACTAAGATCAATGGAGCTACTATGAAACGGGGTCATTTTAGTTTTAATGAGATGGGTAATGGGCGGGTTTTGGACGGGTCTCCGGATTGTTTGGGTTGGACTTGGGTAGGTTTGGGCTGGTCCTGGCTTTTTCTGGATTGGAGATGGCCCAATTCCGATTTTCCTTTCTTACTTGCTTCCTTTTCTCTTCTTTTTATTTTCATTTCTTAAAACTAAAATTTTTAAAAATCCTAAATTAACTTATAGAGCTAAATTAATTTATAAAAAATATTAATTAACTATTGATAACAATTAACATACAATTAATTAGCAATTAAAGATAAAATCACACAATCATACCTTAAATGTTAAAAAAATGTAAATTGCATTAATATTTTGTGATTTTTTTTCATTTTTGATACAACAACAATTTTCTTGATTAAACAAAAAGTGTAGAAATCAATAACCTATATGCAAATGCCATATTTTTTGGCATTTTCTTAATTTAACAAGTAAGCACGCACACATAGACGTAAACAATAAGAGAAAAATAAAGCAAAAATCCACAATAATTGCAAACGACACAAAAATTATTTTATGTTGAATTTTTTTGGAGTAATTCTCATATAGGGCAAAAATCACGTACTCACATCTACATTTGTTACCTTGTTTACCATAGCATAATCATCGAAGGTAACATCCCTGTTGAATATTACTTTCTTTGTCATAGAATACCATAAGCGGTATCCTTTGACTCGAGAAGTAATCCCCAAAAAAATATCCTTCTTTGACCTTGGATCCAATTTTGACTCTGTCACATGATAATATGCAGTTGATCCAAACACGTGCAAAGAGTCATAATCTACAGCAGGCTTTTCATATAACAATAGATGGTAGACGATTAATGAGGTGGCATGCATATGTAATTGCCTCAGCCCAAAATTCCTTGCCCAAGCCAGTATTGGACAACATACACCGTAACTTCTCCAACAAGGTCTAGTTTATGCGTTCTGCCACTCCATTCTGTTGTGGTGTATGTCTGACAGTGAAGTGTCGGACGATGCCATCATTTTCACAGAACTTATTAAAATGATCATTTTTGTAGTCACCTTCATTGTCTGTGCGAATACACTTGATCTTCCTGCCTGTTCGATTCTCCACCAACGTCTTCCATTTGAGAAAATTTCCCAGCACTTCATCTTTGTTCTTCATTGTATACACCCATACTCTTCGGAAAAAATCATCAATAAAGGTCACAAAATAGTGCTTCCCACCCAATGAAGGTGTTTTGCAAGGACTCCAAACATCAGAATGTACATAATCAATGCCTTTAGTATTATGGATTGATGTACCAAATTTAACCCTTGTTCGTTTCCCTTTGACATAATGCTCGCAAAACTCCAAATTGCAAGTCGTTACTCCCTTTAACAATCCTTGATCTGATAAAGTTTTCAAGGATTGTCCTCCGGCATGTCCCAAGCGCATGTGCCATAACCTGGTTGCTTCAGCCTCTTTATTGTCACTGGACGTCACTGTCGCTGTCCCAATAACTTTTCTACCGAGTTACATGTTATTGTTCTTCCGATTGGCCTTCATTACCACTAGTGCACTGGAGCATACTCTCATCACTCCATTTTCTGCAATATTTTGAACCCTTTTGATTCTAGGGCTCCCACAGAGATGAGATTTTTCTTCAAACCCGGTACATATCGAACATCTATTAATGTTCTGATCATTCCATCATGGTTCCTTAATCGTATTGAACCAATTCCATATGAGGTAAGAGGGATGTTATCCGCTGTTTGGACGACTCCATATTCTCCTTCTTGAAAGTCCACAAACCAATCCTTCATGGGACACATATGATAGCTACAAGCCGAGTCCATCAACCATATGTCTGATGACGTTGACGGATCCGTTGTAACTAATGATAAATCTGAATCATCACAATCAGCTACATTAGAATCCATAATGGCCTTTCCATTGTTATGTTTGGCATTATTATTCAACTTCGGACAGTCATTCTTCCAGTGCCCCTTTTCTCAACAAAAGGCACATTTATCTTTGTTGGGTTTAGATCTTGACTTAGATCTTCCTTTCCTTGTCCTCGTTTGATTTTGAGAATGACCCCTTACGAATAATGCTTCTCCTTCTCCGCCCTTCTGTTTTTCTCGCTTTCTTTGTTCATAGCTAAACAAAGCCGAACAAACTTCTCTAAGAGAAACTTCATC
The DNA here is from genome assembly GCA_032618575.1 of Nicotiana noctiflora. Taxonomy (NCBI): domain Eukaryota; kingdom Viridiplantae; phylum Streptophyta; class Magnoliopsida; order Solanales; family Solanaceae; genus Nicotiana; species Nicotiana noctiflora. The sequence continues at coordinate 272,273 of JASVEL010006753.1, forward strand.
ATTTCCATGGAGTAGAGTAGTTTCAAGGTGCTCGTACTCATCAGGAAGTGACGCCAATAACATCAAGGCCAAGTCACCATCATCATAAGTTTTATCCATATTTTGCAAATCTATGACCAACTTATTGAAACTGGTGATATGTTCATTCATCGTGGTACCAGGAACATAGGTGAAGTGCAGTCTCTTCTTCATGTACAATTTATTTTGACTGTTTTTCTTCAAAAATTTATCCTCTAGTGCTTTCCATAATTTACTAGAAGAAGTTTCCTTTGTGTATGGATATTTTTGCTCCCTAACAAGGTAGGACCGAATGGTACCGCAAGAAACACGGTTGATAATTCTCCAATCTTCTTCTCGCATAGCATCTGGTCTCTTTTCTTCAATGGCCAGATCTAGCCCTTGTTGAAAAAGGACATCTAGAACTTCGCCTTGCCACATTCCAAAATGTCCGGACCCGTCAAAAATTTCTACCGCAGATTTCGCATTTGACACAATTCTTGTCATAAGCAAAGATGCCAATGATGACGTATTGCTGACACTTAATGTAGATTCTTCTTGTTTATTATCTCCCATCTTTGACACAAATATTATTTAATAGCTGACGATACAAATCAAGATTATTTTCTTTCTAATGTGGAAGATCAGACTAAGCTGCAACCACAGAGCATACTGACACAGAATCTTGACTCATTTACCAAGATAAATCTTTTCTGATGTGGAAGATCAGACTACGCTGCAACCACAGAGCATGCCGAGACAATACCTTGGCTCTGATACCAATTGTTGCGGAAGCCAGACGTATATAGTGTGAATAAGTTACAACTATTATACCAAAAATTATGGCAGCCACCAAATAATAAATAAGACAATAAAGCAATAATAAAAGAAACACCAGAATTTATGATGTTCGGCTAATTTTTCCTACTCCTCGGACACAACAAATAGTTTATTCCACTCCAAAATACAAGTGAAATAATACTAAAGAGAGAAGATACAAATGCCTTAAGAAGATAAGAAGACAAATGAGAGGTGTATATAAATCCTAAACATTATGCCTCCTTTTATAGGGAAAAATCCCAACCACTTTTGTTTCCCAACCGATCCGGGATATCTGCCATATTCAACAATAATACATGTTCTTCAATAGGACATACCTCTATCATCTTTGGCAACTTCAAATTTCTCAGGCTGTTGGATTTGGAGTTTGTTGATGTGAAATCTTTTCCCACTGAACTTAATCATCTGAGGTACCTTGCTGTTCAAACTGCTGAGGATTCTATCCCGTCATCCTTAGAAAACCTTTGGAATCTTCAAACGTTCATAGTCAAAAGAAATGGAGGACAGGCACTGTTGCCACACCCTTTGGAAGCCGAGTAAGTTGAGAAATGTAAGCGTTAGTGATAGTGTTTTGTTTAATTTGCGTGGTGCACGAGAATCTCTTGATGAAAACCCCTCAAAGCTGGACAATTTGGCAACGCTTTCCTCAATATATGTTTCCAAGGAGGACAATATGGTGAGGATAGTAAGAAGAAGGCCCAATCTTCGGAAGTTAAGATGTATTTTTGCAGATTCATGGGGTTGGGAAAAGAAATAAAAGCGTTTCCTGTATTGGACTCATTGTCTCAACTTAAAACACTAAAGGTGGCCTTCATCAGCATACCAAAGATAGGTCCGTCAAGATTAAACTTTCCAATGATCTAAAGAAATTGACATTATGCAAATTTCCTTTGCCGCCTGCTGAAATTTCAACCATTGCCAACCTTCTCAACCTTGATGTACTTAAATTGCAACAAGTTGCCTTTGAAATGGATGAATGGGAAGTGCGAGACAATGAGTTCCCTCAAATCAAATTCTTAGAACTAGAAAATCTCAAACTCTCAAAATGGCAAGTGTCTGATGAAGCCTTTTGTTGCCTTGAGAAACTGGTTTTGCATGGATGTTCACTTCTCGAAGCAATCCTTGATTGTTTTGAGGATCAGGGTTATTTGCAATGCATTGAAGTAAAATCATGCGGAAAAGTATTTGCTGATTCAGTCGGGGATATCAAAGAAAAATGAGTTGAAAATGGTTACAAATGTGACGTTAAAGTCTTTACTTAGCATTGGAATAATGAGGCTGCAAGTCTACAGCCTTCGGTTCATTTCCAAATCTGATTAAAGGTACAGTCTGTATTGGGAAAAAGTTTTTTTTTATCATGTGGTAAGACACGTGGAATATCCAAAAGGTTATTATTCCGAAAGAAAATAAATAAAAGATGCAAGAAGACAAAATAGACACAGGACGTAATTCAACTACGAGTCTCGTAGCTGTTTATAGTGGATTGGAATGTAATTCTAAAGACAAAGGATACAAAGAGCAAATAGGTACGAGTTCCGTATCAATTCAAAACATTCAAGGGCAACGGATCAAAAAGCATTTAAAGCATGGAACGGGGGGCAGAAATGAGTCCAAATTCAATCATTAAGTACCTGATACGTTGAAGAATTGACATTTAATAAGAATAATTGTGTAACGACCTATTTAATATCATTTATTACTCATAATTATGTCATTAAAGCCTAGGTTTCATTCTTCTATATAGGGTGAGCTATAAAAGGAGGAGTTGTACCATTTGTGGACACGATCAACTCTTGAAAGCCTATTGAAATACAATTTTTCTTACTGTTCATTCTGATTATCAAAATCTTATTACATTTTTTGGTCTCTTGATTATCAATAACCCAATTTTTCTATTATTTTCTAGTTTTAATCAAAGTTTCATATTTTGGTTAAACAAATCGGTTCCGTTACCGGGAATCTGATAATCTATTCTTTCTAAGTTTACACACTTTACTTGTGGTTAACATCATGACGAACAACAGCAACACCAATAACAACAACAACAATGTTGTTGAAAACCAGATCCCTCACGTTCAAGGGGATTTGAACAATGATAATATAATTCCTTCCCCTCAAACCTCTCCACGCCAGTCTCGTGAGGGTAATCCTGTGCCTCTGTCCGATGAACAAGAGCAGTCATGACACCTTGAAGGGCCAGAACAAGCTCTTCAAAGGATAATTGATGCACGAGTTAATCAAGCGCTCCAAACTTTAGTTAGTCGGTTGCCTTCTTCGCCACTCACTCCTACCCCTCAATAGCAATACACTGGAGAATCCTCGTTCTGGACTTGATAACACAAATGATGGATAACCCAGTAGACCACGAGAAATGGATACAGGTAATGCAAATAACTCTTATTTACAAAATATGGTACTAACCTTGCAGGCACAACTCAAGGAACAAAGCGAACGAATTGAGCAAATACCGGGAGTTCCTCCAATAATCAAAGGGATTGATGCGGATAAACATTCTCAACAACCTTGGAAGCCAAGTGCAGCTACTCTTCCTATTCCAAAGAAGTTTAAAATGTCTGATATTTCAAAATATGATGGTACAACCGACCCTTGATATAATATGACTGCATTTACTACGGGCGTTAAGGGGAATGATTAACCAAGCAAGAAATCGAGTCCTTATTGGTCAAAAAATTTGGAGAGACACTTACAAAGGGAGCACTAACCTGGTATTCTCTCTTACCTGAAAATTCTATTAATTCTTTTGCTGAGCTTGCAGATTCTTTTTATAAAAGCGCACTAAGGAGCACAAAAGATTGAAAAAAGGATGGAGGACATTTTCAAAATTAAACAATCAGACACGGAGTTACTCAGAGACTTCGTTGATAGGTTTCAACGAGAACGAGTGACTTTACCTCGGGTACCAGATAATTGGGCGGCAATAGCTTTCACAAGTAATTTGAATGAAAAAAGCTCTGAGGCTACAAGAAAGCTTAAAGAAATCCTTCGTGAATTTCCAGCAACTACATGGAATGATGTCTATAATAGGTATAGCACAAAACTCAAAATTGAAAAAGATGTCGTACTTCAACATTCCCATGATGAAAGGAGCAGGTCCAGGAGGTCCGAAACCGAAAAGAGATCAAGTAAGAACAGATACGATCCATATCTGGGCCCTGCAGGAAAAGATTCAAGAATGAAACAAGAAAATCAACGATATGATAAAAAATCGAGGAGCGGGGAATCCGGTTCTTCCTCAAGATTTAGAAATGATAGAAACAGTCAAGTGTCATTTGATGAAGATGGAAGTTTGAAGGTAAGATTTGGTGGATACAATTTCAATGTTACCACCACCGAGCTCGTAGCTATTTTGCGAGGCATGGGGGGTAAGGTACGGTGGCCGAAGGAGATGCGTTCAAACCAAACAAATGCAATCCAGATCATTGTTGTGAATTTCATAATGATCATGGGCATAAGACATCAGAATGCCAATTTTTACAGAGTGAAGTAGATCATCTATTGAAACAGGGCTATCTCACGGAGTTATTTAGTGAGAAAGGAAAGCAAGCTTACATGAAAAATAGACAAGAACCGCCAAAACCCCCGTCAGCCAAGAGAACCATGAATGTTATAAGCGGGGGAGAAGGTATATATGAGGTAGCATATCCAGCTTCCAACAAAGTTTCTAAACTCCCAATCATGCTCGGGAAACGTACACACCTGACGTTGGAAGGTGAAGTTATCGCTAATGATGATGCAGACATGGAAGGAGTGATCACCCCCCATAACGATGCACTAGTAATATTTTTACTTGTACATGATATTAAAATAAAAAAGAGTTTTGATTGATCCAGGAAGTTCAGCAAATATCATCCTACTAAGGGTGTTATGGGAGATGCAAATGGAGGATAAGATGATTCCAAAGGCGCATACTTTATCAGGATTCAATAACTCCAGCATAGTAACTAAAGGAGAGGTAAACTTAACAACTTTTGTAGAGGGTATTGAGAAAGATACCAAATTTCAGGTAGTAGACGTGGAAATGGCATATAATATAATCATGCGAAAACCATGGATTCATGAGATGGGCGTTGTCCCATCAACCCTTCATCAAGTCATAAAATTCCCAACACCATGGGGAATCCGCCAAATTCATAGGGAACAACATATATCCCGTAGCGTCAATATTGTATCAGGTAAGGGTAGCGTAAACAACATCGAAGGAAATCTGGATCAACATCCAAGTAATCAAGAGGAAGGAGAAGGTATCGAAATATCAACTAAGGAGTTCGAGCCTGTGATATTACTCGAACAGTGGCCTGAATGAATAATCCACATGGGAGCCAACTTAAGTTCAGACACGAGAGGTAAGTTAATTGAATTATTAAAAACTAATGAAGATTGTTTTGCTTGGCCCCATGTTGAAATAGTAGGGACAACATCAGACGTCCATCTTGCATAACAAGTAAGGAAGGCGGGTTATGTAAAGCAAGAGGAAAATTCAGAAATTGGGTCAGTTGGAAGGACCAAAGGTACGTGAAAAGCTATCCGTTTATTATTATTGAAAGTTACAGTAAGCATTCTATTATCTCAAGTCATGGTAAGCACTCTCTAAGTTCGAGTAAACAATCTCCTATGTCTGATATACGTGATATTTTGTTTTATGCTAAGACATGATATCCATAATCATAAGAAGTAGTTTTTCATAATTCATATAAAAAATATTTGGAACGGTAACTTGGTATAAACCAGATTATGGCCAAGAGCAACTTTCAAAGTTTGTCATACAATTCTGGGGACTATAATGGCCAGGAAAGGACAAGAGCAATAAAATCCCAGGTTCTTCAAAACTGGGGACTTTGTGTTCGAAAAATATTGCTTTAAAAGGATGTGGACATATTGAGGTATCTTCATGTTGAACTATTTTTCTTTTAAATTATTAAGGTTTTACTAACAATTTTAGATACTAGGCAAAATCCCTAACCCGTGCCAAGTGATGATACACAACCTGCATGGCGAAATAGAATATTCTTAAATTCTAAGCCAAGGGTTATATCAATCTGATGGAAGTACATACGGGTAGGCAGTCTTCATCTAAAATTGTGCCTTCGAGTCCCGCATATTTTCTGTTTCAGGAAAAGGACCAGCATATGAGTGATAACCAATTGTTCAAGGCTTTATTCTTCAATGCTCAAACATTTGGGTGACTATATAGTATATATAGCCTCGTGCAGAAAAATAGACACGGGTTCATAAAGGAAAAGAGATACGGGAGTTCAAGTAAAAGCGGACTAAATCCAGCTACAAAGTGATATATATCAAGATTCAGCTGTGAATAGCTACGTTACTTTACATAAAATATTTTTCAATGTTGTAAATACTTTTCAAATCCTTTCTAAGTGTATAAAGATAGGGTTATGGTTATGTGCTAAAATAGGTTGTAATAAAAGAAAACCTTGTGTATTTTATATTAAGAAATCTGTTACAGGAAAAACAGCTGCGAGGAAGTTATAGACGTACCATAACACATGTATTATTCAAACATTTGCTCAAGTTCATGAATAAAAACTTGTTCAAGTTATTTTATACAAAAAACATGTGTTTCCTATTTCTTTCATCGTATTATAACACCATTATGAAGTTGAGATGTCTTATTCATTAAGTGTCAATATACACAAAAGGGACCTCTCTCTTTTTTAAACCTCGTGTTGATATTCCATGAGATGTATCATAAAGCATTTTAAAAATAATTATTCTATAAGTCCTAATAAGAAAATAGCCAAGAATAATATAAACAATAAAAATGCTAAATTATTCTATAAGTCCTAAATAAGAAAATAGGCAAAAATAATATTTAAAGAAGTAATTATAAAACTTCTTGATTTAAAAAAAAAGATTCAACAAAAAATCGTTATAAAATAAAAAATCTTTACAGACCCCCCATTAATGTAAACTGGGACTAATTCAGAAGTTAAAGTTTGTTTTTGTTGCTCCAAGTTGTGATTGTTATCTTGTAAATCCTTAATCTTTTTCTGAGCATCCTTCAGTTGCTCTTGCCAATTGTTGGCTTTAATATCGACTTCCCTAGCTTTCTTTTCAGCTTCAAGAATAGCTCAGTCAGCTTCATGAGATTTCTTTTCCAAAAGTGAAACTCTTCCCATAAGTTCCGTGCCTATAAGGTTAGCCTGTAAAAAATGGGGGGGGGGGGGTATATATATGTAAGGCCCCGTAAAATTTTTGTGCATAAAACCTAGTAGATGTGGTGTCATGGTCCGAATGATGTGTTAGGAATGCGTAGAATTCTTCGCGGCGAGCTTGCTCGCCGCGGTTCGGACCCTTGGTAGCGATTTAAGTTTCAAAAATGTAGAGAAATAATTTTTCCGAAAAAGTGTCAAATATGCGGTCAAGAATGCGACCGCAAACCTGACATGCGGACCGCATTCTTGCCGCAAATCGTTCCAGAGAGTTGCCCAAAATCGTGTCAAAAGTGCGGCCGATATGCGATCGCATGTCAAATCTGCGGTGCACTTTTGCGACCGCAGAATCAACATGCGATCCGCATAGTGACCGCATTCCTTAACAGAACCTGTATAAAATTTGGGGCAATTCTACGGTCACTATGCGGACCGCATGTTGATTCTGCGGTCGCATAGTGCACCGCATAATTGACCCCGGCCCAGATTTTTGTAACATTTTGACCCGATCTCTTCTTTAATATAACACCTTTCTTCTTCATTTTATCATATCATCTCACCAAAATTAGAGAGAGAAGAGAGGGTTTTTAGAGAGAGAAGTTCTTCATCTTCAAAGATTGTTCCAACTACTTAATTCCAAGGGATCCTAGGGCAAGGATTCAACTTCCCCAATCTTTTCAAGGTAAAAACCCTAACTATTTTCTTTGATTTTCAGTTTTAAATTGGGTAAAGAGAGGTTTGCATATAATAGCTTTTGAAAATAGAATTTTTACACTCATGCATGATTATTGAACTTGATTTCTAGTAAAAAGAAGTGAGTAGGAGTAAGAGTCTTCAAGAACAAGGTTGGCAAAAGTAGGATATCTTGGGTAAGCATAAAGTAGGAGGAAAAATCATCACCAGGTATGTATGGCTAATTTTGATTCTTGTGAAATCGCCTATATGAAGTTTGTTTGTTTCGTGTTAAATTGACAAATTGTGTGAAATTCTTGATGTTGTTGTTGGATATTCAAAGTTTGTTGTCGAGCTATGAGTGATGTAAAATGAGTGTTTAATTTGGCAAAAGAATTGTGAATAATGACTATGATGACCTATATGGTACCTTGTGGAAAACAAATGAAACACTTGAGAATTGGTTTATTGTGGAAAGAGATGAAACACTTGAATTGTGGAAATATTGTAACATGGTTGTGATATTGAATTGAGAAGAAATTGAGAACATGAACCAATGTGTAAGTTGCTTATTTGAACTTGTTGAAATTATGTGTAGTACCTTATCTGCTGTTTGAAATTGTTGTGTTTTCAACTGTAAGGCGGGGTCGTGTTGCGCGCCGCAACGTGGTGAAATAAGGTGTGGGTTGGGGTGATAAGGGTGGCCGAGGTAATAAGGGTGGTCGGGGGCAATAAGGATGGAAAGCGATCGAAATCGCTATTGAAAATTGATACAAAAATCAATAATGTGAAATTGTGAAAGGAGACAGAGCAGGAGAGTTTGCAACCTGTGGGGCACTGATTGCCCCTTTGTTAGACTACTTGTGCTTTACGTGATTGATTGGTTATTGTTAAATTGGTTAATTGTAGAAAGTGCTTTGTGTTGAGAATTATTTGAAATAAGGAAAATGTGGAAACATGGTTGGCTGGCTTAATTAATTGTTGATGTAATTTAATGGCTTGAGTTTACTTGGGACAAAGTTTGTCCATACATACCAGTACAATTTAAGTGTACTGACGTCCCTTTTGCCGGGGCGCTACATTCGTGTCATGATTGTAGGTGGATCAGTAGCAGGCACTTCAGCTCATCGGCAGTAGTATCCTTCTCCTTCCACCGCCCGTTTTGGTGAGCCCCTTTCTTCCTCGGGGCCTTGTGTGGTTCTTGCCACTTCGGTTTGGATTTCATTTTGGTTTTGAAAGGTATAGCCGGAGCCTTGTTACCGGCAAGTATTGTATTTCCCTTTTTGTATCCTAGAGGCTCCGTAGACATGTAAACTGTGGGATTGTGGCCTATGTATATGTATGGGGCGTTGTAAATATAAATTATGAACTTGTTAGTGAATCAATCACATGGTTATGTTTATGCATTATGAAATCAGTCATTATGATTAGTAATATATTTGGTTAATGAGAAACAATCAACACAGGGGTAACGCGTGGGAATGAAAGGCACCCAGGTCCGCTTGACTGGGGCAACCCGGTCAGGCGCCGGTCATGTCCCTCGATTTGGGGCGTGACAAACTTGGTATCCGAGCTTAAGGTTTTAAAGTGTCCTAGGATGTCTCGGAGCCGTGTCTAGTAGTGCCCTTCTTATAGGTGTGTTGTCGACCACATCATATAAGTAGGGGGCTACACGGGCATTTAGGAATTTACCTACTTCTTTGTTAATCTATATCGTGCGGTAATGTAACGACCCAACCGGTCATTTTGAGATACGGCGCGTCAGTCAGCAGTTTGTGGCCATGAGAAACTTCATCTCAAGTATATTGACTTGTGTGTATGGTCAGAATTAAAATTCAAGAAGTTTGGAGTCAAATTTAAATGAAAATTCTCATTTCCAAAGCTTAAAATTGAAGAAATGAACTAGGATTGGAATTTTGAGTATACGACCTCGGAATTGAGATTTGAAGGTTCCAACAAGTTCATATGATGATTTCGGACTTGGGCGTATGCCTGGATCGGGTTTTGGATAACCCGGGAGCGTTTTGACGCATATTATGGAAGATAGCATTTTAGAAGAAATTGCATCAATTTGGCTTAAAATGTATTTTAGTGTTATTGATGTCCGTTTGGGATTCCGAGACTGGGAGTAGCTCCGTATGGTTATTCCGGATTTGGGAGCGCGATCGGAAGTGAATTCGGAGGTCCGTGGGTCATTTTGGAGTCGTTTGGCTAAAGATAGAAAATTGAAGGTTTTTGAGAAAATTTGACCGGAAGTGGAAATTTTGATATCGGACTCAAAATGCAAATCTTATGGTTCGGATAACTTCGTTAGGTGATTTGGGACTTAGGAGTGTGTCCGGAATATTTTTGTGATGATCGGTGTAGAATTAAGTTTGAATTGGCAAAGTTAGTATTTTGGCGTATTTCGGTTGATAGGTGAGATTTTGATCCGAGGGTCAGAATGGAATTCCGAAAGTTTCTGTAGCTTCGATATATCATTTTGGACGTGTGTGCGAAATTTGAAGTCAATCGGATGCGATTTGATAGGTTTCGACATCGGAAATAGAAGTTGGAAACTTCAAAGTTCATAAAGTTTGAATCGGGGTGTAATTCTTGGTTTTAGAGTTGTTTGATGTGGTTTGAGGCCTCAAGCAAGTCCGTAATGTGTTTTGGGGTTGGTTGGTATGATTGATTGGGGTCCCGGGGGCCTCGGGTGTGTTTCGGGTTGTGATCACGCTCTTATTTGATGTTTCAACATTTGCTTCTTTGAACATAAAGGGGTACCATATTAGGTAAATGTTCTCCAAATTCAGTTTTGTTTGAACCATTAGATCTGTATCGTAATTTCGGAGCCATAGCAAAAAGAATCGACGAATTTGGACATCGTATGATGAAGTTATGCTCATTTCCGTGCCGAGGAAAAGTGCTGGTGTCTGTCAGAACCGCAGAAGCGGAATTTGACCGTGGATGCGGAACCGCAAAAGCGGAAATATAACCGCAAAAGCGGTCCCGCCTATGCGGAAATTATCCGCAAAAGCGAAAATAGGCCTGGTTAGTGTTTAAAACCGAGAAGTTTAGTATTTTGGGCATATCTTGAGTTCTAGAGCTCCGATTGAGGTGATTTTCGCGGTGTTGTTCTCGTCTCATCAAGGAGGTAAATATAAAAACTTTATTTTGATGTTTCTCCATGATTATTTCACTATTAATGGAGGATTAATGGAGGGTTTGAGCCCTAGGCCTAAATTTTAGGAAATCTTTGATTTGAATGGGCAAACGGAGTTCGATTTTGATAAATTTTATATGCACGGACTCGTGTTGAGATAAGGAACCTGAATATATAACTTTCGTAATTTTTCGAGAAGCGTACCGAAAGTCGAGTTTTGGCAACTTGTGGGTTTTGGTGTATTTTGAATTGTTTTGGTTGGGTAATGCCCAATTGGCCTATTTTGATGTGATTCTATTAATTTTTATCAGATACTACACTTGTGGAGGCCTACATTCACGGCAAGAGGGATTATTTCTTAGCGGTTTTGTACCGGAATTGAGGTAAGTGGCTTGTCTAACCTCGTGTGGGGGACTTTTACCCCTAGGATATTATGTAATATTTTAAATGCCTTGTACGCGAGGTGACGGGCGTGTACATGCGCTGGTTGTTGAACACATACTTTACTTAAAATGCTCGATGAGTGATATTCCTGTTTTTAGTTGTTAAATTCGATATTCCTACCCGGTAGCAGTTAGAAAAGCATGATTAGGTAGTATTTAACTGTCTAGTTGCCTAATTGTCTTACTTGAGTTTTCTTGGTAATCGCTGGCGCTGTTTATCGGTGAAGTTATAGTTAAGCATATTATATTTCTCTCTGTGTATTCCTTTACTTGTTGTGTTTGTGGACTGCGGGTTCAATTCCCGGAGATCCCGGGGCTGTGGGTTCGATTCCCAGAGACCCGGAGTGATAATGATGTGGACTGCGGGTTCGATTCCCGGAGATCTTGATATTTATTGGTAGGGACTACGGGTTCGATTCCCGAGATCCTGAGATTATTGAAATATGGACTACGGGTTCGATTCCCGAGATCTTGAGATTATTGAAATATGGACTATGGGTTCAATTCCCGAGATCCTGAGATTATTGAAATATGGACTACGGGTTCGATTCCCGAGATCCTGAGATTATTGAAATATGGACTACGGGTTCAATTCCCGAGATCCCGAGATTATTGAAATATGGACTACGGGTTCAATTCCCGAGATCAAGAGATTATTGAAAATATGGACTACAGGTTCAATTCCCGAGATCCTGAGATTATTGAAATATGGACTACGGGTTCAATTCCCGAGATCCTGAGATTATTGAAATATGGACTACGGGTTCAATTCCCGAGATCCCGAGATTATTGAAATATGGACTACGGGTTCAATTCCCGAGATCAAGAGATTATTGAAAATGTGGACTACGGGTTCGATTCCCGAGATCCCGAGATACTGGTAGGGACTACGGGTTCGATTCCCGAGATCCTGAGATTATTGAAATGTGGACTACGGGTTCGATTCCCGAGATCCTGAGATTATTGGTAGGGACTGCGGGTTCGATTCCCGGAGATCCTGAGTTGTTGAGATATTATTGAGACATGGGCTGCGGGTTCGATTCCCGGAGACCCAGAGGTACTGAGAATGGGACTGTGGGTTCAATTCCCACAGATCCTGGATTTGTTTATCTGAGTTGGTTATTTGTTGTTAGCTTAATTGTAGACAGTTGCAGTAATCATCATAATGTTGTTATTTCGGAAATTATTATCATTTAAACTATTTATTTTGTTATCATCATTATATTATTGTTTTCTCAGTAGGGCCCTGACCTACCTCGTCACTACTCCATCGAGGTTAGGCTTGGCACTTACCGAGTACCGCCGTGGTGTACTCATGCTACTCTTCTGCACACTTTTGTTGTGCAGATCCAGGTACATCAGAGCAGGCTCGTACTAGGTGATTCCGCAACTTTCTGGGAGACTTCGAGGTATGATCTGCTACGTCCGCGGATCCGGAGGCTTCCCTTCTATTCTAGTATTACTAGTTGACATTTTTCTTCATTTCGTTGTTAGATACTCTTTACACATAGAGCCACAGTTGTATTTCCCTTTTAGTCTGTGTTACCGTGGGGTTCCGGATCTTGGTAGTGCTTTATTCATTGTGTGACGGATGTATGTGCCAAGCAGCACGGATTACATATCTTTTATGTTATTTTTCGCTGTTTCTTATTTAAGTATTTATAACTTATAGATTCCGCAACGTGTTAGGCTTACCTAGTCGTGGGGACTAGGTGCCGTCATGACATGTTCACGATTGGTGAACTAGGGTCGTCACAGGTAAAGTGCAATGTGGAGATAGTCACGGGACACAGACCGGTTACTTAGATTCTCGTTGATCGATACGGAGACGTCTGTATTTATTTACGAGGGGCTATGTAACTGTTTAGGAAACTCTTCAATTCTTTGAATTCCTTATCGTGCGCCATTTTTTTCAGTTGGAGCCTATGTTATACGTTCTTTTGCATCCACTCGTGTATTGAAAGTTGTGTGCTCGGTATCGAGTATGCGCCGACGGTTCATGATGCTGCAGAGGGACTTCAAGGAAGTCAAGAATTTACTCAACCATTGTTACAGTGTGTCATCCATATCGATAATGCAAGAGAATTGAGAAATCTTCAATTGTGCACATGGGGGTGCACTAGGTTCCGACATTCGGTTGATAAGTACGGTCTTGAGAAGGTTTACTTAACTGCCTAATCGTCACAGTAAAGGTAGAATCACAAGGTGGATGTAGATCTAAATATAGTTAGTGGTAATAAAGACTATATGGTTCATATGAGATATCTATTTAGCGAAGAATTCAGCCAACAGAGATACTGGGGAAATGAGTTTAACTGTCTTAAGAAGGACATGTACCAAACCAATGTCTTGGGCTGTCTTATGATGAAGACGTACATATGATAAAGGCTATTGTCGTGGATTAGCAAAATGTATTTTTAAGGCTTCGTGCTAAGTGAAAGGATTTCCCTATCAACGATCTAATTATGGGTCATGTGTCATATCAGATTTGGCCTGCGATGTATTTAGGTGCTATTCAAAAAAAAAAGTTCTTGAAAACTTGCGGATGGGCAAGAGTTGAGGCTCATATGGTATGATGTTGAGACTTTGGATGTTCCTGTGTCCCTAATAAACTCTACATTTTTTTTATCAGCAAGGAAATATTCGATAAGGGCTACATGGTGCTTCGTAGGTGTGTGAGAATCATAGTATGTTTTAAGGTGTCGTTGGTAGAGAATGCTCGGTGCATGGATCGGGGTAATATTTGGTTGTATCGGAATGAGGTCATACCCTATGGGGTCAGAGTGCTAATAGGGCACAAGTGATTATGTTCGTAGGTTCAAGTGAATTGCAGTTGAATAAGAGTAGATGACTTGAGTGAATGTTTCTAATGTTCTCGAGAGTCGTGTAATAGTGGCTTTGAGCTAGTGGGAGAGTCTCACCGCTTATGATTTGGGTCGCATGGCTAATTACCTGCGTAAATTTGGGATACTAGCGTATTAATGGGTTATTGCAGCCACGGGAAAAGGACCATGTGTGGTAATTTGAGTATATGTATTGTTGAATGAATGTTATGTTTAGCCTTACTGGCTCATGTTCAAACTTGAGGGAAAATTCATGATTTATGCCTCGTATAGGTGTAGGCTTCGCGGGAAGTGATTCCGCTAGGTGCTTTATCGAAAGGGTACTCATATGTTATAAAGAAATTCAGTAGTGTTGGTTGCGTACTGGGGCAAGTTAGAACCGGATGGTTCTCAATAGCGGTCCTAGTGAATTCAAGAGGTAAAGTGTGGTGCCTGATAATTCCGAGTCTATAAGTACAGTTAAGGCTCAAGCTTTTGAAGCAACTTATGAAGAAAGGCAAAAAACGATCTATGATGTTTTGACTTGTGGTGTAGTATTTGAGAGACATGAAATGGTCGTCGTTCTTGAGATAGCATGGCCTCATGATTTAAGGTCACTCGGGTAAGTGCGGTTGGAATAAGTTAGGTATTGAAGGAAGATATTAACATTTCTAAGGTAATCAAGGATAACCTGGAAGGAAGTAGATTGATCAGCCATAGTTGAGTTGGTGTATTGATGTCAATGATCGGTTCATGCAACGTGATCGAATTATGCATGTGATTTGTGGCGGTACATTTGAGACTTGTCGGCCGCGGTGATTGATGTTATTCTAAAGTATTCGTCTGTTAGGGGCCTGTTATGAGTAGGCAGATCTCGGGAAGGGTTATGATGGCTTGGACCACTACTTAGATATTGGCATATTCGATGGCTATGAGAATTCGCCGTATGTTGTTATAGCTCTCCCGTAGTGAGTTAAATGGAAGGTCTTATGTGATGAAGTATTAGCCTATCGTCAGTTCTAGAGCTATGATGGAAATTGTGTCTATCGTATATCGGCACGTGATGTGCAGTGAGTAGTATGAAATTTGAAGTAAGGACCAAGGTCACAGTTTGGTCAATAAATGTGATATAAAGAGCTCGGATGAGCAGGAAAGGAGTTTCAGTGTTTTGAGTAAGATGGGTATTAACATCAGTATCATTTGAGGTCGGTGTCCTGTGAGAAAGACTTTGCATCCCGGTTAGGGACTCCTGATCGCTTTTCATTGTTAGTGCAGCCGGTGGGTTGAATGTGCAGGCCCGTTTAATTATTCGGAAGATAGAGAGAGCTTGACCCACAAGAAGATTGTATAGGTGTGACTTGTAGTCACTTGATTGGTTAGTAATTTAAACCAAGTATGAGGATTTTGGTGATATCATTCAATTGAGAATTTATGTTGGAGGGCACTCTGCTTCATTGGGTTATAGACCTGTGAAATATTATTGACTTAGCTTGGCACGACTAGGATAGACTTAAGGTCGATGGATAGATTTAAATGTGGAAGTGAGCCTTGCATCAGGTCGGTTGTGTTTCTTCCAGCAATGCGCCCTTTGTGGAGGGATAGTCGCGATATTATTTCGCGGTTAGTTAATTCATGTAAAGATATATTGCGCCGTATGAGTTGTGAGACGGCTTGGTAAGTCCCTTATGTGTTGAGGTTCCGCTCAACGGTGATGTTATATAAGCATGATGGCTCTTGAGACTCATATCTTATATCGCACCTCTGTTGTACTTGAGTTTGTAGCCTATAGCGCTATATGTTTCCTTGTGTCTGATATCATGCACCTTAGTATGCTTATGATCGATATTCAGCATTTTGATGTGATGAGCTATTCAGCTCGACGTATGGCTCCTTGTGTGAGTTTTATACAGGGATCGGGTGGCACGCCGCCATGGTTATATTGTTTGGATCGTGTGGCACGCCGCCATGGTTATATTGTTTGGATCGTGTGGCACGCCGCCATGGTTATATAGTTTGGATCGGGTGGCACGCCGCCATGGTTATATTGTTTGGATCGGGTGGCACGCCGCCATGGGTATATTGTTGGGATCGGGTTGCACGCCGCAACAGTGTGATGTTTATTTCAGTGTCCATAATTGCTTTTATGTGTTCTATTTCCTATTTTTCTAAGGAAGTCCATGTTAGTGTGAGAGTTGAATAGTTCTCTCTAGTGTTCGCCTTCCTTTTGTATTACATACGAATTAGTAGCCTACTGGCACATTGTGTCATCTTGCAGGACTTTTGATTATGTCTGAGGTGGCTTATCGCCTGAGCAGTTCGTACTGGGTGAGATGAGGTTATGGGATTTGGGGTCAGTGCAAACTGATTATATGAAGTATATTATACAGGAAAATAACATTCTCTGGTTTAAGACAAGGTAATGGATCTTGTTAGAAGTATAGACTGAATGATTTGTTGACTTGGCAACTAAATATGAATTCTTGCACATCTCTTCCGTCGTATCGGTGTTGTAAAAGCTAGAGAAAGACCCATGTAGGTCATGAGATGCAATGAGAGCATCAGATTTGTGGAATATCGACTATTATATTTAAAGAATATTATTGTGGTCCCATGAGTAAAGTGATGCAAAGTGTGAATTCAACAAAGTTATGCAGTCATGTATGGGTACAACGTGTGAAGAATGATATTGTGGTCGTATGATGGAAACATGCTAGGCAAGAAATTCCGGATGTTGGAATTGGGTCTAATGGCTTATTTACTCGAATAAAGGAGTATATCCATAGAGTTATCGAGCTAATGTGCTCAAATGAGTTGTGGAAGCACAGGAAGTTGCATGAGATGTTAAACTAGTGATTTTAGACTACTTCAGTGTAGTTCTCAGCACGTTCGAGGACGAACGTATGTTTAAGTGGGGGAGATTGTAACGACCCAACCGGTCATTTTGAGATACGGCGCGTCATTCAGCAGTTTGTGGCCATGAGAAACTTCATCTCAAGTATATTGACTTGTGTGTATGGTCAGAATTAAAATTCAAGAAGTTTGGAGTCAAATTTAAATGAAAATTCTCATTTCCAAAGCTTAAAATTGAAGAAATGAACTAGGATTGGAATTTTGAGTATACGACCTCGGAATTGAGATTTGAAGGTTCCAACAGGTTCATATGATGATTTCGGACTTGGGCGTATGCCTGGATCGGGTTTTGGATAACCCGGGAGCGTTTTGACGCATATTATGGAAGATAGCATTTTAGAAGAAATTGCATCAATTTGGCTTAAAATGTATTTTAGTGTTATTGATGTCCGTTTGGGATTCCGAGACCGGGAGTAGCTCCGTATGGTTATTCTGGATTTGGGAGCGCGATCGGAAGTGAATTCGGAGGTCCGTGGGTCATTTTGGAGTCGTTTGGCTAAAGATAGAAAATTGAAGGTTTTTGAGAAAATTTGACCGGAAGTGGAAATTTTGATATCGGACTCAAAATGCAAATCTTATGGTTCGGATAACTTCGTTAGGTGATTTGGGACTTAGGAGTGTGTCCGGAATATTTTTGTGATGATCGGTGTAGAATTAAGTTTGAATTGGCAAAGTTAGTATTTTGGCGAATTTCGGTTGATAGGTGAGATTTTGATCCGAGGGTCAGAATGGAATTCCGAAAGTTTCTGTAGCTTCGATATATCATTTTGGACGTGTGTGCGAAATTTGAAGTCAATCGGATGCGATTTGATAGGTTTCGACATCGGAAATAGAAGATGGAAACTTCAAAGTTCATAAAGTTTGAATCGGGGTGTAATTCTTGGTTTTAGAGTTGTTTGATGTGGTTTGAGGCCTCAAGCAAGTCCGTAATGTGTTTTGGGGTTGGTTGGTATGATTGATTGGGGTCCCGGGGGCCTCGGGTGTGTTTCGGGTTGTGATCACGCTCTTATTTGATGTTTCAACCTTTGCTTCTTTGAACATAAAGGGGTACCATATTAGGTAAATGTTCTCCAAATTCAGTTTTGTTTGAACCATTAGATCCGTATCGTAATTTCGGAGCCATAGCAAAAAGAATCGACGAATTTGGACATCGTATGATGAAGTTATGCTCATTTCCGTGCCGAGGAAAAGTGCTGGTGTCTGTCAGAACCGCAGAAGCGGAATTTGACCGCGGATGCGGAACCGCAAAAGCGGAAATATAACCGCAAAAGCGGTCCCGCCTATGCGGAAATTATCCGCAAAAGCGAAAATAGGCCTGGTTAGTGTTTAAAACCGAGAAGTTTAGTATTTTGGGCATATCTTGAGTTCTAGAGCTCCGATTGAGGTGATTTTCGCGGTGTTGTTCTCGTCTCATCAAGGAGGTAAATATAAAAACTTTATTTTGATGTTTCTCCATGATTATTTCACTATTAATGGAGGATTAATGGAGGGTTTGAGCCCTAGGCCTAAATTTTAGGAAATCTTTGATTTGAATGGGCAAACGGAGTTCGATTTTGATAAATTTTATATGCACGGACTCGTGTTGAGATAAGGAACCTGAATATATAACTTTCGTAATTTTTTGAGAAGCGTACCGAAAGTCGAGTTTTGGCAACTTGTGGGTTTTGGTGTATTTTGAATTGTTTTGGTTGGGTAATGCCCAATTGGCCTATTTTGATGTGATTCTATTAATTTTTATCAGATACTACACTTGTGGAGGCCGACATTCATGGAAAGAGGGATTATTTCTTAGCGGTTTTGTACTGGAATTGAGGTAAGTGGCTTGTCTAACCTCGTGTGGGGGACTTTTACCCCTAGGATATTATGTGATATTTTAAATGCCTTGTACGCGAGGTGACGGGCGTGTACATGCGCTGGTTGTTGAACACATACTTTACTTAAAATGCTCGATGAGTGATATTCCTATTTTTAGTTGTTAAATTCAATATTCCTACCCGGTAGCAGTTAGAAAAGCATGATTAGGTAGTATTCAACCGTCTAGTTGCCTAATTGTCTTACTTGAGTTTTCTTGGTAATCGCTGGCGTTGTTTATCGGTGAAGTTATAGTTAAGCATATTATATTTCTCTCTGTGTATTCCTTTACTTGTTGTGTTTGTGGACTGCGGGTTCAATTCCCGGAGATCCCAGGGCTGTGGGTTCGATTCCCAGAGACCCGGAGTGATAATGATGTGGACTGCGGGTTCGATTCCCGGAGATCTTGATATTTATTGGTAGGGACTACGGGTTCGATTCCCGAGATCCTGAGATTATTGAAATATGGACTACGGGTTCGATTCCCGAGATCTTGAGATTATTGAAATATGGACTATGGGTTCAATTCCCGAGATCCTGAGATTATTGAAATATGGACTACGGGTTCGATTCCCGAGATCCTGAGATTATTGAAATATGGACTACGGGTTCAATTCCCGAGATCCCGAGATTATTGAAATATGGACTACGGGTTCAATTCCCGAGATCAAGAGATTATTGAAAATATGGACTACAGGTTCAATTCCCGAGATCCTGAGATTATTGAAATATGGACTACGGGTTCAATTCCCGAGATCCTGAGATTATTGAAATATGGACTACGGGTTCAATTCCCGAGATCCCGAGATTATTGAAATATGGACTACGGGTTCAATTCCCGAGATCAAGAGATTATTGAAAATGTGGACTACGGGTTCGATTCCCGAGATCCCGAGATTATTGAAATATGGACTACGGGTTCGATTCCCGAGATCCCGAGATTATTGAAATGTGGACTACGGGTTCGATTCCCGAGATCCTGAGTTATTGGTAGGGACTGCGGGTTCGATTCCCGGAGATCCTGAGTTGTTGAGATATTATTGAGACTGGGCTGCGGGTTCGATTCCCGGAGACCCAGAGGTACTGAGAATGGGACTGTGGGTTCAATTCCCACAGATCCTGGATTTGTTTATCTGAGTTGGTTATTTGTTGTTAGCTTAATTGTAGACAGTTGCAGTAACTATCATAATGTGGTTATTTCGGAAATTATTATCATTTAAACTGTTTATTTTGTTTTCATCATTATATTATTGTTTCTCCGTAGGGCCCCGACCTACCTCGTCACTACTCCATCGAGGTTAGGCTTGGCACTTATTGAGTACCGCCGTGGTGTACTCATGCTACTCTTCTGCACACTTTTGTTGTGCGGATCCAGGTACATCAGAGCAGGCTCGTACTAGGTGATTCCGCAGCTTTCTGGGAGACTTCGAGGTATGATCCGCTACGTCCGCGGATCCGGAGGCTTCCCTTCTATTCTAGTATTACTAGTTGACATTTTTCTTCATTTCGTTGTTAGATACTCTTTACACATAGAGCCACAGTTGTATTTCCCTTTTAGTCTGTGTTACCGTGGGGTTCCGGATCTTGGTAGTGCTTTATTCATTGTGTGACGGATGTATGTGCCAAGCAGCACGGATTACATATCTTTTATGTTATTTTTCGCTGTTTCTTATTTAAGTATTTATAACTTATAGATTCCGCAACGTGTTAGGCTTACCTAGTCGTGGGGACTAGGTGCCGTCATGACATGTTCACGATTGGTGAACTAGGGTCGTCACAGGTAAAGTGCAATGTGGAGATATCTGTGTCTAATTCGTGCCTTGTTCCCAAATTTTCAGAACATGGCACCTAAGAAGAAGGCTAGACTCGGCCTTAGGGCCAATGCCGACCCAAGTGCAGTTGTTAATCATGTACCCGATGCCGTGGGAGAGAATGACCCACCAGTCCCGAATTTGCCTGGCCCATCCGTTCAAAACCCAAGTGTCCCTATTCCAGCCGCGGCAGAGGATGCCACCAATCCTCCTGCCGGTGTTCCTGACTCAGATACAGTTCCCGCTTCGGGCTCTGGTATCTCTAATGAAGAACTTAGGGGAGCCATCCATATGTTAACACATCTAGTGGCCGCACAGGCCCAGAGATCCCATGATGCCCCTGCATCCTCCAGAGGACAGGGAGATTCATTTGGCTCTAGAGTCCATCAATTCTTGCGATTGGCCCCTCCAGAATTTTCAGGCACCGATCCAGAGGCTGACCCACAGGAATTCCTTGATGAGATATACAAGACCCTCAGAGTGATGAAGGCTACAGATATAGAGGGGGTAGAGTTGGCCTCTTACAGGCTGAAGGGAGCGGCACGTTCATGGTTCGAAATGTGGGAGGATTCCCGTGAGGAAGGGAGCCCTCCGGCCGGATGGGATGAGTTCGTAGATGCATTTATGGACCACTTCTTGCCTGCCGAGGTGATGGCAGCCCGCGCCACGGAGTTCGAGGTCCTCAAGCAGGGTAGTATGAGTGTTTGGGAATATCACATGGAGTTCGTAAGGTTGTCCAAGTATGCTCCTCATTTAGTGTCGACCATGGATGCCCGGGTTCGACGGTTTGTTCGGGGCCTTAGCCCTTTGGTGGTGAATGAGGCCGCCACAGCAGCTTTGCACTCAGACATGAACTATGGGAGGATTGTGGGGTTTGCTCGGGCCACAGAGGCCAGGAAATTGAAGATTCGTGCCGAAAGAGAAAGTAGCAGCAGGGCCCGGTCAATGGGTCGTTTAGGGAGATCACTTCCGGGGAGGGGGTCATCAGGGCCATCCCGGTCATATGCTCACTCCTCCGCGAGTGCACCGCCATCCGTGCACGATCATCAGCAGGCAGTTACTCGAGACCCGGTTCGGACAGCAGGAGGTCTCGTCAGTCTGGTCATCCCGGGGTGAGATCCCGGCAGCAGGGGAGACCTACATGCCCCGAGTGTGGGAGATTTCATACAGAAACTTGCTACCTTGACCTTCCAGTGTGTTTCGGGTGTGGGGTGAGAGGTCACATTCAGCGGGACCGCCGTGCACCCCGTCAGGGTATAGGTAGGGGATCTGCTCAGTCATCCGGTTCTTCAGCTGCTACATCATCGGCGCGTACTCCAGCAGCAGCAGGGCGTGGTGCAGCTAGGGGTGGAGCTCAGGGTAGGGGTGGACCTAGCCGATTCTATGCATTGAGTGGCCGCCAAAATGCCGAGGCTTCTCCAGATGTTGTTACAGGTATCATGTCTGTTCATACTATTGATTGCTATGCCCTTATTGATCCAGGGTCCTCCTTGTCTTATGTTACTCCATTCATTGCTTCAAGTTTTGGGATAGAACCCGAACGGCTTCATGAGCCGTTCTCTGTGTCGACACCTATTGGTGATTCTATTACAGCCTCACGAGTCTATAGGAATTGTGTTGTTACGGTGGGTGGTCGTGATACCACGGCCGATCTTATTGAGCTTGGGATGGTAGATTTTGATGTAATTATGGGGATGGATTGGCTCTATTCGTGCTTTGCCAAACTTGATTGTCGAACGAGAGTTATGAGGCTCGAGTTCCCTAACGAGCCAGTTATTGAATGGAGAGGAAATGGTGTAGTGCCAAGGGGTAGGTTTATTTCCTACCTTAAGGCTTCGAAGATGATTAAGAAGGGGTGTATCTATCACCTGGTTCGGGTAACGGACACCACCTCGGATGTGCCTATCCTCGAGTCCGTGCCAATTGTGAATGAATTTCCTGAAGTATTTCCAGATGAGCTTCCAGGCATTCCGCCGGATAGGGAGATTGACTTTGGGATCGATGTATTGCCGGATACTCAGCCAATATCCATTCCACCATACATAATGGCGCCAGCAGAGTTAAGGGAGTTAAAGGAGCAGTTGAGGGATTTATTAGAGAAAGGGTTCATACGACCGAGTGTATCGCCGTGGGGTGCTCCGGTTCTCTTTGTCAGAAAGAAGGATGGGTCACTTCGAATATGTATTGATTATCGGCAGCTTAACAAAGTCACCATTAAGAATAAATATCCATTGCCTCGAGTGGATGATCCGTTTGACCAATTGCAGGGAGCGAGGTTCTTCTCAAAGATTGATTTACGGTCCGGGTACCACCAGTTGAAAATCAGGGAGCAGGATATTCCTAAGACCGCCTTTAGAACTCGTTATGGTCACTTCGAGTTTTTGGTCATGTCTTTTGGGCTAACCAATGCCCCAGCAGCTTTCATGGACCTTATGAATCGGGTTTTCAAGCCATTCCTAGATTCCTTTGTGATTGTATTCATTGACGATATTCTCATCTACTCTCGAAGCAGGGAAGATCATGCCGTTCACCTCAGAGCAGCATTGCAGACCCTTCTTCAGCATCAATTGTATGCCAAGTTCTCAAAATGTGAGTTTTGGTTGGAGTCCGTAGCTTTTCTAGGGCATGTTATTTCCAGTGAGGGAATTATGGTGGATCCTCAGAAGATTGCGGCAGTGAAAGATTGGCCTAGACCCACGACCCCGACAGAGATTCGTAGCTTCTTGGGTTTGGCAGGGTACTATCGGAGGTTTGTAGAGGGATTCTCAACCCTCGCCTCCCCATTGACTAAATTGACGCAGAAAGCAGTTAAGTTCCAGTGGTCCGAAGCATGTGAGAAAAGTTTCCAAGAACCGAAGTCAAGATTGACCTCGGCACCAGTATTGGCCTTGCCAGAAGGCACAGAGGGATTTGTAGTCTATTGTGATGCCTCCAGAGTCGGTTTGGGATGTGTATTGATGCAGCACGGAAAGGTTATAGCTTATGCTTCCAAGCAACTCAAGAACCATGAGAAGAATTATCCGACGCGTGATTTGGAACTTGCAGCGGTTGTGTTTGCCTTGAAAATATGGCGACACTATCTTTATGGGGTTCATGTAGATGTGTTTTCAGACCACAAGAGCCTCCAGTATTTGTTCAAGCAGGAAGAGCTGAATCTGAGACAGCGGCGGTGGTTAGAATTACTCAAGGACTATGATATGGACATATTGTACCATCCAGGGAAAGCAAATGTGGTAGCCGACGCTCTTAGTCGGAAATCCATGGGTAGTTTGGCTCATTTGGGTGTGGATCAGAGACACCTGGCTCGAGAGGTTTACCAATTAGCCAGTTTGGGGGTTCGTATCTCGGCGTCAGACGAGGGAGATATCTTGATGCATAATGGAGCAGAATCATCATTGGTCGCGGAAATCAAGGAAAAACAGTTCATGGATCCAGCATTGGTTCGGGTGAAGGAAGCAGTCATGAATGACAAGACCTCAGCATTTGTACTCAGCAGCGAAGATGGTGTATTGCGGTGTCAAGATAGGCTATGTGTTCCGGATGTGGACGAGCTTCGGGAAAGAGTGATGGCAGAGGCTCATACTTCCGGGTATTCTGTGCACCCTGGTTCAACGAAAATGTATCACGATCTCAAGGAGGTTTATTGGTGGAACGGTATGAAAAGGGATGTGGCAGGCTTTGTAGCTAAATGTCCGAATTGTCAACAAGTGAAGGCCGAGCATCAACGACCCGGTGGATTAACTCAGCTTATAGAAATACCAAGGTGGAAATGGGAGATGATCAATATGGATTTCGTGGTAGGGTTACCTCGCACTCGGCGTAAGTTTGACTCAATATGGGTGATAGTGGATCGACTCACCAAATCAGCTCACTTCCTGCCAGTCAAGTCCACTGATACTGCGGAGCAATATGCAAGATTGTACATCAAAGAGATAGTAAGGCTTCATGGCACTCCACTTTCTATCATCTCGGATCGCGGGGCTCAGTTCACCGCTAACTTTTGGAAGAAGTTTCAGCAAGGTTTGGGAACTCAGGTGAATCTCAGCACAGCTTTCCATCCACAGACCGATGGACAGGCCGAGCGGACCATTCGGACGCTTGAAGATATGTTGCGGGCTTGTGTCTTAGATTTTAAAGGTAATTGGGATGAACACTTGCCACCGATAGAATTTGCTTACAATAACAGCTATCATGCTAGCATTCAGATGGCCCCATTTGAGGCATTGTACGGGAGAAGATGTAGATCGCCAATCGGGTGGTTTGAGGTAGGTGAAGCGGAATTGCTAGGGCCGGATATGGTGTACGAAGCTATGGAAAAGGTCAAGGTTATTCAGGAGAGAATGAAAACAGCACAGAGTCGTCAAAAGTCCTATGCGGACGTTCGTCGAAGGGATTTGGAGTTTCAAGTCGATGATTGGGTGTTCTTGAGGGTATCTCCTATGAAGGGAGTCATGCGATTCGGAAAGAAAGGGAAATTGAGTCCTAGGTATGTCGGGCCATATCGGGTCGTTCAAAGGATTGGTCAAGTTGCTTATAGGCTAGAGTTGCCTCCTGAGATGTCATCAGTGCACCCGGTGTTCCATGTGTCCATGTTGAAGAAAGTGATTGGAGATCCATCCACCATCATGCCAGTCGAAGCTATATAGGAATGCGTAGAATTCTTCGCGGCGAGCTTGCCATTCTTGATAGGCAAGTCCGTAAGTTGAGAAATAAGGAAGTCGCCTCTGTTAAAGTATTGTGGCGAAGTCAACAAGTTGAGGAGGCCACATGGGAAGCGGAAAAAGAGATGAAGGAAAAATACCACCATTTGTTCGATCAAGCCTAGAAGAAATTAGGTGACCCTCCTACTCCTAGTAACTGTCATCTTGCCTAAGTTGTTTCCCTCTTAGTATTAGTAAAGTCTCCTTTATTTGTAATGAGTTAAATGTGTTGTTACCTTGGGTCACTTGAACCGTTCTTGATAAATGAAAGCCTTATAAAGATTTACGTGTTTAATAAACAACTATAGTAAGTGTACATGGTGTGTTAAAATGGTTAAATAAGGTAAGAATTCATTGAAGTGACTAGTTTATGTGCAATTGTAACAATGTGATAGAATATGTGCATTCGTTGAGGTAAGAAAGTGTATACCAATTGTGAAAAGTGTTGTATTTGTGTATTGTTGTTTGGTAATGTGTTTCGGGGGCCCTCTGACAGGTGGATATGTCCATAATACAAAGGAAACTCTGGCGAAATTTTTCTAAAATATAAGAGTTAGTCAAAATTTTGATAGCTTGCATATCATGTCTTTCAAAACTCATTTATTTCAAAATCCTCATTCGAGGACGAATGATCTTAAGGGGGGAGGATGTAAGGCCCCGTAAAATTTTTGTGCATAAAACCTAGTAGATGTGGTGTCATGGTCCGAATGATGTGTTAGGAATGCGTAGAATTCTTCGCGGTTCGGACCCTTGGTAGCGATTTAAGTTTCAAAAATGTAGAGAAATAATTTTTCCGAAAAAGTGTCAAATATGCGGTCAAGAATGCGACCGCAAACCTGACATGCGGACCGCATTCTTGCCGCAAACCGTTCCAGAGAGTTGCCCAAAATCGTGTCAAAAGTGCGGCCGATATGCGATCGCATGTCAAATCTGCGGTGCACTTTTGCGACCGCAGAATCAACATGCGGTCCGCATAGTGACCGCATTCCTTAACAGAACCTGTATAAAATTTGGGGCAATTCTGCGGTCACTATGCGGACCGCATGTTGATTCTGCGGTCGCATAGTGCACCGCATAATTGACCCCGGCCCCGATTTTTGTAACATTTTGACCCGATCTCTTCTTTAATATAACACCTTTCTTCTTCATTTTATCATATCATCTCACCAAAATTAGAGAGAGAAGAGAGGGTTTTTAGAGAGAGAAGTTCTTCATCTTCAAAGATTGTTCCAACTACTTAATTCCAAGGGATCCTAGGGCAAGGATTCAACTTCCCCAATCTTTTCAAGGTAAAAACCCTAACTATTTTCTTTGATTTTCAGTTTTAAATTGGGTAAAGAGAGGTTTGCATATAATAGCTTTTGAAAATAGAATTTTTACACTCATGCATGATTATTGAACTTGATTTCTAGTAAAAAGAAGTGAGTATGAGTAAGAGTCTTCAAGAACAAGGTTGGCAAGAGTAGGATATCTTGGGTAAGCATAAAGTAGGAGGAAAAATCATCACCAGGTATGTATGGCTAATTTTGATTCTTGTGAAATCGCCTATATGAAGTTTGTTTGTTTCGTGTTAAATTGACAAATTATGTGAAATTCTTGATGTTGTTGTTGGATATTCAAAGTTTGTTGTCGAGCTATGAGTGATGTAAAATGAGTGTTTAATTTGGCAAAAGAATTGTGAATAATGACTATGATGACCTATATGGTACCTTGTGGAAAACAAATGAAACACTTGAGAATTGGTTTATTGTGGAAAGAGATGAAACACTTGAATTGTGGAAATATTGTAACATGGTTGTGATATTGAATTGAGAAGAAATTGAGAACATGAACCAATGTGTAAGTTGCTTATTTGAACTTGTTGAAATTGTGTGTAGTACCTTATCTGCTGTTTGAAATTGTTGTGTTTTCAACTGTAAGGCGGGGTCGTGTTGCGCGCCGCAACGTGGTGAAATAAGGTGTGGGTTGGGGTGATAAGGGTGGCCGAGGTAATAAGGGTGGTCGGGGGCAATAAGGATGGAAAGCGATCGAAATCGCTATTGAAAATTGATACAAAAATCAATAATGTGAAATTGTGAAAGGAGACAGCAGGAGAGTTTGCAACCTGTGGGGCACCGATTGCCCCTTTGTTTGACTACTTGTGCTTTACGTGATTGATTGGTTATTGTTAAATTGGTTGATTGTAGAAAGTGCTTTGTGTGAGAATTATTTGAAATGAGGAAAATGTGGAAACATGGTTGGCTGGCTTAATTAATTGTTGATGTAATTTAATGGCTTGAGTTTACTTGGGACAAAGTTTGTCCATACATACCAATACAATTCAAGTGTACTGACGTCCCTTTTGCCGGGGGCGCTACATTCGTGTCATGATTGTAGGTGGATCAGTAGCAGGCACTTCAGCTCATCGGCAGTAGTATCCTTCTCCTTCCACTTCCCGTTTTGGTGAGCCCCTTTCTTCCTCGGGGCCTTGTGTGGTTCTTGCCACTTCGGTTTGGATTTCATTTTGGTTTTGAAAGGTATAGCCGGAGCCTGTTACCGGCAAGTATTGTATTTCCCTTTTGTATCCTAGAGGCTCCGTAGACATGTAAACTGTGGGATTGTGGCCTATGTATATGTATGGGGCGTTGTAAATATAAATTATGAACTTGTTAGTGAATCAATCACATGGTTATGTTTATGCATTATGAAATCAGTCATTATGATTAGTAATATATTTGGTTAATGAGAAACAGTCAACACAGGGGTAACGCGTGGGAATGAAAGGCACCCAGGTCCGCTTGACTGGGGCAACCCGGTCAGGCGCCGGTCATGTCCCTCGACTTGGGGCGTGACAATATATGAGTAGAAATTAAAAGAAAAATTCATATTAAAAAAGGGAAGTGGAAAGAATAATACATTCAAAGTACTGTGAACTATGTCATTCATTAAAGTCAAACAGCAATGACTGTCCATTTTCCTCTTCTCTAGTTCCCCGATTAAGGGTTCGAGCCAAACATCCACCCCACATGATTTCCTCAAAAGACTTCTGTTAGCCGGAACTTCAAGTGTAACACTCCTCATAGCCATGCTTCTATTGCTGGAACTTTCTTCCACATGGATAACAAAAGAAGAGGGAACTACAGAAGGAGGTACGGTAGAAGAGGTGAAAACAACAGTATTTATAAAGGTTGAAACAGGTACGAGGGCAGAGGTTGGTAAGGAAATAGGAATGGAAATGGAAGCTGGAGTAACACTTGAAGTGATAGGAGGAACAAGAGGAACATAAACAAAAGTTGAAAGAGGGGATTCCTCTAAAACCAGACCAAAATTACCACACTCAAAGCCTTCAATGAAAAGGCATTGAGTAGACTCAAGAGTATCATTTAGAATAGTTTCTTCATTAGATATGAGAGTAATAGGCTCGGAGATACGAGTAGGAGAAGCTTCAGCATCATCCTCAGAAATTACCACAGGCCTCCTAGATCTGGGACGAGCTGTCAAAGAGGTATCATCATCTTCTTCAACATCAGAATCTTCTTCAAGTGATTTCCTCTTTATTAGAATATCTTGTGTCCTCCCTAGAGCTAAGGGAGCATTGGAAGAAGCTCTAAGGGCAGTAGCTACATCAGCTGACATCCCTCGATTTGCAAATCCTGATAAAAACAAGGATATAAGATTGGATATACAAAAAGAGAGAATTTACTCTATACAAACGAAATACTAAATATATACCATGAGTTTTAACTCTCTAGTCGTGCTTGGTAGAAATTGATTTCCAAGTACGTGCTTCCATAGGTACGGCCTTCAAGATAGCATCTACCCAAGCACGGAAGCTAGGGACGAGTTCCACATCTCCCATGGTAGCTATCAAAAAGCAAAACAAAAATAATTTAAAAATAAAAGATCAAAATATCAAAAATAGACACGGTAAGAAATAAAATACTTACGTATCATATCCATTTCTCCGAAAAGGAATGTTTGATCCACCCACCAAATCAATTGTGGGAACACTTACAAACCGTGTATACCAACCACGGTTATTGATATCCTCAGGGTTTATCAAAACCCTTTTACCTCTAGCAAACAATGAAAAAACTCCATTACGAAAGAGTTTGAGATGGTAGAGGTGAATTAGATGAGGAAAAGTCAAATCCACATCCGCTCTGGTCGATATGAACCTTAAGCACGCCACTGCTCTCCATACCAGGGGACCAATTTGAGCTAAGCAGATTTTAAAGAAATGGCAAAATTTGAGAATGACTGGGTCAATAGCATGGGTAAATCTTAGAGTGAAATGGTAAGTATAAACACATGAAAAACCGGGTCTATAAGAAGAAATTCTCTCGTTAGGATTGAGAATAACTATAGGAGTACTATCTTTCCAACGACAATCTTTTCAGACGATGGGGAGGATCAGCAGTTCAGTAATTAAAGAGGGGTATTTCTCAACTTTTTCCAATTTAAGCATTTGCTCACAAAGAGATTCTTTGTCATGCTCAAAAGATAGATCTGACGGTACAATTTCATCTACCGTTGGTTCCTGAAAGGATTCAGCAGGTTCTTTTCCTTTAGAAGAAGATTTGATAGATAAAGATCCTTTAGAAGAAGTACCAGAAATAGAAGAGATGGTAGAACCAGATATGCAACCTCGTGCTGATCTTGAACCACGAGGGACACTTGCTCCACCTCTTCTATGTCTTGCGAGAGCATTTGGAAAACTATCGAGTATGAGAACTCTTTTTGGGGTAGGATGTGAAGATGCCATTGTTTAACAAGTTTTTTCAAAGAAAAACAGAAGGAAAAAGTGAGGAGTCACTTGGTGAAAAGTATAACTAATGAAGAAGAAATCGAAGAAGTATATGGAAAGCAACTTGTGAACTAGGAAAAGTAATGATGGAACGCCTATAATAAAGGTAACCATCACTTCGTAAATGGTGGAGAAAAAGGCTGCAGAACTGCAGAACTAGTGAAGAAGTGACACGTATGTGATGTATTAAATGGAAGGGACAATTGAAACGTCAACACTGACATAGCATTTATTGTGACAAAAATTCCATTTTAAATGAGAATCCACTTCCCAAATATTTAAATGATAAATAAATGGAAAGTGGGGGGACTATCTATATTGGGAAAAAGTTTTTTTATGACGTGGCAAGACACGTCGAATATTCAAAAGGTTATTATTCTGAAAGAGAATAAATAAAAGATGCAAGGAGACAAATTAGACACGGGACGTAATTCAACTATGAGTCTCGTACATGTTTATAGTGGATTGGAATGTAATTCTAAAGACAAAGGATACAAAGAGCAAATAGATACGAGTTCCGCATCAATTCAAAATATTCAAGGGCAACAGATCAAAAAGCATTTAAAGCATGGATCCGGAGGCAGAAATGATCCAAATTCAATCATTAAGTACCTGATACGTTGAAGAATTGACATTTAATAAGAATAATTGTGTAACGACCTATTTAATATCATTTATTACTCATAATTATGTCATTAAAGCCTAAGTTTCATTCTTTTACCTAGGGTGAGCTATAAAAGGAGGAAGTTGTACCATTTGTGGACACGATCAACTGTTGAAAGACTATTGAAATACAATTTTTCTTACTGTTCATTCTGATTATCAAAAGTTTATTACATTTTTCGGTCTCTTAATTATCAGTAACCTGATTTTTTTATTATTTTATAGTTTTAATCAAAGTTTCATATTTTGGTTAAACACAGTCTTGAGCAAATACTGGTATTTATATCGCCTCATGTATACACCCTTGAATATATTTCTTTACTGACCAGCTTACCAATTAAATTACTTTCAATTAGTTGTCCTTGAAAACTCTTGTGATTAAATTTCCTTACTTCTTTTTGGATACTGCAGCTATTCTTTGTCGTTGTTGGTCATTGTTGTCTGGTTGGTTGCAGCGAGCTGCTGGTTGGTGCTATTTGTTGGTTGCTGATGTGAGGGTATTAGTTGATGTCACTCCTGTATTGTGTTAATTTGTTTTTTGCATTCAGATGTACTATTGTGGCCCATGTCAATAGTAGTAGTATGAGTTCTTTTTAAATAAAATAAATATGTTAGTGCTTTTAAAATTTAAAATGTATGGATAGGAAAAAGTTGGTGATTTGTCATGATACTTTATGGAACTTTTTATTCTAATTATCATGTTCTAACACATGAAATTGACGCGAACCATATCTACACATGCATTATAATAGCTTGTACAATTCAAGTCTCGTACCTTGCAATAAACAATAACAAACCAACAATAAGGATTACAAGTACAAAGAGGTGGATTTTATTGATATAACCCAAAAAGAATTACTAACTCAAAAGCTAGTTATTAAAATGAGAGAACCCAACGCTATATAGACGACACATCAATACATTATAATTATAATATCGATGTGGGACTCAAGCCAATGAGCCATAACAGATATAAAATCTGCTCTAACGGGGTGGGGAGGAGAAAGAGTAAACGCTTCTAATATAATCAACATGCATTAAAGAATAGTTTGTTTGGTTTTTAAAATATGGCAAGCTGTCAAGAATTATTTTTTCGGTATAATTATTTCTTTCTTTTTTAAAAGTTCCACTTGTCTGCCATCTCCAATGCAGAATAAGAAAATTGAAAAATTAAAGTACGACAAAGACATTGACTTGGTGCCCTTCCAAAAACTAGATCGGTCATGGGGAACTTCACAAGACGCAAAATAACTTAATTATTGCTTCATATTTCTTGTAGTTGTAGGTGCATACTTCTCTATCATTGCTGACGCAAAATAACTTAATTATTGCTTCATATTTCTTGTAGTTGTAGGTGCATACTTCTCTATCATTGCTGACGCAAAATAACTTAATTATTGCTTCATATTTCTTGTAGTTGTAGGTGCATACTTCTCTATCATTTCTGACGCAAAATACATTGACTGAATAAATAAACAAAAAATGAAAAAGAACAATTAATGAATGGGTTGTGTAAATAATGTCAACTGTCTCTTTGCTCTCTTCTTCCTCCTAATAATTATTTCCCACTTCTCACAGTTGTACAAGCCTGTGAATGTATGGCTTCTTCCCTTTCCCACTACTCAAAAGATGACAAATATTTAAGACAAAAAAGTCACAGCAAATAAACGTCAAAGCTGGTTAAGGACGTACGGGAAATTTGTAAGGTTTGAATTTTATTCCTTTAAATATTATATCCATGAATATTCTATCACCATGTAAACGTAAAAACATTCATTCTTAAATACAATTCTTATTTACTCAAAATGCCTTTTTCGTAGATGTTTTATATATATGTCCATTGAATATAAATAGTTTCAATTGCGGGTTAAGAGTGATTTTTGCGCTATTTAAGCTTAGGTTAGACCATAAAAAAGGATGGTTCTTCAGGTGTGCATTTTCTTTGACCCTGGCATTTCTTTTCTCTTAGTTCCGTTAATTAAGTTTGACGGAATGTGATAAATAAGGAGAATGAATATATAAATCAGGAAAATGACTTAAGTAGGATATCATTTGTTTACTTTTAATAGGGAAAAGTATGAATTGTAGCAATACAACTACTCTTTAAAAAAAACAAAATCTTTTATCTCCTTCTATCACATTTTGTTTTTCTTTCTTTTACATTTGATTTTAAAGGATATATTACACTTCGGTCAATACCAATTTAAGGACTGTGTTTTATAAATTAATACAATAGTATTGAAAAAGGTAGAAGCTTATCCCCATAGAGAATTTATAGTTCCAGCCTTCCAGGTGTACCTGCTTCTGGAAAACCTTCTATATATAGGGATTTGAAGTTTAATAACAGAGAAATATTCTGAGACTTAACGCTAATAATAAGAACTTGTACTCAACATTACTAGGGACCTAAGTGATTGGCATAACTTAACCACCTATAATTGATAGATACTAGACAATTAGTCCTAAAGCCTCGACTCCCACTCTTGCGTGTAGAGCCGTCAATAGGGGTTTAGTCCGCTAGATCAGTCAAATCCAATCTGTGATTTAATAGAGTCGAACTAAGGTTTTTAGAGCCCATTTAATGCAAAACTTACACAAATGTCCAAATTAAGTTTCAACTTACCAACCTCTAGCCATTAGTCATAAACTTAATAAAACTAGCCAAGTACACATAAAAATTAAAAAATCAATAAATAAGGTACTTTCTCTCAAAGAATCACATACAAAAATTACTTTTCATATTTTTAAGCGTGTTTAGAAATATCAGATGCAAGACGGAAATAAAATTTTGATGGATGAGGTACCAAATAGGGTGATGAAATACAAAAAAATAATAATAAATAAAATCTAAACAAAAAAGAAACTTTTCACTGGGTATAGTTGAAATTCACTGAAAATATATAGATAAGTCAATATATAAACTTTGAGGAAGATTAGAGGTAATTTGGACTGGTTTTGTATGTATCATAATTCATAATTAAATCGAACTCAAAAAATTCTTCTGCGATACGTGTATCACGCATGTATCTCACACATATGTATACATGGATATACATGTGATACACAATTGATACAAATATGATACATATGTGATACAGAAATGATACACAGTGTGATACACATATCAATTTTTTGTTCAGTTTTTACTTAAATTTTTCAATTCAACCACCTCAAAACTTCACTAAATCATTCCAAAACTGAGATTCAAGCTATTTAAGGTGCACCCAATCTATTTTAATTACACCGACTTAAAAAAAAGCAGATATTTGATATTTTTTCTTCTACAAATAGCTAATTAGCTAATATTAATAGTATTTTATAAATTGATTAATTTTTGTAATAAGCTACATAAAAATAAGACATAGTTGGTTCCTTTTTGTATGGGGTCAAATCGGATGC
This sequence comes from Nicotiana noctiflora, assembly GCA_032618575.1. Classification (NCBI taxonomy): domain Eukaryota; kingdom Viridiplantae; phylum Streptophyta; class Magnoliopsida; order Solanales; family Solanaceae; genus Nicotiana; species Nicotiana noctiflora. The sequence continues at coordinate 306,503 of JASVEL010006753.1, forward strand.
AATGCAGGTCGAGCGCTTATCCTTTTACGGCCGTAGAAGTCGGACGATATGATCTCTTACGTCCATACGACGAAAGGGGTACGCCCCGACCATAGAGGCGTATCGACAGACTTGCCCGTACAGACGGCCCGACTTCCCCCCTATGCTGTTATTGTAATAATAGTAGCTCCGAAATGATGTAATGTGTTGGCGAGGGGACCTTCCTTTTATATAAGGAAGGGTCTCTCTCATTTGTAAGCCAAGTGTTATTAGTCAATAATAATACAACTCTCTCTTTATCTATCATTCTCTCTCTATTTCATCTCTTTGTTACTAACTAGCTTTAATACTTCATCAAGATCCGCTATAATTTTATAAGAACAACCTTTATATGAATCTAAAGATCCATCTTTGGATATATTACCATTGATTCTGATTTACCCTCTCATATATTTTTTGATTGTTCTTAGCTCAAAAAGTAATCAACAACTTTTGAGTCAAATAATTTAGCGCCATCTGTAGAGATTTCGAGAATCAAACTCGTAGTATACATCCACAAGATCCGATCATCGGAAAGAACCTAGAAATTGCCGAAAACAACACCCGATCCAAAGCTGTGATAGAAGTTACTACCAACCTCTTGAGTTCCATGAACGAGGCCGGTGGTAGTGCTGCCATCAACGCTACCCATGATATCACACCCGAGGCGGAAGTCTCACCTTCTCCCTTCGGGAATCTTGCAATCCTGCAGGAGAAAGACACCTCCACTTCAAGAGAAGCACCCCCAGCGGTCAGGAAACTACTGGAGGAATGGTTAACCAGCACCCTGAGCGGCTTAGTGGAAAAGCCACCACGGGGCTATGTAAAATGCAGCACCAACAACAAGCAACACCACAGTGGCAGACAAACTAGAAGGAACACGAACCAACAGCCAACCCGTCGAAACGCAAACACACGACGACACGTTGGCCTCCATTCTAAGGAAGATGGAAGAAATGGAAAGCAAAAATTAGGCCCTCCGTGACCAAATGAAGGAGAACCAAGATAGAGTTGACAATATCCCCGGAGTACCTAGACTGCTACCCAAACGAGACGTGGGAAGGTTTGTAAAACAACCCTACTCCGAACAAGCCGCACCCTACACCATCCCGAAGACCTTCAAGATGCCCCCTACCTGAGGGTGTACGACGGAACCACCGATCCCGAGGATCATCTCATCCACTATGTCACCGCTGTGAAAGGTAATGACTTATATAAAGAGCAGGTACCATCAGTGCTGCTGAATAAGTTCGGCGAAACATTGACCGGGGGAGCCTTGGCCTAGTATTCCCAACTACTCGCCAAAGTAATCTCAACCTTCGAAGAGATGGCGGATAAGTTCGTCACAGCGCATGTCGTTGCTAAAAAGGCAGAAGCAAGGGTAAACGATATTTTCACCGTCAGACAAACCATGGGCGAAGGCCTCAGGGACTTTCTCGCCAGGTTCAACAGGGTAAGAATGAGCCAACCAAACGTGTCAGAGGGCATGTCATTAGCAGCCTTCCATAATGGACTCAGCAAGGACAGCTCCAGAGTAACCAAAACACTACTAAGCCGGCTCATGAAGTATCCCCCTACAACTTGGGACGAGATCCATAATGCCTACTACGCCGAGGTACGAGCAGACGAGGAGGATCTCAACGGACCAACCCGACGGCTGACAACTATATATCCAGATGCCAGGAGATATCGATGACACGAGGGATGTCGGGAACTCCCCCCTCGCCCTAGTAAAGAGCGACACCAGCCTTACATGAGGGCCCCCCTTTCGCACCCTCGCTATGCGGACGCTCTGCAACGCCATCTCGCCCCACTCAGAAATGAAGGAGGTATGCCCCCTTTACTTTCTTCACATAACTTATGTGTCTCTCCTTCAGAAATAGTGTATGCACTAGAGAAGCTCGGCACCAAGGTGCAGTGGCCTCAGAAAATGAAATTAGACCCTGCCACAAGAAAGTCAAACGTCTTGTGTGAATTCCACCAAGAACGGGGGCACAGGACCGAGGACTGCATCAGCCTACGACAAGAAGTCGTTATGATGCTAAACCAAGGGTAGCTGAAGGAGTTGCTCAGCGACAAGGGGAAAACTAATTTTGCACGCGGACGAGAACATTCTGGTGGGCCTCCGAAACCACCCTCTCCGACGTGTACTGTCGCACCTCCCTTTTTACCACCCCGAAAGACATAAATATGCTTATAGGGTATACCTCGATGTTCAAATACCCGAGATGGATATAGTAGCATAGAGGAAGGATTTTTTCCACTTAAAGGACAATCGGTTCGGGATTTTGTTTTGAATTATCAAAGTCGCCACTTGAGAAAATAATGGTGTCCCAAGTCACCGGTTAATCCCGAATCCGAGGAAATTGACTCTTTTATTAATGTCCGCGAAACAAAGATCTGGATAAGGAACTCTGTTAACCCGGGAGAAGGTGTTAGGCATTCCCGGGTTTTCTGTGGTTTTAGCACGGTCGCTCAATCATCGTTCTCGACTCTTGTTTGACTCATTACGGATTTTAACAATATGTATGTGCTTTTTACTTTACTATTTTATAGAATTGCGACAACGCGAAAACACGCCTCGAATCACACTGCAACCAGTACGCTTGTGACTTTTGGTATATTTCAGCTTTGTCGGGATTTAAGATTTGAGTTGCACCAGGTGCACACTCGTTCATAGGAAAGCATATTAAATCGCGCCCTAAATGGTCTATCGGCTTTGGATTATTTTGGGTAAGACTATGAAATTTGCTAATAGTCTTCCCGAATCTAATTATGTTATCTCATTACTAATGGGGGGCCCGCTTCTTTGATGTTATGCGAGGCTCGTCCCGATAATTTATTAAAATTCAATCCTATTTGTTCAACTATATTTTCTATACATGTTTTTTTTTCCTTAATCCATATATCAGTCAGCAGACCCAGGAAGCCCTTGTCTTTTTCTTCATTGGGCCTGAGTCTTTACTCTATTATTCAAGCAGACAACAAGCCTGCCCAGACCTTAAAGGCCCATTATCAAGCTTCTACTTGCTAGCCCAGTTGGCCTTACTCGATAGTTCAGGCCCATGACATTTACTGGGCCCAAACTAAACAGGAACAATAACAAACAGAAGTAAATATATGAAGGTACATATTCGAAATCAATAAAGAACCAAATTGCATTTATATTTATCATTAAGGAAATCAATATACAAATCAGTAATTCTAAATCAATTATCTATGTACATGAGAACCTAATAGACTGTCTTTACTACCAGTTTATAACCAATAGTTTACACTAATGTCTACTTGCTTACTAGCTGAAAGATCTAAGAGTACAACTTAATTATCTATGGTCTTTGATCAAATAAAAACGATTCAACTAACTACTTACAATATCTAAAAGAAGCTAAACAAGTTATTCACGGATGCTTAATTATATCACTGGTCTTATTAAGAGTGAGCCGTTTAATCTCCAAATCTGATTCTAATTGAGTTGTCATGTTATACAGATATTTCTCCTTTTAGACTCGATCGGATCTGAGCTTCTGATCCTTTGAAATTCAACTAATTACATGAGCAGTGATTACACAGTCTAATTACCTCATTGTTCAACTTCAAATGCCTATAAGTGAAAGACTGAGAGACTTATGCATAATTATACTACTGATTTTATTATGACTTATCTTATTACCAGATTATTAGCCCAATTATGAATAAATCACTGTTTGATCTAACGTTTCCTATTTTTTCAAGCTTATCAATGTTTAAGTGCAGATCTACGACATTAACTATGTGATTGTGATTTACGAAGCTACTGTGAGTGAACGATTAACGGTTTGAAAACTATTATTAGCTAACTTATGTTTTAAAGTTTTTTTACCTATTTAAGCTAAGTGATATACTATCTACACTACACTACCACTATTAAGCTATTACACTGTTTTTGTTCCTTGTTCTTCTTCTACTACATTCTACAATACAATTGAAACTACAAATCTAAGCTGATACTAAAGCTAATAAAAGAGCAAATGCAAAATACATGAGATCATATAAACTTAAAATTGGACTTCATTTCATTTCAACAATCCACCAGTACAGCTTTAATCGAACAGTAGTGTACCTGAATCAATAAGTAGAAACTGATGAGTCTAGGGGATTAAGCAAGTAGGCACATCAACAAACTCGAATAGCAAATGCAATAGTGAGATTGAATGTTAGCAGACAAAGACCAAAGCAACCACAACAACAGATGAATACCCAAAGGCTCTCACTCGAAAAATGTAGGGAAACCTGTTTGCTATTAACTCTTTTTTACTCTGAACTTTTCCTTTCACAAGCCAGCCCAAAGAATAATGGAAGAAGCCCCTCATTCTCTCTTTTTAGAAGATATTTATAGGAAGGGAATGGGATGATGACTTGGGGAGAAAGTTTGGGATTAAATCCCACTTCTTCCCCTCTTAAAATTACCAAACTCACACTTAAGCCCACATTTCTGTTATCAAAACCCTTCCAGCATGTGCTGGAAGGTTCTAAAGATTCCCTTTTGGGGCCTTTTACCAATGTAACCTTGGGGGTTAAAGATTTTTACAGATTTGCCTTTTTAGGGAGACCATTATACCCTTAAACTTCTGCAAAATTGGAGAAATCAGGGGTACAAATGACTCCCTTAACCCCATATATTCTAAACTATTTACCAATTCACCTTTTTAGCTTCCTTTTATGCCCTTAGTGCCATTGCCAATTTACCCGACCTACCTAGGTCAAGTGTTCAGCACTTTAAGGCTTATTTATCCTATGGCCAGTCCTTGCATTGGTATTTAAGGACTGGCCAGTTCTATTATTTAAAACTAAGCCTATTTTATTTCATTTCAGTTAATTAACCCAGTTAATTCCTTTTAAAACTAATTGCAGGACTGGCCTGCTTTATTAATGTATTTAAACCTATTTAACTTTTAGCCAGTCTCAAGTTGAGACTTAGCTTGGATAATTAAACACATTTACTGAACTCAATTGGGCCTAAAGCCTTTGCAGGCTTGGCCACTTAAGGTTCAGGGCTCAAAAAGAGCCTGGGCAAGTCTGAATTTGAAGACTTAACCAATCTTTGGAAATCCAAGCCTTTAAACTGATCAACAGGTTAGGCTAAGGTCTTTGCAAACCTAGCCACCTGAGATTCAGGGCTCAAATGAGCCTTGGTGAGC